>JAHLJT010009419.1:128089139-128602646 GCA_031308135.1 Acheta domesticus
CGCTCCGCTTCCGTGTAGCCTCGCCGCTTCCCTGCTCCACCTGACGCTGCTCGCCGCCGTCTCTTCCCATGGTCCCGCCTCCGTTCATGCCCGTCTCTGTCTCCTTCTCATCTAGCCCCACCCCAAGCACGACTTCACATCTTACCCATGCTGCCTTCACGCCCCCGCTGCCGACGGCCGCCCCTCTGCATCATACCAGCTTCCGTTCCCGCCCCGCCCCGCCACGCCCCACCCCCTGCCCCGTTCTGCTCCGCTCTCCTCCAGCCCTTTTCCCGCACAGCACCGCCTTGTTCCACCTCATCCTCCTCGCCCCGCCTCGTTTTCACCCTGCCCCCCGTCCGCTCTGCCCCACTCCGATCCCCACCACCCCCTCGGCTCTGTCTTTTACACCTCGCCCTGTTTCCTCCCAGCTGCACCTTGACCGCCCCGCCACGTACGTTCCACGTCCCACCCTGTTCCGCTCCGTCGCGCTCCGCCTGCTCCCCTCGCTGCACCCTGACCCCCCAATTCCGTCCTGCCCCGTCCGGTTCCGTCCCAACCACCTGTTCTACTGCCCTGCTTCTCCCCGCTGCACTCTAAACGCTCCGCCGTCTCGCCTCGCCCACTCCCCGGAGTTTCCTCACCGCCTGTTGGCTCTCGACCTTCATCCTGCCACTCACCGCCAAACGCCATCCTCCGTCCGACTTTCCGCGGGGCGTCGGCGGGACCGCAGGTCGTCGCGACGGCCACATTGCTGACCGCGGGGGCGACCGCAGCTGCAGCGGGGCCGCGCGCGCCACGCCGCGCCGTCCCGGGTCGCTCAACCCGCAGCGACCTTCTCCCTCCCCGACTCGCTTCCACTGCTCAGTGGCACAGGCAGACGGCACTGCAAGAAAGCAACGATACCATTCTCGTTTTCGTTTTAAAACGCCATCACCTGGAGATGCGCAAAGTTTGTAGATCAAGTCCACTTAACTGGAAGAGGTGGTTCACGCATCAACTCATGTCTCTGCAGTGATTCTGAACGGGAGGTCCAGAGTTCGAGTCCCGATGGCGACAGGATTTTCGACACTAGCCTGTCAGCTAAGTCGAATGCACTCGCTGTCTGAGAAGAATTCTAACGGCCGGCTGCCCTGATCGGTACTTTTCCGTGGTTTCTCGATCAACATCAGCCGAATGCCGGACCATTATCCTAACAAACGTGCCCTGAACCGCCCGCAATCTTTTCCTTCCTCTCCTTGTTCTACCCTCCAGCCTTGCTTAAACACAACCCACTAACATGAATTACACTACCCAGACTGCCGAGATATCAGCCAAGGGCTTAATTTGTCGCAGCTGGCGGCGGTGTCCCGCTGTGGGATATACCTAGTTGGGAAAACCCCGTTAGTCGACGATACGTCGGCACCGGATTTCGCCATTAGCGGGTGAAGTGCTGTTTAACACCATATTTTTTCTATTTTTCTCCTGATTCAATATTTGCCTCTTTCTTTTAAAACTGCTTTTGTGAACCTGTGATACTGGACTTTTTAAAAACGGCTTACGGGGAGATCCATTTTTTATTTCGCTTGATTTTTCCACGCAGTGTACGTCTCAATAGCTCTCTCGTTCTTATTATCTCATCCCAACAGATAATGCAAGCCGGAGGCAAATAATCGCCAGCCATGTCCGGAAGGCAGTCGCTAAGAATGAACATAGTACAATAATGTTCACATTATCCGAAATGGCAGGATGGAGCCAGAAGTATTAAACGTAGCGAAGCATATTTCGGAATTTAGTCGGTTGAGTGTACATTAATAAACCCGAGGTTTCGGGATTTCAACGCAACAGCAACGATAACAAGCGAATATTATGTGACTAGTTGATTGTGGCATCGACGACTCCTGTAAAATTTTAAAAGTAGGTTTCATATATTGAAAATTATTTTATTCTTCTTTTTCTTTCATGCCTAGCTGTGTTCAAATATGTTCTTATAGTATCTGGCATTGCCTTACCAATGAACGTAGTAGCTGTTAAAGTTACACTCCTGTTCAAAAATTCCCAATCCCAATGTCCTTGTAATGACCTTCAAACGGGATATGAAATGGTAATATTGCAATTTCAAATTACAATCTTTGTAAGAAATTCTTGCAGGTATATGAATGATTCGAATAGTTTAGACTTTAGTATATCTATATTCTTTGCGTTTTGTTTCCTAGTACGAACATAAATGATCACCTTAAAGCTGTTTTTTCTGCGTTAATCTCTAATGCTAATACTCGTATAAGATCATTCTCCATTAGTTCTAAAAATTCTGACGCAAAATCTTCTACATCTATATTTGATACCTCTGAGTTGCTTAACACTTCCATATTTTTGTCCCTATTTTAAGATTTTAAAACTCCACAAACTCAATCTGATTTGTGTTCTTAAGGCGAATACATACAAGCATTTAAAGTTACTACTTTGTTTATGTGAATATGTTTGTAAGTAACATTACACTGAAAATCGATCTTTGAACACTAAAGAAATGTATTTTTAGCATTATTTACAGTTGTTCCTTCGTATTCGTTTCATGTTCTTCAAATTTAATGTTCCACGGCAATTTGCAAATTCTTAAAAAGTACGCATGAAATACTTCATAACAACTGAAATATTTCAGAATTCACAACAAATTCTGCACAGCGATATTCATTTAATTTTTGCTCGTTGTCAAAAGTAAGTGTTGCCATCCTCATGGAAGAAAATTATGGTGTCGTGAACTGAAAATAACCACAGGGTAATGGTGTTTAATCAACGCACATACATAGCTCCATTAGGAGGCGTTGGTTTAATCCTGTTATACTCACAAAATCGCAGCGTCAAAACATAGAAAAACACGTTTTTGTAAATTTCTTCGAATCTTATGGCGGGATCGGAAAACAAATTATCAGTTCCCCTCATGAGGCCAAGACGCGTCGAACCTCATATGCCTCGATTGGCGCACAGGAAATGGTCTAGCCGCCAGTGACAGAACTGCACATCCGCATACACGCACGCAATCAGGCTTTTTGGGAAAAGTTCGGCGAGTAAGGAAGATTGTAAGGCTACTGAGAAGGATTGCAGTTTTGAGTTGTGTCATTCATAATTGATATACAAGCATATGCACTTTTCCACTTAACCAAACTAACCTAATCTAACTCAACGCACTGTGTACCCCAAATACAGCTTTTTGTACACATATTTGAGTTATGGGATTAGCCGGCAGGCAAGATTCGGTCGGCGTCAGCCACCGTAATTGACATAAATCTTGAGCTTGCAACACATCATTTTAAATAAATTTTTATGCCAAAATATACTTCTTAGTAACACAAGACGACTCACACTCGAATAATCACCTTTCTTTGACAGCGCTTATTTTAAAAGGCAACATCAGCTGGATGACTACCAAAACGATGCGTTCTTCGTTATTCATAGCGCTTTGCCAAAACCTCCCGGCTAGTGGACCAGCCAGTTCACGAATTAGCTATATTACGGACTAACGCCGATTGATTGATTGAATAATGATTCCGGGTGTCCACTGCTAAAGTGATTAGTCACTTAAATGTAATGTATGTTTTACCGCGGGAAATTATCGCGGTGATCTACCCCACTGGATGGCGAGATTCCGGCGCCGACGTACCTGTTGGTTTTCAATGTTCGCCAATCAGGATCACCCATCCGCACGGTACTGCCTCAGCCGCAGCAAGCTCTAAGCTCCCGACAGATCTCTCCCATCATGTGTGGCAGTGTAGTGCATGCACGTGTTGGTTTGTGTGTGTAAGAAAGGGGGGAGGATAGGAAAAGGAAGAAGAAGGAAAGATCACGCGCGGTCCGTTGGCCCATTTGTTAGGGTACCTCTCCCGAATTCGCATTGTGGTGGTCATAGAAACCACGGAAACTACCGATCGGAGCAGCCGACCGCTAGAATTCCCCTCCAGGCAGCGGCTGAAGTCTATCTATCTATGTAGCTAGTGTCGAAAAGCCTGCAGCCGTCGGACTCGAGTTCTAGAACCTCCCGTTCAGCGGCACTGCAGTGACATCAGTTGATTCACAGAGCCTTCTAAGCCGGTCAAACTTACGCCGAGACTCATTATGTTACGAGAACATTTTGTGTTATTTCCCATGACGCTGCAGCGAGAGGGCCTGAATAAGGGCGAGGGTGAGTGCGAGTGCGAGTGCGAGTGCGAGTACGAATACGAATACGAGGGTGAGGGTGAGTGCGAGTGCGAGGGCAAGAGCGAGTGCAAGGGCCAGGAAGAGGGCGAGGGCAAGTGCGATGGCTAGGGAGAGGGCGAGGGCCAGGCCAGGGCCAGAGACGGGATGCGAGGCACGGAGTGCGGGTGCGGGCCGCGGCCTCCTTCGATCCCTCTTCGCGCCGAAGCGAGGCGAGGCGAGGCGAGGGCCGCTAGCGACAGCGCCTGCTTAAAATGCAGCCCGGCCGCTGCCTCGGCGACCTGACAGCCCGCGTGCGGCGCCCGCCGCTGCCTTTCACGTCGCAACGCGGCAGCGCGGAGGCGGCGGCAGCGGCGGAGGCGGCGGCAGCGGCGACAGCTCACCCCGCGGACATGGCAAAGGCCACAATAGCGGAGGTGCACAAAATCGACGTTTGAGGTGATGATGTTGATCCTGCCCATGGGGCGGTAAGGTTACCGACTGAAAACTTTTAAATTTTGGACATTGCTATGAAAAGTAGAGGATTCTCGGAAAATTTCCTATCAATTTAAACGTTTTTTTAAACTGACGTTAATTGCCTTTTATTGTATTTTTTAACACAAGTAAAAGTCAATGCATAAATATAGCTGTTTTATTTGACGTTTTTAAATTATTTCAGGTCTGAAAATGTCGAATAAATCAAATATATTTTATGCATGCCACTTATTGAATTATCTTAAAAATGGGAACTAATATAATTCAAATAATATTTGATACATACTAACAGTGTCAACTTATAATTATATTAATTCAGAGTTAGAAATACAACAAATTCAGATGTGAGTTTTATATGTTACAAACATGGTTATTTATGACTGAAAATTAAAATTGATTATTTGTTCACTTAATTATACTAGTACATCCCAAACCCCGTACAAACTTTTCATAATTCATTTCATGTAGTCTACTTTTACTGCGTCCATGACATTGTCTCTAAATAATATAATAAGGCCCGCCTCTCTAAATAAGTATATTAAGTTGACGAAGGTGACATCTTTTATTTCTCCTTGTAATTACGTCGGAGTTACCCTCTGATGACATTTCCAATAAGATAGGACAGGGAAAGAGAGTGATAAGGCAATTAAACTCTAGTCTCTGGAGAAAAATACCACAAAACGGAAGAATATCCATATCTTTAAGACCATCGAACAGAGCATACGTACCTACGGAGCGGAAAAAAATGGACAATGAACAAAAGGGATAAATGCAGGTTGATGGCCCTTGAAATGGACTATTGGAGAGGTGCTGCCGGGTGTCCAGGTTAGATCATATTAGAAATGAAACGATAAGAGAGATGATGAATGTAGAGAGCAGCATCTTGGATTCATTGGCACAAAACGGTTAAACTGGTATGGACATCTCCAGCGCATAGGAAGTAATAGGTGGCCTAAAAGATCTGGGCATGGACACCTCCAGAGCGGAAGAAGCGTGGAAGACCACCAAGAAGTTGGAGAAAGGGCATCCAAGAAGAAATGGAGGCAAGAGGTCTCGAAGATGGAGACTGGGAAGATCGGAAGAGGTGGAAACTGAGAAGCGACAACAGCCGTAAAAAATCTCGCAGCATGTATATAATATATATATATATATATATATATATATATATATATATATACATTTATATGAGCGAACGGCGAAAAGGAAAAGAGAGGAGAGGGCGACAGAGAAGTGACGCGAGGACGTTATGAAAGAAATCGGGAGTAATCGAAGCAAGTTGGATCAAAGGAAGAAATGTGACTAATTCAGTGAGGAAAGTGATTAAGGATTGTCGTAAGTGTGTTCGAAGAGACACAATAATGAAATTTGGCGAAGGAAATGCAACATTGAGTGGACACGTGAGCGATGCTGCAAATGCGACAAGGTGGAGTGACAATTAGAACATTAGTGGTGATATTAATGATTTAGGAGGGCCCAGTGGGACGGAGGAAACACAAAGGAAAGAATGATTTGTCACGGAAATAGATATATGCAGTCGAACAGAGAAACGATCTTTTATTAATCCCCAACCAGTCGGTGTAGCTGCGCGGGTGCGGTACCGCGTTGTGAAGCCTACGAGCCGAAACTGAAATTCTGACATGTAGGAAAGAAGTTGACGGCGAGACAACGCTGGCGTGCAAGTACGGACCGTTAGCGGCACGGGTGCAGGCGCAGAACGACGGCGGCGCAAGGCCACTCACGGCAACGGCATCGGGTAGCGGCACGCCGCGTCGCATCGAATGGCAGCAACGTGGAGGCATCAGAAGGTCAGCGACGGATACTCACGCGTCGAATGATATGGGACAGGCATCAGGACATCAGTACAGATAAGTAACTACATAAATAATTGGATGGGTCGGATGTGGTATATGCCGTGGATGCTCATCAGGGTAATAAAGAAAAGCAACAGTGTCGGTGATGAGAGCGGATGGCATGTGGTTTCAAGAGAGGGAATTAGCATGAAAGGGAACAAGAAATGTAAAACAATGGGAAACAATCAGATACATGTGAATCTTTTGATTAGTAATTCAGTGATGATCTGCGATCATTCCAGTAATGTAAATTGTGTTATTCTTAATAAATCCTGTGGTGTACTAATAGATTCATCAACTTCAGACATGCTGGTTAAAGTATCCCCCTTAAAGAATTCCTGTACCTTAACGAACAACAAAAAATTTTATAATATGTGCATCTTGACGACCGATAAAGGTAAGTACGGTCACAATAATTACGTCGGCAATATGCATGAGAATTCTCACACTCCACGATAGTGTATTCGAATGTTTGCTTCTTAATGCTTACAAATTAAATATGAATATTTAAAATATAACCACCCACAGACATTATTGTTCTTATTCTAAGCAAAACTACATTCCGTGACAGTGATGCTGACAAAGAAATTTAGTAATATACAACTTGAAATGTGTACACTGATTTATATCTGGTTTAGATTTACTTATTTACACCCAGAGAAGTAGCACTCTACGGATAGACTGACGAATTCCTAAAATACTGGACATCTTAGAAATAGATAAGAGGCCTGCCGGAGATGAATAACATTACATAAATACCAAGGTGATCTGTAAAAGATGGACTGTTGGTAACTCTAGGGTAGGTATTAACTTGTAACTAAACACCGCCCACTAACTTTCAACTTCTCAGCTCTCGGTCATTCTATGCCGAAATACACATATCTAGTGGACACGATGAGTTCACGACAAGATTAATTTGGATGTCCCTGTTTGGCCATAAATAGAAATATTGGGAACAAATGAGGCGAAGATGGAAAACAAGGATATCATTTTGGATGGGAAATGAGAACATTGTAAATAATTTAACGTTGAAAGTAAAGGTTATCGCAGTACAAGCGTACAACTTACTTTTAATTACATTTAAATAGTAGTTGAGAATAAAAATTACACATCATTGGCAGAGTCGAATACACAGTGCGCGGTAACGGGCTTGATTCAGACCCTGCCCGCCTTGATGGTAGTGGCAATTACGTATTTGCTGTTGCATAGCGGCGACGGAAAATTCAGGAGAAATTTGAAATTAGTAATAAGGCAATGCTCATTTTGTAGTGGGCACAAGAGAGGGAGCGAACGAGAGGCAAAACAAGATGTCACGTACATTAACGCTACAGAAGAAGAGAGAATCGTCTCCCTCAGCCTCAAAAGGGTGATGCATTGACGACAGAAGACTAGTGAGCGTCACGGGTGAAACACTGAACGAGTAGAGGAAAGGAATTTCAATTTTATGCGCGGCTTACGTTTATTTAGATTCAAGAAATATCCCTAATGAAGAGGAACTCATTAATAATGTAACACAATGGAGAAACGAAATAAAAATGCAAGATCGTTACTTTGAAAGAGTGAAGTCGTATGCGCCAACCATCAAAAAACCCTAACCACGTACTGAATTCATAACACCGGAAGTGTCGAAATGACTTAACCATAATGAAGTTTTGAGAAGAAAAGAGGAGCTTCCTCGAGACCAAATTGTAGTGATACCGAATTCACAAAGCATTTCGTGGAAAGGAGACGAGCAAGGATGGGCGGCGGGCGGAGGGGTGGAAGGACAGACGCAGCGCAGGGGGTGCGACGGCGACCGCAGAGGTGGAGGATGCGGAAGGGGGGCTGGCACTCGAAATACGAGTGGACGCCACCGACGACACGCTATCTCAAAATGAACCGAAGGATATGAATAACAAAAAATCCAAGGATAAAACCTGTTAAGAGGAACTTAGCACTACTTGTTCTAAGCGTGTTGTGAAGTGTAGTGCAAATACTGAAGTAGAAAGAGAAGTGAAGTGTAATTGTGAAGGGAAGTGAAGTTCAGTGTAATTAAATGTCATGTATTTATTGGTGAAAAATATCTGTACAGGACTGCCATAAAATGTAGAATTAATGCGATTATTGATGTTAATGCCTTTATTGTCATCATTATCATATTATTATTAATAGTATTGTCTTAAAATAATTTTAAGTTACATTGTATTTAATTTCTAATTATAATATGTAAATATTAGTGTTCTGCCACCAGGCTTGCATAATCCGATTTGTGAAAATAATAAATATCTATATCTATCTACCTATCATCTATCTACTTGGAGCAAAAAGAAAACGAAGTAAAAAGTAGCTTCTCGAGTAGGAGCGTTTGCTTTGACTGTTGTAACACCTAAATTTTTGACTGCGGTCTTTTGAGAATAATTAAGTGTTGCACTAACGAAACATTCATAGGATAAAAATTATGCTTCTTCGAGTAAACATTAAAAACCGCCAAAGGACATTAAACTTTTGTAATTACTTACGTTTCCGTATTAATGGAGAATGATACGAACTAATCCTTAAGAGAAAGTAAACGTTAAAAGCGCGTACAGAATCCTTCAGAAATACTCGATGAAGGCGGACAATTAGGAGAATTTTGTTCGTAGGAGTAGTTTTGGCTACATATGATAAAGTATTTTGTGAATAATAGAAATTAACTTATTGAGTCAACTTTTTGGAATCATACAAAATATGCAATGTACACATCTAGCACCATGTCCATCCGTTCAGTGTTTACGGCTAGACGATTAGATGATGCTCAAAGATGATAATGCGGGGAAAGTGAAATGCGAAGAACGAAAGGGGTACGGGGTCAGTGTGAATGCAGTAGAGCAGGTGTGGGTGATGGAGATGGCACCGCGCGAGTCAAGGACAGAGGAGCCGCTGCGGTGTCAAATCGATAGAATAAAGCGACCAAGCCTAACCCAATATGCGCGACCGCAAGTGACGAAGAGGTGGAGGGGGAGAGGCTGGGGTGGCTGCAGAGGGCTAGGAGGCAGCTGTGACGGTAGAGGGGTAAAGGAGGCGGAGATGGTCGAAGCGGTGGTGGAGACGGCGGAAGAGGCGATGATGGAAGCGTCAGAGGTTACAGAGGCGGCAGAGGAGGAGGAGATGGAGGAGTAGGCGGAGACGGCGAAGAGGGTGGAGTAGATGACGGTGATGGAGGTGACTGAGGAGGAGATGCAAGAAGCGAAAGCGGTGACTGCGGCGGAGGCGATGGAGAAGGAGGAAGAGACAGAAGCGGAAGTAGCGAAGGCGATGGATGTGATGGAGTTAGTTGGCGACTTGAGACAGGCGGCAATGAATGCAGTGAAGAAGGCGGAGAAGAAGGCAGCGCAGGCGGTGGAGGGTGCGGAGGCGGAGGCGGTCGAGGCGGCGGGGGCGAAGGCGGATTGCCGCTTGTGGTGGGCGGCGGCAGTGGTCGTGAAGGCCCATGCGCTCGAGACGGAGAAGGCAGCAGTGGGATGGCGCTGGCGGTGGAGAAGAGCTGCTGGGCGGGGTCATTGCGACCCAATGTATTTCCTCCACGTAAGGTCCCGTCTTCTGGGGGCCCGCTGCTCGTAAATTCGAGGGCTCAGACCGTCTCGGCTGCCGCCGCCTTCGCCGCTACCTCGCGATGTACTTGTTCTTCGCCGTATCGCATTTGTCGACGAGTTGCAAATCAAAAAGACGTGACTCGGTGCCCGCAACGATGCTCCAGAGTACTCTGGTACACAGGACATGAGCAGGATGTCACAGAAGATATTTTCGTCGCATTAGCAAGAATTTTCGTCTGTCATTCTACCTACTGACAATATTTTAAAATTTACTCACTGAAAAATCATGTCACAAACGCGCTCTATTGTTATTTAACAAACAAGTACCGTGTTTCAAATTATGTTTCATAATTTTTCTTTAAAGTTACTTTGAATTTAAATAAAGGAGTTTGAACCACCCGATTTAAATTCATTATAGATATCGCAAAAAATTACAAGACTCGAAAAAAGTAATGTTTTTATGTATTTTTAATATTTTTCATTCAAATCTATTCATAATTTTTCTGCAATAGAACCAACATTGAAATGCTGGAATAAGATGCGAATTCATAAAAAATAAAGACCTCGGAATAGTTAATACTTTACTCATATTTTCTCGCATTTTTGTCGTGTCTGAAACTACATTATTCGAATTATACTTTGTCTATTTCACAGAGAAATTCAATAAGTCTAAAACATCTCCGGTCGTGTTGTCTAAGCACAATCCCTTCACCCTTTTGCGTTCCACTTTTTCTTCTGATTTTACTTGTTTGATGCTGCAGTAATTGGGAGAAAATTATAGCGCTAAGTAAGTCTTGTATTCTGCGAAGCATCGCGACGATGGCAGACCGGTAATTAGCGTCTCCTTCAGAAGGTGATTTCGCGCGATGCTTGACGAGAATCCTCTCGCTCGTCACTTCTTGCTCGTTTTCTCGCTTCCAACACGAAGGTCATTTAACACAATCTCTCTCAAATTGTCCTCGCAGGAATCTTACTTTTAGAAGTTGAATCGTAATATTGAACAAATGCCGTGCATGCAAAGGAATGGGAAATACAAATTCTCCTAGATATTTTACTAATAGTCTCAAACTGAAACAGAACTTTTAATGAAATAATATGTGCAACATTTTCAATGATTCTCCTATTAAATTATTGTTTATTAAGCTTAATATCAACCAAATTAAACACAATAAAACGTGATTTTTAATAATTGCACGTTGTTTTTATACAAATAAAACATTCAGCTCAAAATGTACATTTCCCTTAAGCAATTACTAATCCTGAATAATATATTTATGAAAAAGTGTTCAATAACTGATTGACTCTCTTTTATTTACATGCTTATCAATAATGTAAACTGCTTTACTTTTACATAAAAGACATTTTTAATGGAGTGGAAATATATCATTTTTTTGTAGTATTCAGAGATAGTGGGAGAAGTTGAAACCAATTAATTTACAAAATGTTCAATATAACGTGTTATTTCTAGCAAGGGTCGTAAGTTATCCACTCGACTACTGCTTCCATAGCCACTTTCTAACACTCTCCTGACACGTAAACGTTAGTTTGTTCTTTGTAACGGTCTAAAAAGGGTATGGGTTGAGGGTCACGTAGAAGTGTTGAGTGAGTGCCCTCCTTGATTTTTTCAGCCAAGTTTGGAACCACAAGTAATTCAGACGAACGATTTTAGCTACCGAATCAAACTGGAAGTTACGCAAAATATTAGTGAAATATAGAATTTTTCATATAGTTTCCGCTCTTTCAATTTCAGTTAAAGCTCTGCTTTGCCCACTGGTCAGAGAAGAAAAAGCATAGTGTGGTAACACAGACAAGTGATGATCTCTGAACCCATTCTGCGTCAAACATTTTATGGAATGCTTCAGTCGAAAAAAACTATATTAGTAACTAGCTGAATGTGACGTTGCAGAAGCTTTAAACCTTAAAAATATTTTCTTAAATGTTGAAACTTTTTACTACGCATCTTCTAAATAAAAATAAACTGGAAAAGTACTTGTCTCTTTCAACCTCGGGGGTAGTATTTATAAATAAAATATTCAGAATTAAAATTAAATAATAAAAAAAGTGTGATCGTAACTCTTGACAAATGTTTTTTCGGACTATGGACCCTACTCACCCCACAATACGGTGCAGGACAACCTCACCCAAACGCTCGTAGAATAGTTGTTTTAAAGAGTATTTGTACAGTTGTTATTTCGATGTATTACCACATGGCTTATTACTGAAAATGAAATTTAGAAGTTATTCTAGAATGTACCGTTCAATTCTTGTACATTTATATTTTTCTTCTTCTTCGCCATCAGGGATTAGGCTGACAGCCTGTTCCATTTTCACTCCAACCATCTCTTCCTAGGACGTCCTATTTCTCGTCTTTCTACAGGTTTATAATATAATATTGATTTTATTATTCTCGTGTTATCCATTCTATTTATATGTTGAATCCAACATTGTTTATTATCTTTAATACGGTCATTCATGGAATATATGTTTAGATCAGATCTAATCTCCTCATTTCTGATTTGATCTAATATCGAGCAACCTTTCACTCTCCTCAGAAATTTCATCTCTGCTGTTTGTATTCATTGTTGCTCTTTTGCTGTTAGACTCCACGATTCGCTTCCGTATGTTAATACTGGTGCTGCCATTAGTTTATAAAATTTCATTCTAGTTTCTTTCATTGTTTTATTTTTTAAAGTTCTACGAATAGTGCCACACATCATTTGATATTTATTTATTTTATTTTGCAAATCATTTTCCCTTTCATAGTTAATGTCACAGCCCAAAACATTAAAATGTGACACTTGTTCTATTATCTGGTTACTTATAACAATTTTGGAGCGTACAGGATATTTCCCTTTAAAAGCCATAACTTTCGTCTTTTTAACAGATATTTTAAAATCATAGTGCTCCCAATCTGGTTTAAGCGGTATATAGATTTTTGCAAATGATTTTCTGTTTTCTGCATAATTATTTGATCGTCAGCGAACAATAATGTATTAATACGTTTATTTTGGGGGTGTAGCTTTATCCCTGGATTTATTTCATCTTTCCATTGTCTTATGAGGTCATCAATATATTGAAACAAATTGTTATCATTATAATGATAAAAATGCGTTCCTGAGCATGAAGAACGTTTGAACTGCGCGGTAGCGGCCGGCACGCCGACGGAGTCGGGTGCCGGAGTCGGTTCAGTGTGAAGAACGGAAGGCAACGGAATCACGGGACGGACCAGCAGTGGAGCGATGGCGGAGGAATGAAACGGACGGTTATGTAGTGTGCAGAAGAAAGAGCATTGACAGTAGTGAAATCTGCAACCATCGTGAAGGATAGGCATCGGGAGTGATAAGAGGAAAGGGCATGAAGTGAACTAAAACGGGGATGTTACTAAAGTGAATGAAAGACAATATCGGCGCGTAAAGATATCCACGTGGGCGAGTACGGAGGAGCGGCTGAATGTGGATTCCCGTGCATCAGTCCACCCGTTAAGGTTGGTATATGTAGCTTCGAGAACAGGCGGGAACAACGACGTCATCGGAGTGAGCGAGATCGATTACTGGAATATGTTGAAAGTGGTGAACTCGGCATTGATAAAGTAACGCACGCGGGCGGACACTAGTATGGCATCGACGTGAACGTAGAGGAACAGCATTAAACAATCGGTTGTGAAACGGAGAAGAAAAGAAACTTATTATGGACGGCGGAGGTGAGAAGCATTAGCGGGCAACGCACGGTAGGTCCGTTACAACGGCAGTGGACGTCAAGATCTCGGCAGTCGGCGTCGTGCAGGGAACGTCGGAAGAGCATCGAAGGCGGGCGGCGAAACGGGTTCCCTCCCCACGTCGGCATCCTGCGACCCGAAGAGGCCCGAGCACGGACGGCGCGGCGCGAAGCCTCGCCCCGTCGGCGGAGGAGCGAACGCGAAGCGGCGCAGTCCGGGGACTGGAGTACTGTGAGTAAGAACGACCGAAAGAATATTGGGAGGGAGGGTAACTAGACAGCAGGAGACAGTGATCTTTAGTCGAGGTCCCACAGATGTGGGAATTATAACAAATGAGTGAGATTCCCGGGTAATGAAGAGTTTACAAATGAGATGTGAGTAAGGACAAAGTAAATGTTTTTGTGAGCAACAAGAATCACCAATTTTGTATTGTAATTATTCGAGCAATAAAATTCATGTTTACCCGTAAGTTTCCATTGTTGAACATGATTGAATCCAGAGCCCATTCCCGGGTATGAGTCCCTGTCCCCTTTTCTAATGAATATCGTGCAGAGTCAAATCCACGACTCGTTTCAATATATATATACTATATATATATATATATATATATATAAGATTTATATTAAAATATAATTTTGTAACTGAAAATTATCCAACACAAGGAGATTATCACATTAGTACTATCGTACACAATATCCAATAAAACGAGATAATAGGATAGCAATACTGACCAACATTTTCCTTCTTAGTGATTGAAGCCCTGTACCGCATATTGCAAGCAGCGGCGACCGGGTGATATTAATATTCAGTCATTCAATTCCTGGGTGCTATTGTACTGGGGCAAGTGGTTTGGGTGGATACCGCTATATAGCAGCGCTAAAAATGCACAAACACATTATTGGATATATTTCTGAGAATCCTTTGAATAAATCCAAAAACAAATCATCAGATCCCCACTAGGAGACCGAATAACGTCTTATTTGCTCGACGGGAAGAGGTCTAGCCGTGAATGACAGACGGATGGCACTCGAATTCTACATAAGAAACTGGCTTATTCCCTAACTTTCCATATTTAGTAACTTCCGGTGTCGGCAACTATAATTTTGTTTTTTACATGTTATTTTAAATATCGCTAATGAAAAATCGAGGCGGGTTTGACTTGACATGCCAGACCATTTGCTTGTAACAACAAAACCGCCTCGCATCGAATAGGACTAGTTGTAACTGTCTTTGCCAGTCGCATTAGTATTCCTACCCAAATGACTAGATAAATAACACAAGCACTTATGTCATAACAATGAAAAAATATACGCTTACATGGCTATATAATTTATAAATTTAAATGAATAACGTTTCTAATCGACTTCTGACCCCACGTTCTAGTTGAGGAGAAAGATTGCTGCGTCTCAAGTTATAGTACTCACAATTCTTATGACACTAACGTCTATAGTAGTGGACGTGCTTGGAAATCAAAATATAAACCCCGACTACCACATGTATGTCCATTAAGTGCTCTCTCTGGCGTGATACACATTATCAGTAATGTGTCTCAGGGGAACTCGATAGAATAAGCCTTGGGCCCGCAGGTGTAAGACAAATACTGGAACTCCAGGCAGAACCTGTGAAACGTTTTAGAAACTGTACGTCAAAAAGTTCATTTTTTTAGGGAAAGAGGTTTTAATTAAACCGTCGCATTCGAGTTCATCTCATAAGTTTGAGATTCATGCTATATATACTTGTGATATGATTATATATATATATATATATATATATATATATATATATATATTATGATATACTATATATATATATATATATCATAATATATACTTGTCTAACTCTTCATGGTCACGGAAAAACGAAAAAATGGAATATGTCCCAAAACTTTAACATTTTATAATTCTTTTATTTTATATTTTAAAAAATTAGAAGAAAAAACAGTGTCAACTAGAAACGTGGGGAAGGTCAAACATAGAGAGAAATTATCTTGTGGATCTCCTTCGTTATATGATCTACGGGTGCGGCAAGAGAGTGTCGTCTGAGTCTACCTGCACGAAATTGGCTGTTTTGAATCCTATTCTAATTTAAAAGCGACAACGTAATAATAATGAAATTACTTTTGTAAAAACATGCGGCGATGGCTCACAAAGCAATATTCTTACGTCGACACTGGAAAATTTGAGTTCTAAACCTCCAAGGTGATGGAGTTCCTTTTAACAAGGCATTTTATTCTGAAGTTGATTTTACGTGCACATGTTGAAAGCGGAAAATATATATTTGATAGATAGATTTCTGTTTGTCTTGCACAGCGTTTTTCTTAACTTTTACGTGGGTTAGGGAAGCTTAATTTCTGGTTGACCCCTAGGTTCAAAGAAAACTTATTATCTTGGCTGTAACACGGTTTTAAAATGTAAACTAATAAGTATTTTTTCATTAAAATATTTCCAATTGAATCTATAGTTTTCTGACTGAAAATCAAAATCAAAACATTGTTGATATTCAACTTCTTTCCTAACCTGTGTAATATTTAATTTTGCGTTTACTTTTGCAAGACCATCTCAGTTCTTGAATTTTCTTACAACGTCCCATTGAATCTGCACCTCCTCGCTGAACAGGAGGGGCTTGAAACCACGTCTTCGCCTTCACTCCAACCCTCGGCTCACCCTTGCTAACAAGCAGGCGAGGGTAAACACGAACAAGAGCTGGGAGTTTATTTGCTAAGGGTGACCCCAGCTTCACCGGAGCATTCGCCTGAAAGCGAATACGACGACATCGAAGAGTCGAGTCACCCTCCGGTGGCAACCCTGTGCGCTACGGAGAGCGCCCGCCCTCTCCAGCGCAGGCGAAGGAGAGGACAGGGGCCTGGCGGGGCGTCCGGCGAGGAGGGCCCTCGCCCTTCCAGGGCTAAGGGCGTTGGCCAAGTGGAGCGTGAACCCGCTGAGGGTGCGACGTTGGCGACTGCCAAAGTGTACATGTATTATGACCACACCGTCGGAAGATGTGAGGTGTTTGCGATATTTGTTTTACTGTAGATCAGTATTCAGACAACGCATTAAGTTAATTGTTTCTTATCTTGAAAATGGAAGACTTATTGGTTTCAAGAATTATTTAAAAGTTCATAAGAATAATCGTTTTTAAGCAATACAGATTTTACTAACAAAACGAACATCAAACTAAAAATATGAGTTGTCAAAAAACGTAACTCATACGGAGAGAGAAAGAGAGAGAGCGGGGAGAGGGGGAGAAAGAAAAAGGATGAGAGAGGGGCGAGGAGGAGCAAGATGGAGAGAGAGCTAAAGACAGCTGGAGAGAGTGAGAGAGGGTGAGATAGGATGAGAGTGAGAGAAGGGAGGGAGAGAAGGTGAAAGGGCAAGTGGGAGAAACAGATGGCGAGAGAGAAAGTAGGGAAATGAGAGACTTTTTGGTCTTTATCACGAATTAGAAGATCATAATTAAGATGTTGGCGAGCAATGTGAACTAAGAATGAGAGACACAATGTGACAAGCGAAAACGTTCATTTCAAAACGGAAAGTTTGTTGCCTCAAGGAAATTACAATATGAATGAAGATTGCATTAGCTCCTCGAAGAGAGAGAAGCAAGTAAATAGTTCATCGAACTCTGTTTTCAAATCATAGGATCGGCACAGCATTCTAATGTGAAGAATAGATCTGGCAGTCTTCTGGATTTCAACCTATAATACAAAATGTTTTTTATGATAACAAAAGATCATGTAAACTCATAGTTATTCGATGAAAGTGGATGAAACCAATTGCTCGTCCGAAACGATAGTTTCCTCGAAACTAGGCTTATTTGCTGGGCTCAATGAAGTATGATGTGCCAGTAATGGTGCAGCTGCATTGCGGATAGGTTTAGAGGAGAGAGATGAGATCAACAGTCATAAATTTCGTCTCAGTGCAGCGGCCCCGAAAAGGTGTCGGGGTGCGTGGGAGACCGGGTGGGGAGACAATTTGAAGGTAAATCGTTCCGGTGCTGTATCGGACTCCTTTTTTTTTCGGTTTCAACCTCGCTTCTCAACCGCCAACAACCACGGATGCAGCACGAATCTCGGCGCAATGCTAAGTATTTAACGTGTTATAAGCCAAGTAGCAGAGCAGTCGAACTTTCTCGATTAATTATTTCAGAGCTCGGCAATTGCTACGTTCATTAGTCCCGTTTGTGTAGTGGAATGTCTCATTCCGGGATTTGGCAGATGTTGGTTTTCCGCTGGATTCGGCGTCAACCTGCACGTCGCCTTGCGGAAGGTTTTCCTTCTCAGGCAACTCCTCTCTAGCGGAGCGCCACTTCATCCGCGATATGCTCTAAGGCAGTGATTGCCAACTGGACAAGGAATGACGTCGTTGCATTCCTGTCCGTTTTGTTCTCTGTAAGGCAATTCGTTGTGCATTTGGTTTTTGAAAGGTGCATGAAATATCTTTGGCTGTGCCAGACCGAGTACCTTCAAAACACCAGTATACAATCAATGAGAGGTAAATGTGAGTAACTTCTTTGAATAAGGTTTTCTATCATACCTTTATTGGAAATAAATAATAATCTTCAATTGATTGTTTCTAATTCTGCGCGAGTCGTTGATTGTTTCGTAAGTCTGAGGTTTTCGGAATTCTGCGCGCGACAGCTGCTATGATCATTAGTACCGTTAGTGTAGTGCATGTTTGCTCAACAGATAGGGGGTATTTTCCCCGTTGGACGATGAGATCCGGGTTCGACCTACACGTCGGCATGCGGAAATTTCCCCAACGACGTGTGTTCCACCACAAGCTCTAAGCTCCCGACTAGTCCCTAGGCATGTGTGATAATGTTGTGCATGTAAGTGTGTGTAAGTAAGTGGTGAGAATAAGACAGAGAAGTGGAAGGAATATCCGTGGCCTGTTGGTTAGGCTACTCCTCAGTTATTTCCTGGTATTGATCGAGAAATCACGGAAAACTATCGATCAGAGAAGCCTACCGCTAGAATTCTCTTCTAGACTGCAGCCGATTTTGCTAAGCAGTTCCTTAATAATTTTCGATCCTCTACAGGACCTAGAAGTTTGTAACATTTATTTTCGGTCATCCTGTAGGTAGGGTGAGCCGAGAGATTCCCAGAGAGAGAGAGAGAGGTGCTAGTCGGTGGCCGAGGGCAACCTTTCGCCACCGTCGCTGGCGGAAGTGGCGCGGAAGAGAGCTCCGACCCGCCTGGACACTCATACATTTTGCACGACGGCTGCGACTGAATAAGGAACCCCAAGCCCCCAACCCACCGGCGCGACGCAAGGGAAGGTAAGAGGGGCGGCGCCTAGAAAGTGAAACGGAGCGAGAGCTGATCGGAGAATGTACGAACGGGACAGAGAAAAAGAGACACAAAGGCACATATGTTTCATTATATTTTACTGATAACTTATATTCAGATTGACCTATTACAAACTACTGTGTGCAGCACACAACTCGATCTTAAACTTGTTCAATTAATGGAGACTTTCAGAAAGATTTATAACTAGTTGAATGAAGCGCCACCGACACTGTAAATCTGTAAAAGCGTTTGAAATGTGTTGGAAATTTCTTCATGATTCACTTCATTCATGCGTAGCTTTTTACTTGTCCGTATACGGAGTAATATACTTAGTATAGAGATAGTTATGTAATGCTGCAGAAAATCTATTTCAATATTTCAACGGAAATACACGTTTTGGAGTCCTAAAATGCTGAAAAAGTGCTTTTTACTTTCCCATATACATACATACTAAAATACGTAGCAATTTTTTTTTTTAATTGAAGAAATGTCGATCTCGCTCGAGTCGAAGCTTTTAGATTTTGAGAAAGATCCCATTAAACTTGGGGCTACTTTACAACAAGCCCCTTGTACATTTTCAAAATTTTCCCAAAAAGGCTCCAGATTTTTTCTTTAAATTTCTTGTAAGCATAGAGTAAAATACACTTATTAAGGTGGCATATACTTTTACGGTTAACTATGTTTTCAAAAATTGCAAAATTTTGAATTTTCTTCGGTCTCTTCCTACAACTACAAAATTAATGATAGAGATTTTTCGATCAAATAAAATTTGTTATCCACAGTGAGTTCTTTCATTAAGATCAGGCACATTATTATGAAAATTTTAGTAGTTTTTGCTCAATTCTGCATGTAATTTTAAAAAATTAAATAATCTAGATTTTCTCAAAAACTGCTAAAAATTATTTCTTTAAACATTTGGTAAGAATAGTGGTATATGTAGTAGATGTGGTAGATGACATAAAAGCCACATTGCTGTATTTTTGTTTCCAAAAATTGCAAAAAGATATTTTTTTTCCTTCTCTCTCTTGTCGATAATATTTTACATAAGCTGCACTTTGTTCACATTATTATATTTATGAGTACAGGTGCTTTAAATAATGTCAAGTAAAGATTCTCGAAAACACAATCATTTTTTGTGGAAAACTAACTCAAAATTCCGAATTTTCAGAAGCGCTCAAACGCCATTTTCTCATAAATGGCTAGAAACAATTTCTTTAAACTTTTCGATCGGATAGTGCTAAGTGCACTCTTTGAACGTAAAGTTTTTTTGAGGTATTTTTTTGAGTTTTTCAAAAATTACACAAATGTAATTTTTTTAGATCGCATCTTTAATATGCACATTACCAGCAATTTGTAATGGTTATTATATTTGTGAGTGTATGTGCTTCAAATGACTTTAAATGAAGTATTTTGAAAACTGGAAATTTTCCATGAAATCGAGCTTCAAATTTCACATTTTTAGTAGCGCTAAAACGCCATTTTCTTTAAAACGGCACAAAATTTTTAAGAGAAAATTATCATTTAGAACTAGGTTTTTGTGTTCTTTATTATTCTAAAATGAATATTTCCGTTCTACCATTAGGAAAGCGAAAAATTAAGAAAATGTCAAAAAATGTAGTTTGTGCTGTGATAGATGGCAGCTGGCAAGAGTATGTGGCAATTCCGAATAGCTAGCCGAGACCGAAGGAAATAAAAAACTAATACGGGAAAGTCTGTACCATTTCGTAGCACCACTAGTTTTATTATAATGCGCTGTGACGCACACGTAAAGAAATTTGCGTTGTGCCGCTTGCAGTATAATTGGAATCCCTATTGCGCGTGAATATGGATTTTACCTCAATTTCTCTAAAAAAATAGTTTTGAATTACTATTAATGTAGCGCCTTGAATTCTAAGTATTAGAAAATACAAAAAATGCATGTGAAAAGAATTTTGTAAGCGTTTGAACTAGAAATTTGCTGTATGAAAATATAATTTCTCTGCGAACTTTTTTTTTCAAATCTGAAAATTTTAGTATATAATCAACACATTAACGTAATAATAGTACCCATTCATTTTGAATTAATTTTTTTGTCTTTTTATAATTTTTGCAACTTTCATTTAAAACGATACATATAACTTTAAAATTTTAAACACATAATCTTCAACCCTGTAAGAAGAAGAATTGTGTATAATATAAAATAAACTTTTACAATTTTTATTTAAAAGTGTTGAAATTTTGAAAAGCAAATATGTTGATATTTTTTATTCACAAATCTACTTGAACACAGAAGCAAATGTAAATTCATCTGGCCACTCTAAAAAGCAAACTTTGTTCTTCATTAATATACTAAGCTACTCAATATAATGTTTCCCGCACTGATTTCTAGCATTCAGATGTTCCAGGAATCTACAAGAAATTCTTTAAAAATTCCGGTAAATTCAAATATTATTCTACTAATATTTGGAAAAGAACTCATAGTGTGAAGGAAGGGGACGTGGCACATGGGCATTTAAATCAGCGTTTCGAGCATTTAAATGCATCACAGAGGAATATGACTAAGATAAAAGTATGTTTTTGAACTCGTGTGCCACAGCAATTTAGTTTTGGAGGTCATACTGGTGAGAGATACCTGACTGGGAAAATCCCTCGCAAGCCCAGAAATCGCGCTGCTTTCGTGGTGACATTTAGATCATAAGTGTGTAGGATGGAGCTTTTTGAGATGTTTCCTTTCTCACTCCTGATATTTCATAACGAACATTTTGATTTGGTAATCTTAACCTTTTGCTTAATAAATAAAATTAATTACAATTATAAGACTTGACCTAAAAATAATAATAATAATAATAAACTTTTATAAATTAATCTTCATGGATTCCCTTTTCCATTACATGTATGTACTCGTAGTTTGTATCAATGAAATACGGAAAGTTTTATATGGCACGCGTACACCGCATATTCCAATTCCAGGAAAACAAAGGAAAGCCCATAGGTTTCTGAGTAAGGCAGTATTTGCAAAACCAAAATTTCCTGAAAGAGACCATGACAGGTTTCAACGTTGTCCGCCCACCTGAAAAAAAAGGGGCTTTGAATTTCGCAGGCACTCCCCTAAAAAACGCAGAAAGTCTGGTTACCAATCGTGCTTTTTTCGGTCTTCGTTTAATTTTATTTCCTCTCCCATTTATGCCTAGCCTTTAGTGTTTGATATGGTTGGGTGTTAGACAACTTTCAAGGAAAATAATGGCACTTTTAGTACACTAATGTCGTGTCAGTGGTTAGGCGGAAGAGCAGGCCCTATGGCCTAAGCCTCGCCATTAATTAAGACATTTTTATTATTATTATTATTTTTTCCATTACATCACGACTAAAGATGTTATGAGCCGGCTGAATATAAAATCTACTCCAGGTTGCAACCAGCTAACTAAGGAGCAGATTCGGTGACTGTTAGTGCCTCTACAATACTTTGCGCAAAATGTGGGATGTGCCAAATAAAGCAATTTCTTGCACTTCCCAGGCTTTTGAATTACCAGGGAGTTTAGACAAGTTCTTACACAAATTTTGCGGAACAAATCCCAGAGCTCCGATAACCATCGGGACGACCTGTGCTTTTACGCCCCCATATTCGGCTAATCTCGATTTCCAAACTCTTGTATTTAAGACGTTTCTCTGCCTCCTTGGTAACGACGTTTTGATCGCAAGGTACAGCAACATCGATAAGTAAACACGATTTTTTCGCCAAATCCCGGATAACTATATCCGGTTTGTTTGCCGCTATCGTGCGATCAGTTTGAATTTGTTGGTCGTACAATATCGTACACAATCCAACAGACGTCACCGGTTTTGGTGAGTGTTCGTACCACTTGGGGCATGTGTTTGGAACTTCGAGGGCGGTACAAATCTGTCAGTGGAGGTAGCTACACACCCTGTCATGTCTTTTCAGGTATTCGGTCTTTGCTAGGATTGGACAAGCTGAGACAATATGATCAATGGTTTCTACTTGCTCCTGGCAAATGCGGCATTTATCATCTTGGGAAATTTTGAGAACCGCTTTATCATAATGTGTTCTCAAGGCCTGATCTTGGGCAGCTATTACAAGTGCTTCCGATTCTGGCTTCATTCTTCCCCTTTTAAGCACATAAATGATTGATCTTTATTGATCTGCACCTTGTCCATTCTTTTTAGGTATTGTCCGTGGAGTGGTTTGTCTCTCCACGATTTCTTTAACATTTTTTGTGTCTCACACTTCATGTTTAGCAGCATCAGAAATTCAGTGTCTGTGTTATTCGAATGTCTTGCCTAGTTTTCTTCGCAATGCTTCTTGCTACACTAACAATGCCTCTGTTTCCCATTCTTCGGTCAGATTTCATGACTTGCCTCATTAGAGTGTCATCTTGTTGGCTGACTACATACTCCCCCAACCCGACTATTGCGTTGTGCCAGGAGGCTTCAATTTGTCTGAGGCCTCTTCCTCCTTCCTTACGTGGCACATAAAGTCCAGCTCGAGGGTGGGAAACATGATGCATTGTTAGCAGTTTTCTGGTTTTTTCGATCCATGGTGCGAATTACTTGCTCAGTCCAGTCCACTAGTCCAAAACTGTATTCGGCTACAGGTACCGCCAAACTACCTATTGTAGATATTTTATTCCTGGAATTCAGAGCGGACTGCAGGACCAGTCTCACTCGTCTATAATACTCCCTGCAAATTCTCTCTTTCATTCTGTCGTTCGAGATGGTTTCATATTCTTCAATGCCCAGATATTTGTAAGTTTTACCTGGCTCAAGATCTTGAATCACAGTATGCGTATCAATTTCAATGTTCTCAGACGTTGTGAGTTTCCCTCTTTTTAAGTTGACTTTTGCACACTTGTCAAGACCAAACTTCATGCAGATATCATTGCTAAAGTTATTCACGACAGACAGCATTTGGAAGAGAATCGCTTCATTCTTAGCAAACACTTTCAGATCATCCATGTAAAACAAATGTGATACAGGCCTTTCATCACCATGGAGCTTAAAACCAAAGTCAGCTTGCGACAACTGTCTCGATAGTGGGATTAAACTAATGCAAAACAGCAGAGGGGATAGTGAATCTTCTTGAAAATACCCCTGTTAATCTGAATACTTCTGGTTTCTACTGCTTCCTTTCCGCTGTGTATTAGTATCCTGGTACTCCACGACTTCATACTAGCCTTGCAAAATTCAATAAGTCTAGGATGAAATCGATAGATCTCCAGGGTCTTCAAAATCCAAAATTGTAATTTTTTTCACTTGTCTCTCCTGCCGTTAATATTTACATTAGCAATGATTTGTTCACATTATTATATTTATGAGTCCATGTAGTTTAAATAATGTCAAGTAAAGTTCCTCGAGAACTCAAATGTTTTCTGTAAAAACTACCTCAAAATTCCGCATTTTAAGAAACAGAAAAGATCTTTCACACCTTTAATATTCACATTACAGGCAATTTGTAAACACTGTTGTATTTGGGAGTGTAAGTGCTTCAATGACTTCAAATTATTTTCGAAAACTCAAACATTTTTTGTGAAAAAGAACTTCAAATTTCTGGTAACCATTAAATGTCGTTTTCTTAAAAACAGCTCCAAAATTTTCAAAGAATATTGCTATTTTGGACAAGGTTTTACTGTTCTTCAATATTCTTAAAATAATATTTCCGTTCTTCTATTAAGAAACTGAAAATTAAGAAAATGTACTTTGGGTGGGTCAAAAGTACTTTGGGTTGCGATAGATGACAGAGTCTGTGGCAAGTCCGATTAAGTAGCAGAGACCAAAGGAAGTAGAAAACTAATACGGGAAAGTCTTTGCCATTCTGTAGCACCACTAGTTTATTTTTACACTAGATTTACTTGGATGATCAGATGTATTGTAAAATCAGGTTGCAAGACAACATGTGGATTTTTCAATAAAATTATTGTTAATATTTTCTCGCCACTTTTCTAATCAAATCATTCTTCTCTTTAGTGACTACTGTTTACACCGAATTCAAACTATGTACTACATCATACTGATCAAAGGAAAATGAGATACTTCTGGAAATAACACAACGCTGGTAATTCATTTATGATTAGTTTTGCCCGATATAACTTCTGTAATACAATTCACTGAAATCACAGTACCGGAACATGCTTCGTTTCCTCTCAGAAAGGATACCCGAGATGTAATGGACAGACAGCTGCTCTCCATCTGTGTATTCAGGGATTCAGGTGATTCATGTGAAATCTGTGAAGGACCTCGTGGTGCTACAACAGCATACACTTTCTAGGATTATTTATACCTTTTACAGCTTTCAAATTTTCAAATAGTTAAACCAAATGAGACTTGTACCATGTTTTAGTTGCCAAGAATGCATTCCAGGCAAAGATCACCACTTTCAGCATCTTCTTTAGGGTAAGTTACGCGCAGCGATAGTTCCCATGTGTCAGCACGGGAGTTAAACCGCGCCGTCGGCTTCCCTGACGACGCGGCCTGAGTACACTGGGTATCAGAACAAGATTGATCCACATTTTTCGGTACCAGATCCCCACAATAAGAGTCTTTCTGCCGAAAATTTCCTTTTTCTCTACCAATACAAATACCTTCTCTTTACTACGAAAAATGTTGTAAGTCGAGAAATTAGAAGATAGACCGAAGCCAACGTTAAGTGAAAAGCCACGTAGTCAATTCGAGTCAAAGGTTGGAGAAGTCCGCGCTGACTTTCGTGTTTGTTACGACCACCATTTTCAGATATACTGAAATTTTGGTCTACAATTATAAAAAGATTGACAGATGGCAGAATTTCATATTCTTATTGCCATTATTACTATTTTTATTATTTTTTATTAATAATATTATTAAAAATCATTTCTTAGAACTCCAAATTTCTCGCAAATGCGACAAATGTTTATCGTGCAAGGTTGGTCCTGTCCTTATATCTGTAGTTTTGTCTACATTTCCCATGAGGAATTCATAGCCTCTGGTAGCATTAGCCTCTGGTAGCATTAGCTTCTGGTAGCATTAGCCACTGCGACACGACACCCACGAGCCGCCCCCGCGCCGCCCCCGCGCCACCACCACGCCGTCCCCCCGCCGTCCCCGCGCCCTCTCCGCGTCCCGGCACACCGGTACCTGGCGAAGCGGAGCCAAGCGGCGAAAAAGGCAGCACATTCGCGAATTCCCCGTAACTCTGCCGGGCTCGTAATTTGCAACGCTACGCGCCGAAAGCCGAGCGCCGACACGCCCCTTAGCGGCGCGCTGGGCTCTGGCGCGCCAGAGAGCGCGTGTGACCGTGTGCTCGTGTGAGGCAGCGCGGCGGTGGAGCGGAATACACGTGTGCACAGAGGGAAGCTGTGGAAACCACCGCAACGTCAAAGAGCAGAGATTTCGTTGGCGATGAGTTATGTCGATTGTGTCGAACGGCTTTGCTCTATGACCTCAGCCAGTTTTGTTAAGGTGGATGCCACGAGCCCGTCCGTGGCACAAGTGCCACGACGAAATCGGCCCCTCCACCGGAGACAACGCCATCCCTACTGTAAAGCGGCGGGATTACTAATAGTTTCCTTTCCGACGGTAGTTGCGCAGAGAAGCTCGTGGCATGCTACGGTGCCACGACGCGTGCCACAGCCATTAGTAAAAGACCTTGACACCATTTACCTAAGAGCTAGTTCCAGAATCAAGGCCCCTGCGCAATCAAAATGTTGGAGCATCTCCTTTTTACTTTCTCGCTACCGCTTACGCGGTACAAAGAAAGTTACGTATGCTGCGCGAAAAAAAAGGTGAATTGTTGCGCGAAAAATCAGTGACAAGCATGAGAAGTGGCGCAAGAAGGGGGTGGCGTTCTCCTGATTGGCTTGCGTTTTTAGATGTATTAAAGGAGTGCACATACTTTATTGCAGGCATGTGAAGATCGCGCGCAAGGTAACATGATTGCTAGATCTCGCGGGCACTGCGTCCAGAGAAATTGGCGTGAAATTTAAATCTAAGAGTTGTACAAATTACTACGGAGTGGCATTACGTCACTGGATGTCTGGCCCATGGCAGCCTTTTCGAGAAGTCAGTTGAAAGTTATTGCCCCAAATGTATCTACTGGCCTCCTAAATTGTCCACATCAAATATCTTGAAAACGGTTTGAGGTAGCGAGGTGCTGTTTGCGCCTAGGTGTTGCATATGATGAGGCAAATAACATATAACAACAAGGAAAAAATCGCAATTCTAATAAATTATATTCCCGTCACTTAAAAAAGATGTTTTTAAGGGAAAATTTCAAGTAGTAATGAGTAGTGAAGAATGTAATCATTCTACAATTCTTGGTTATTTGATAGAAAATATCTGACGAACATTTCTTCGTATGAAGCCACTCTTCACCGCCTCCCGCCGCTTCAACTTCCGCATGTACACCCCTTTTAGGATTTTAAGGGGAAATGAAACCGGAGTCAGGGGAAGTCCCGTACGAGCGCCGGGCTCCCCAGGCGAGCAAGTAGCTCGTGCGGGCGCGCTTTGACGTGCCGGCTTTATTGGCTGCAGTATATCCCTGTAAATTGCGCCCATAAGAGTTTTTTTTATTGAAAGTTCAGAAAATATCAGAGGGGCGAATAATGTTTTCAACAACTATGACTCTTATAACGTTTCTATGTTCGAGCATTCTCGATGATCTCTAACGCCAGTCTGACTCAAAATTAGACTGCAGAAATACTTTTTTTAGCACATGTAACGTACTTCAGAATTGCCTTCTGAAAAATATTTTTATTATTTTAGTGTTCCATCATTGCACCGAATTCGTTTGAGAGACCATTTGGAATACATACCATGCCCCGATTTTTATGTATCATAATTTTCAAATGGCTTATAGGCTACGTAGTGTTACATTAAATATTAATGTTTAGTAAAACGATCACCAAGTAAAATGAATCCAAACTTTCCTGTAATCACCTGCAGGCATCGGAATCTTAACCCGATGCTATTAATAAAAACCCTTTTTAACAAATTTCAACATCAAACTGCATTTCCAAGGTAAACAATCCTAGTCAGAACGTGCTGAGACTGATAATGATTCTATGTTTCTGCTCAAGACACATTCCAAAAAACTATCGTGACTCTGCCTTCCTTCTCGAAAGAATCTCTGGCGGAGCGTTAGAGCGCAGAGGTCACGGATCCTGCCCCGGCGAGAGAAATAAAAGCTCCAGATTCTTTTGTCTTCTCATCACGCCCTCGGGTCGGACCCAAAAGGAAAACCAAAACCAACCGGCAGCGGCGACAGCGCTTTGCAATGTCGAGGTTGCACTACTTGCCTTTTTGCCTACTACCAGTTTCTTCCTTTACTTATCACTGGTTCCGGCGTTTTCTGCACTGCGGTTGTAGTAGTTCTCTTGTCTCTAAAATGTTTCGGAGAATGTAATGCTGTGAGTTTCTGTCAAGGCATCTTTAAAGACGAAGACAGCTAGGTTCGAATAATGGAATGAGAGCACACCAGAAGAAATGAAACAGGACTGACGTAGGAGATCTTGCAATGTTGGGCATTCAACTGCAGGACCGAGCAGTCATGAAGTTTGAAAAATAACATCTTCCACTCCAATAGGATTTAATAGTAAAAATATGCATATTATTTTACCTTTGGTATGAGAGGGACAAATATGTTTAAGAATTTAAAAAGCGGACATTCTACTTCTATTTCCAAATTAATGTGAATATTTTATAGTTTTGTGAAATAGTCAAACATTAACAACCAATTCTTGTAGTGATGAAATTGTTTCGTTGCCCCAAACTTTAACAAAATAATAAATCGTAAGAATTTGGTTTACAAATATATGAATTTCTTTTTCATGCAAAAAAATTGGCAAAGAATATTCAATAGGTTTGGAATGTTTTGTAAGATACATTTCACTGTTTTTTTAATTGTCTTCAAATGTTTTGTATAATATCTGCAGAAAATGGTTTAATGTTTGTAAATTCTAATTATTGTTATTTATAATTGACCATAATATTTACAACACGGTATAAAAAATTTGAATAAATTTATATTTAAAGTTGTATTAACTATTGTATTATATTTTTGCAATGTTTCCCGCTCAATTCTTTTCAGTCTTCATCAAGATTTTTTTAAAATTGTAATGTAAAAAAACTTACAAACCATGATCTTGAAAGTCAAGCACTTATTGAAAAAAACACATGTAGTGTATAGTATATTTCATTACAAATATTCATTGCCTCTTAATATAAAATAATTTGTTTAATAAACAAGACCTCTCTCGTTTGCAGTTTTAAACTGATAACTGGAAAGTTTGTCTAATATTGGTTAATTTTTTGTCTATTATGTGTCGTGGTGAGGTAATAAGAATTTCTACTGGTATGTTAAGTATATTTTATGTCTGTTATCTTCATTCATTAATTTATGTTCATGATTTGTATTTTGTTTCCATTTTAGATTTTTACAAATCTCGACGAGTAATTCAGCCAAAACTTCGAAAAAGATATAGAACATAATGATGAACACAATTTTTCAAATACATATTTATTCAAGCTTTCCCACGTCATTAAAATGTATGGTCATTAACTTGTAATAATTATAAGATATTTTTCAAGAAAGACCACGTTACTTTCTCTTCTTACTTTATAAGAAGAGTAAGTATTGTAATCGTGCGCTGGAAAACGGCGAATTTCCGACAGAAGAGCTCTCATCGCCGGACCCTCGTCTATTCAAGACCCAAACGTCATCGCTGAAAATTTTGAGCTGTTTGTCCATTAGGATGATGTCCATTCTAGTGCTCGACTCCGAGCCGTATGGACCTAGTAAGCGGAGCTCTCGCAGTTCGTCAGTTAACTAGTATCCCGTAGTGAGTGAACTACGAAGTCGCAGATAGAAAAAATGATATCGTGTGATTAGTGAATGTCATTCGATATCAACTCATATACTCCCTTCCAAAAGGCAGAAAATTTCACCAAATACTTCTCGTCCACCTTTACTACCAACACCACACATCCATCTCTCTCACCAAGTAATCAATAATACAACAGTTACTTCCATTTACGGACCACACCCAAGAATTAAATATCACCCAAAGAAATTAAAAATATTATTTCCAAACTGCCAATTAAAAAGTCCTCTGGGCATGACAACATAAGTAATAGAGTAGTCAAACACTTTCCTCCTCCTGTTCTGGCCTTCATAACAAACATATACAATTCATGACTGAGAATTGGATATTTTCCCACAACGTGGAAACATGCTGTCATTATACCAATTCCCAAACCAAATAGGAATCCCTCAATAGTCGGAAGTTACGTCCTATCAGTCTACTCCCTACCCTTGCAAAAATATTTGAAAAAGCTATTCTGACTCGTTTAAAAGTATTTCTGATTCAGACAAACGCAATTCCCAAACAACAATTTGGCTTTACCGAGAAAATTTCTACCAGTCATCAATTTTTACAATTGTCCGAATACGTTCACACAGGCTTCCAAAATAAGAAGCACACAGTCGGGATTTTTATTGACATCACCCAGGCCTATGACAGAGTATGTCACAAAGCAATGAACAACAAACTAGCAAAGATAGGTACTCCATATTATCTCATTCAAATAATATCCACCTATCTTAACAATAGAACCTTTTCAGTCTCCGTCAACAATCATCATTCAAATCCGAGACCAATAAGTGCAGGCTTACCACAGGGATCACCACTATCCCTACACTTTTTAATTTACGTGTATCTAATCTTCGGAAATTCGAAAAAATACATACAGCCCAATTCGCGGATGATCCGGCAATTTTCCTAGCCGGAGATTCATTAATAAATATCAGAAAATCTCTGCAACTATATCTCAATCTTTTAGACAGTTGGACTTCATATCAAGCTAAATCCCACAAAAACAGCTATCAAAATATTCATTTCAAGACCCTATACACCTCCAGCACCACTCACAGTTAATAATAAACCCATTAACTGACTCCAAACAAATAGTGCAGTGAAATATCTCGGTCTAAATATGGATACTAAACTGAACTGGAATCAGCATACAACAAGGAAAAAATAGCTACATCAACTAAAGCCCATCATGAATCGATTTTCCCATCTCTTCTTCTCAACAATCATAACATCTACAAAACCATCATGAGACCACTCCTCCTTTACGCCTGTCCTGTTTGGATCTCCGCCGCAAAAACAAACCTCAAAAAGCTTCAAATAGTTCAGAACAATTTTCTTAGAACCATCACAAATGCTCCTTGGTTTGTCACAAACTTACAGCTCCAGGAAGAATTCCAAATGGACTCCATACATCACCATATGACATACCAGACATACCTCTCCACCCAGTTCTATCACTCCATACCTCCAATTCTACACCTAATCAACTTCAAACTACGGAAAACTCCTCCTCACAACCAGAATCAAACACAGATATCCATACCAGGCATTCCTAGTCAAATTTTCAGAAACATATAATTTTTAGAGGTATCTGGAAAAGGTATCCTACCCAAATTAGTTTATAGTGTAATTTTAAGTAAATTAGAATGTAAGCCCTACATTTGTATAATATAGTGTTTCATGTACTGATCTATGTATTCTCTGGACAAAAAATCAATAAAAAAAAATTAACGGACATTTTGCTTTCAATTGGTTTTTTGGTATGAAAGACGCAAAAATCAGGAAATCTGGCTACCCCGTGTTAGGAGATTTTTTTCTTAATTTAGACACTGGATTTATCCATTTTTACGTTATCACGGCCCGGCAATAATTTTTTTCTCCCGAAAATTTGCCTTTTTTTCATGCATTACATAACTTTCCCTATAATACTCCGTATATACGTACGTATACGGGAAAGTAAAAAGGGTGATATCTGAACAACCTTGCTGTAGGAACGAAGACCGGAAGACCCTGATCGGAAATATTATGTGAAAATCCGTTCAGTGCAACCATTTTTCTGCCAGTCCCCGCCAGAGGGAATCCGATCGCAAAGCGTCAGCGGCGGCGCAGCGGAGCGGGCGCGCTGGCGGCAGCCGCGAGTTCGCGCATCGGCGCCCGCGCCGGCTCCCCGCCCCTTCCCCCATCCCACCCCACATCCCACCCAGGCGCCACGCTCGCAAGCCGACTAGCCCATCAACAGCGCTGTCCATGGCGTCGCACGTATTTTAAAATATATACAGGATTATTTATGGATTTCTTTTCGATTGATTGCTTTGTTTTGATTAATGAACTGCTAAGTTCATTAGACCCGTAGGTGTAGTGAATGTTTTCCTCAGGAGGTGGCTGTGATCTTCTAAAGGGTGAGATCCGGCACCAACCTGCCGCCGGCTAGTGTGGTTTTTCACCAACCAGGTATCTCCCACCATTGGGGCACCGTCCCTGTCGGGACAGGCTCTAAGCTCCCGACCGGTCTCCCGACAGGTGTGATAGCGTAGTGCATGTTAGTGTGGGTAAGTAAGGGGTGAGGGTAGGAATGGGAAGGAAAGATCGTGCGCGGTGCGTGGCCCGTCTGTTACGGTACTACTCCGACATTCGCCTGGTCGTAGAAATACATCTACTGATGAGAGCAGCCGGTCTCTAGATTTCTCCTCCAGACAGCGGCTGAATTCGATCTAACTGATAAGCTAATATCCAAAATCCTTCCACCGGCGGGAATCGAACCTAGGACCTCCCAGATAGAAGCACTGCAGTGACATCAGTTGATGCTCTGAGCTAACTCTCACCGTTTATTGATAGATTATTTAGGTTTCCCACAGTGACAGCTATTATATTTAATAATTCTGAAAGCGCATTAGATGTCTCATGTCTGGAGGATGCAGCGACCTACACATCACATTGCAGGTTTCTCCTCCTGGTATTTCCCCCAGCAAAACAATTCACCTACCGGGGCAAGCTCTAAGCTCCTGGTTATTATCCCAATGTTTTTGGTAGTGTAGTGTTGTAGTGTAGATGTTTATATAAGGGGAGAAAATAGGCGAAGGATAAGGGAAGAAAGATTGATTGCTCTTCGAGATTCGTTTGTTAGGGTGTTGCTTCAGCATTTGCCTTTGAAGTGATCGAGAAAGCACAGGAATGCACCAATGACAGTAGCCGGACGCTACAACATTCCTGAACACGTCGTCAGTGAGTAGTTGAATTCGACAGTTATACAGACTACTGTTCACAATAGTTACTAGAAATTAGAACCTCCCAGGCAGAAATGCCGAGGAACTAACGGCAACGATGCCACATAGCCGTTTTCTAAGTGTTTTATTTTACTTTATTTTTACCTTTAACGCAGAATACATATTAAATAATCTAAACCAAGACCATCAATTGGCTTAGGAATGATGAAAATGAGGGTGTTGCCAACCTGAGCAAAGCATTTCGTCCTGAGGAACGAATGGCCTAAACATTGGCATATGTGCCTAGAACGCTGTGTCTCCTGACAGTTAGGTAAACAAAAGAGCTTTAGCTGTCTTTGAAAACTGACAATAAAGAAACAGAATGACTCAGAATCGATTTAATAATGTTATCTTCTACCACACACGCCAAGATTTTCTGCATCTTCTCACCATAAACGAGTTAAGAGCCGACTAGCCCATTGAATCCAGTTTCCACCCCAGAACAATATTTGGGCCAATAAAATTTAACAAATTGAAATACAACCTCGACGTGTACTCGGACTTTATCTAATGCACAACGGTCCCAAGCCCGAGCACAGCAAGGGGACTCGTTTCCTCGTCTTTCCGCGCACGTGTCCGAGTACCGGTTCTGGGCACTGAGGAAGTGTCTTCATTGATGTGGATGTATTGTCCATCATTTTTTTGGCCAATTTGAAAAATATTTTCCCAAATGAAACACGGTAATGTCACTTGCTTCTTGTAGTAGATTGCAGTGAAAGACGGTAGTCTGTATCGTGGTGCGTGAGTTGCTTTAAGTTTAGATCGTGGAGAATGATACAAAATTATGACGTTTTGGAAAATCATTCAGAAATTAGCTTCGGAAAGTTTCGGAAAAATTCGGGAATAAGCTTTAGATAAAATATGTAAAATTTCGGACTCTCAAAAATATATATTGTTGTTGCGCAGACTTTCTATGGTGTATTTTTGTAATATCCCCACATAGTATTTGAGTAAACTTCTCCAGCATGCGTGCGTTAGCAGTTCTGTCTCTCACGGCTAGACCACTTCCCTTGCACCAATCGAGACATACGAGGTGTCATTGAACGTGACTCGTTCTCCTGATAAGGAACTGATAATTTGTTGTTCCGATCCGGCCATGCGATTATAATTTTGAACTTTTCATATTATCAGTTCATAACCCGCTTGGAGTTAATATTACAAATCCACTGTGTGTTGGGATTTTTGAATTGGAGGATAACATTAACAGCTACTACGTCTCATTGGTAAATTCAATGCCAGATACTCTAAGAACATGTTTGAACAAAGCTAAGCATGAAATAAATGAAGTATGAAAGAAATTGTCAACACATGAATATACTTTTAAAACAGTTTACAGCGTTGGCGACGCCACATTCAATTAGTATTCAAGTATGTCGTTAAAATAAAAAAAATACTGTATTTTTCATTTGTTTTCAATTGACAAAATAACAAACTTTCTAAATATAGTAAAGGTATATGCATTTGTTTCATCAAACGAATTACTGATGTTACAGAAAATACCTTTAAACCTTGGGTTCTGGGACCCAACCGTTCATCCAGTGCGTGGGACTCAAAGTGTTAAAAACTGGTAGTTTGTGGTACCGGTTAGAATAATACAAGTATTGTGCATGTTATTATGTGATTGTGACTATTATTCCTTACTGAATGAATCTCAAGTCTTATTTTCGTAGTAAATGATTAAATGAATATTAATAGGAATAATGAAATGAATATTTAAGAATAATTGCGACACTTCTGGACTTTTTTAATCAGATGCGTGCACCTTTTTAACTTCAATAAACCAATTAAAATTGTCTTTAACTAAAAGTATTCGGAGGTACCCACATTTAAATAATGTTATTTAAATATCCATATATGTAATATCCACATTTCGCCGTTTCAGGGGACTCCCAAGCAGATTTTCCAGAGAGCTTGACAATTCGCACTTGAGCAAAAAATGCGATCGTTTATTTGTTTTACCGGATTCTTGAATCAGGACCTAGGGGCATGAACCCAAGTGCACGTTTCAACTTTACGTTTTGCTTTCGAATCCCGTGAGCGACTTCAATGTTTTTGTTGTGATTGGCTTTTTGAATCTGGCGCGCGAGCGCGCAGCTATACATCGCGCTCCGAAGAGCCGCTGCGGCGGAGAGCAGCCAGCGAGACGGGAAGGCTCGAGGCGAGGCTACCCAGGGCCTCGCCAACCCCTGCTTATACTGCGATTTTTGTAGGAAGAGCTCTCAAGGCCACTCAAATCCCATCTTCGCGATGGAATATGTCACGGCATTTCGTGTCATTCACAGTCGTTCCGCTAGATTTCGCACGATCGCGACCGTATGAAGCAGTGCTTGCGATCATGCGACTTCTACCGGCAAGATCGAGAAAAGACGCCAAATGCCGTGACATATTCCATCGCGAAAATGGGATTTGAGTGGCCTTGAGAGCTCTTCCTACAAAAATCGCAGTATAAAGGGCTGTGGGCGCAAGCTCGCCAGCTTGTCCTCCAGTTAGCCAGCCCGCTTTGAACGAGAGAAGCCAGGGCCTTGCAACTCTCCATCAAAACCGAGGACAAAGCTTGAGGGTGCTGCTACAGGAGGCGCTAGTGTCGCCGGGAACAGCTGCAGGTTAGGCTCGCCAAATTCCGCTCATGAAAATTGGCTAATTTGTGAGAAATACGAAATGTGTCTTCTAAATGTTAAATTATTCATAATATATACATATAAGAAACCGCTTAAGAAAGCGCGAACATCAACGCTATCTTTTGTCGCGCCTGCTTGCGTCTCACGAACCTACGCAGCAGCCACGCATGTTTGAAGTACCGTTGGCAGCCGTTCGTATTTTAGTTCCAGTAAGAAGGTTCTGCAGGAGAGCGCGCCACTGTAATGGTCTCCACCACGGTATACGGGAGATAAAAAGGCCCTGAGAGAAGCCTTGCTGCCCAGGACCCTCCGGGAGCCGGGCAAGGGGAAGCTGGTGACGCGAGATCGCCATAGCCGATTGCGCGTGGCTGTGACGAAGGAGGCTCCCCATTACACACCCAGCGGCAATTGTTTGCTCTCACTTCCAAATTGAATCCATCAAGTTGTTTCAAAAGAAGGCAATAATTATGTTCCAAGACAAGGTTGTGCAACTGGCGGCCCGCAGTGAAAATCCCTTGCATCCATTTCGGGCGAAAACATTGGGCGCCTAGAGCACGGGACCTGTCGGAGTCAACTCCCACTTAATGTAAAAATATGTTGAGTTTGTATTTAAGACATTTTTTAATAAATTCAGAAATTAAAGATCTTTCCAATGTGTTTCACAGTATCATGTAATCTTGATATCACACATGTTTCAAAACACCCACCCCTCATTTCAAAGCAGCCGGGCAAATTGCGGAGATTAACAATACGATGTGATGTGGATCGCCCGAGTAATGAAAATTTGGCCCGCATTGAAGTAAAGGTTTTAGTTGTGGCCCTTGAAGCCTTCCAAGTTGGACACCCTTGTACTAAAAGAAAAGGTCAAAACGAGCTCAATTGTTATTTTCATCTTCCTCCAAATATTTAGCGCCTAAGCGTGTGGATATTAAGCCACTTAATACATATCCACACTACCTTTGAATACAGCGAAAAAATGTGAAACATTTGTTACAAACATATTTGAGACTTGAACAAATACCGCGAATTATTGAGAACCAAGAGATGTACATTCGTATGAAGTTGAAAAAGTTTTTGAAATTCGCACTAGAGGGTTTTAAATATTCAAACAACTTTTAAAATACAGGTATTGTCAGATGGAAGTCCGAAAATTGGGCAGCAAATACTTCCCTTGTTTGGCAGCGCACTGCCGTACCGCAGTGTCCGGAGAGGCGAGGAACGCCGAAATATACTCGAACAATGGGATCTGTCGCTTTTACGCAGTCGCTGAAATAGTAGGTTTGGCAACGCTGCGATAAATTAGAAGCTCATGCGATTCGAATTATGATTCCACACACATACACCGACACATACACACTACTATTGCACATCTACCGTCCTTCTCATACCCCATTCCACACACTCGTCCCGTCTCCCTCGCACTTCCATTTCTCTGCGAGTTTCTCCTTCCATTGGAGAGCGCCTGCTTTTGTCGGCCGAGTGCGGGCTGACCAATCGACAGTCCCGTATTTCACACCTTCAATCGCCCATTACGCGGACTGAATTATATCAAAGCGGCAAACAAGCGTTGCAATGACGCGATTTCCCCCTCGATATCGATATAAAGCTTCTCGTGCTTGCGATAAATCGGATGGTTTATGGTCCGCTGCGTTCGGCGCTAGTTTGGTGACCAAGTAGGAGAGAATCGATTCCTGAACAATATTACAAGAGCTTATTCTGAAATAAAACTGGGGTGTAGGGATATTTATAAAGTTTCTTGAGTAATTTAGCAAAAACAATGTTTAAGATAGGTAATTCAATAGAAAATTTAGATTCTTTTCAAATTTATTTTGATAAGAGAAAAATATCTTCAAGAAATCCATCTAGCCCCTATACCCATTCGATCGTTTCAGGTATGTAAATTATTTGTATGTAAAATAAACTTGTTTGTTGTTCTGTTATTATGGAAAAAGTTGAACAATTCTTTTCTAGCATATTACATTTTAAGTTTTTTTATATATAGCTATTCATTTTTATATATAAAGCATCACATCACAAATAAATCCTTTTTTAACACTGTAGCTTCGGGAACACTAGTCATATAATGATGGTTCTAGTTGTTCATAAACGCATACATTTTATTTTGCCATAAAAATATAAAATCACCGTACGTGGCGTTCTCAAATAGGCAATTTATTACAGAAACAAGTCTATTATTATTTAACGCAAACACCAATTATTATTTTTTCTTGTGAATATGCTGATATGCAATTTGAGGATATTCATTTTTAATTTCCCAGCAAGCAAGACCGATAATTTCTGAATGAAATATACCAAATCGCTCTTTTACTGAGAACTCAGTAATTTCAAACATTTTCATTTCAAGACTATTTTGCTCCTCTTCCTTCTTTTGCGTGGATACTTACTTCTCCACTCTTTTCTAGTTCAATAGCAGAGTACTATATTTAACAAAATATTGATATTTCTCAATTTATGTGTTCGAGTCAATCTATTATTAGGAATGTTTTTATATCTAGAAGAATGATTTTTATTACAGTTGTTAGTGAAGCAAAAAGTAAAATCTTCAAAGGGACTTTGAATTCTTCTTCATCCGTTAGATAAAAGTAGGTACTTCACCTTTGTGACACTGCCTTACACAAACAAGTCAGTCTGCGTAAAGAACGTTTTTCCGCGTTGTTGCACCGACAGAGAACGTTTCCCTAGAACCTATGCGCGAGGGGCTAGCGCGAATGCGAAAAACTAGTGAGGACAGAGAAGAAGAGAAACTGGAGAAAGGGGAGAGGAAAAGTCAGCAATTCCTAGGAAATCACTCTGGCCTCTTGCGCACCCTTAGACCATGCGACAGGGCGGAGGACGGGACGGAGTGCAGTCGGTGTGCGGTGTGTGTGTGTGTTTGTGGAAGTGTCAGGCGAAGGGAGAATGCAAATAAGAACCAGAGTTGTTGAAAATTGAGTCCAAGAATAAAACGAGAGAGAATACAAAGCGGTGGGGAGAAAAGGAAGTGTAAGAAGTGAATGATCTGAAGCGGTCTGGGAACACACCGACAGGGACACAGACCGGCACAGAGCAAATGCAGGGGCAGTTAGAAATGTTAGGCGGGCCATAGGGCGGGTGTAGTGTTTCGTATATTCCTCACTAGTTTATTTACGTTTCGTAAACAACGAATGTTGTTCCTCACATGTTTTTGTTTAGGATACCAACCTCGATGTTGATAATGAATGGCGACAGAGAATTTGTTGTGAAACGATTTGCAATGAATATCGTAAAATACTAAAATATAGATGTTCGTTAGAATGAAGAGTTGAAAAAAATATCTACATGTTGTTGTTGGTAAGTATTATGGGATATAATAATTGAATTGAAACGAGGGGACATTAGGTGGAGCCATCGGGCGGGCACGTGAATTATTAATTATTGATTCCGGGCTCATCAACTACTGTGTTCAGGAAGTGTTGTGAATGTTATCCTGGAAGTTGAACATAGGATGCGCGACGTTCCTTACCAACTTATGAACCTAAACAAACATTCGCAATGGTTTATGAGGTAACCCCTCCCCAGGTATCTCCACACTAGGGAACTTCTTCAGCTTGCCCAATCTCTTAACTCCCTTTTGCTCTCCCGACATGTCTGGTAGAGTATTGCATGTGTGCGTGTGTATAAGGGGAGAGGATCAAATAAGGAAGACGGAGGAATGTGTGACCCATATCATAGGATACTGATCCGGCATTCGTCTGATATTCATCTGAGAAACCACAAAAAACTTGCGAGCTATGCACCCGGCCGCTATGATTCTCCTCCATACAGTGGTTGAATTCGACACAAATAAGTGGCTGTCGAAAACCTGGCACCGTCTGAACTCGTATAGGGATGTGAGATTGAGACATGAGGAAAGAAAAAAGGCTTATATGGAAGTCACAGTTGAGTGCCAAGGGCATAAGAAGGGCCGGGAGGCGGTGGAGAGGATCAGTGATCTTAAGGTTTGCGTGGGACGGCAAACTGAGGCAAAAGTGTAATGAGGACTAAAATGAGACTGATGCCAAAGACCTGGAGCGAAGTTCAGGGACGGCGACGTAGAAGAGCAGCGAGACGCGGGCCGAGGTGGGCGTCAAGTGCGAGCGCATGTGTCTGCGCGAGCGTGTATGTGATGTTCAGCTCAGAGTCACTAGATACAGAGAGTAACGCAACCGCTGTTATTTAATATCAACCCACCCGACAACCCCGTCAGGCACCAATCAGAAACTGAAGGGGAAATATAACATTCGGTGACATTATGAAGATTTTCAAGAATATTAATGTGGGTTTGGGGTAGATTCATGGTTGTCCACTTACAGAATACTACAGCGTTCCAGTTTTCCTGTCAACTAGACAAGAAATGGCGGGATCGATGGAACAATGGAATGCGCTACTCTCTGTATCTAAGGACTCTTCTTCAGCTGCATGAGGTATAGGATGCTGGATACCGTAACCGTGAGCAAGGCAAGGATGGCACTCCTTTCGAAGACCTTGAGGGGGGGAGGGTAAGTGCGCGGTCCTGGGCTGTTTCTTGGAAGCGGTGATCTGGGAGCAGGGGAGGGCCGTGGTTCGGGGCCCGGCCCCCTGTAACCTGAGTGGTGCTGGAGAGGGCGCGGCGACTTAGCGGTAATCCGGCAACGGCGACTCTCGGACAGCGACCGTGGCGCGGGGCGCTGCTCCAACCCGCTAAAGGGAAGAGTCCCACGGGTAAATCTTGAAGGAACAAACTATTTAATTATGAAGCGCATCCTCTCTGTATATACAGTAAAATCTGTCAAAACCGGAAGCTATACACTCCGGAAACCTGCCTTAATCGGAATTTTTTCCTACTCGTGAAGTTAAATGTCATTTTACACAGCTTAAAACGGAACCTCTCAAACGCAGAAACAGAACGGTTTTTCATGTCCTGCAGGGGGAAAAATCGTTATAAAATGGAATGCCTGTGAATTTAATACAATTGGCGGAGAGACGCGAGAAGTTCTTATAGAAATGAATGCATCTCCCTAAACAGGAATTTATTTTGTATCCTGATCGACTCCGAACTAGATTTTACTGAAATACGCTAACGAGATATGTAGTATAAATATGTAGTGTAGATTTTCTAGTATAAGAAACCATCGAAACAAAATTCACAAGTGAACTATTGCTCGAAAGGTAATTTCCCCTCAGTCTTTGAAAAATCAGACTTAATACAAAATAAATAGTAGTTAATAGTTTATGCTCTCACGATAAAAGCAGGCGGTCATGCAACTCGAAACACATGTCATGTTGCAAATCTCAATATTCTTGGGATTGCTCAGATACCAAGCGTTTTAGGTCATTCAATCCGTGTCGTCCTGTTTCTGAGTTACAGTTCATGACGTAACCTCAGTGAGACATTTTGGGGATTTCTATTACGTTTCTGAAGACACACATTCGCACGGAAGCAGTTCATAACACACATTCAGAAATGTTCGATGATCGATAATTTGCTCGGCTTGAGGGGTAATGAAAATGGAATGGGAAGGAAGGGTCACGCGCGCTCCGTAGATCATATACAAGTGCTGGCCGGCATTCGGCTGAAATATTCAGAGAGTGGACAGAACCACTGAGCACAGCAGTCTGTCAACGAATCTATTTCCGACAGACCACACAAATTCAATGTCAAACACACCATGTAAATTTCTGGTACCTCTGGAAACTGCGAGCTCCCAACCTTTTGCACGTTGGAGTTGCAAGACGTTGCCTTTACGCCGCCTTTACGATTTTTTTACGTATTTTCATTATGAAGTTAATAACTATAAAACTGATACTTTGATCTACAACAGAAGTATAAGAAAATGGTACAATGAAAACATCAATTTCCTTTGCAGCAATATAGAGCGAAAGATCCTAGGATTCGAGTTCCAACGGTGGCAGATTTTCACATTATAATAATCATAAGATTAGGTCAATTCAGTCAATGTCTGGAGGAGAATTCTAGCATCCGACGACTGTGTAGTCGGAGTGTGTAGTTGTTCTGTGGTACGGTAATAGCTATGGCATTTTCCGTGGACCTAGAGAAGTCGATCCAGAACCTAAACAAATTGTTACTTTAAGAAATGCACCATTGTCCGTGAATGCACCATTTTTCCTTCCTTATCCTTGTCTATTCCCTTAATCATACACACACCACACACGCGTGCGCGCATTTACTTTCACCACACTACGGAGCAGCGGAACTTCTTCCGGGGCTAGAGTGGAGCCTGGCTGGGACAGACACCATGAGGGAGAAACCCCTGCAAGGTGACGTGTATCTCGCCGCCGGATCTTACGCCTAAAGCATACGGGACAAATAACCATAGTAGTTGACGTTCTTGGAAAAACTAAGCCCTGAATAATACGGAGCGAGTGGATGTAGCAGGCTGCAAAGTGGGGGCTCCAGCAGCGGGCGGATACGGAGCGGCGTAACTAGGTTTGCCAACAATGTTAATGTAAAAGTGAGGACACTCGATAAGCCAAAAAAATGCATCAGCACATTTTTGTCAATATTTAATTTACACTAACATTAGCTCTACTTCTTTCTTCTCTCCATTTGCGTTCACAAAATGCAGATGAAGATTGAGCGTCTATTTTTTATTTTAGTCGCTAAACAGACACATTATTACGCATGCGTGTGTCAGTGTTCAGGAAAAGTATATTCCTGTTTTCTATTCTAAATTAAACAATAAATGATACGACGTAGCAGATATTAGTCACGTGATAAAATTAATGATAAATTGCTAAATGTTAATGACACAAATTTACAGAAATTAGGACATTTGAAACACAAAGGAGGACGATAGGACAATTGACGCCAATGAAGGACTGTTCTCCCAAATGGAGGACGGTTGGCAACCCTAGGCGTAGCAGCCGCGGTGGCTGTCGCGGATGGGCGCCGCCGGGCAGAGCCTGAACTCGGCCGACCCTGAGACGTAGTATTTCATCCTGCGACGCCCCTTGATGCCGGAAAATCCCCCCAGAGCGCGCCTGCGCCTCACACGCGTTGCCTGGAGCAGGGCAGGGGGAGGTGGCGAGGAGGGCGCGTTTGCGGGGCAGCACACTTCCTGGAAACGGATGATAAACACATGTATCACCTTCATTATCTTGACTCAAACTTTTCCCAACTGAGATCAGTATCATAATATGAATATTACGATAGTGTTGTAATAAAGCGGGGCCTCCCATTAACTACAAACAACATCAGACATATTTCCCAGAATTAAGTCGGTAATTAATTTTAAACAAAAATTATAATACAATACAATTTTTACAAAGTAGATAAAACATGCGATATTCGAAACGCAATGTCTTCCTTTAATAACGAGCTTTTGATGAGCGTAGTTCACAGAAGGTGACCTGTATAGTACGAAAGATAGTAGGTTGTAATATGTAGGATAGGTATGAGGTCACCTGTATAGTGCGAAGGGTAGAAAGAGTTTTGTTTCTTTTGTTCTCCGTAAAAGTTGTCCAAATTGCGACGGGATAGTGTGCTTCCAAATTCCCATAATGCCTCATCCCTTTCATTTGCATTTTTTAGTAGAGATGGTCATTTATCTGTGTATCTTACATTTATAGTGTTATATTATCAATGCTTACCGTTGTGCACAGAGGCTTGAAGTGGGTTCAGAGCGTAAACGCGAGAACATCTCGCTGAACAAGAGCTCTCTAATACCCAATAGATTTTCAAACTCGGCATCCTTTCGTTGATCTCCAAACTCTTCTTGTAATAAGTAGTCTTATGAGACATATATTGTAAATAACTACTGAAATTTTACAGTTGTCAATTGGAGTAATGCACAGAGCTTTCGCCATACATTACTGACACCAGGACTCAGCGTTCTTCGACCCACGTGAAATTTGTGATAGATAATTGTACAGCTCACATGACGCGTGAACCGTTTGCTACGAATCGTTCGAGCTCTCGACCACATACAAGGCCACAGGAGAGTCCTTTCAAATTTGTTTTAAGAGACAGGACTGCCATCTTACCTCAAAAGGTTTAGGCAGAGGCAAATAATTCTTAAGCTACCATAAAAACAACCACATGTGTGACTACAAAATGAAATGAAATTAATTATAATACGATACAATGTTTTACGAAATCATTAAACAATTTTAAATTTCAAAAATTAACTACAGAAGAATTAGTTTTTCCTCTGTAATACTATTTCCTTCTTCACATGCGGCAAAGGGGGAGATTCATTTCTCTTGAGAAACAAATGGAGATAAAGAGCCCGAAGTCCAGTTATATTGTGTATTATGGTTCATAAGGAATTAGCAAATATTTTAAATAAAATATAATAATGTGTGTGATGTGATATATTTCTTAATAAATCTATATCCTCCGGTCGCCAAATAAATATGTCCATTTTATCTGCCACAAGTGTATTTCATAATGAATACCAAATCATTAATAATTCACAAATATATCATTTCATTTTATGATACAGTAAAGAAGAGTACAGATTCAAAATGTACACTAAAGAATGGAACCACAGAGACATAAAAAGACACCGCATTAAAGACATAAAAATGCACCGCACAGAAAAAAAAAGTCTCCAAATTTGAAAGGATATTTTAAAGTACTAAAATATATTTATTTACATTTTTTCAATAAAAAACTGTAAATTACCGACTTAATTCCGGTAATTATAGGTTTTCATCAATCACATGCAGTCTCATATCAACTTCCGAGCATACACGTAAATTCAGGAATAGTTACGTAATAAATTAGAATGTAAGAAAATTAAAAGTAACAATCTAAAAACAGAAGATAGAGAGCAATTTTTATATTCGCATTGTCATCAGTTTCTCGCGCATAGTCTATCATGAAAAAAAGCTTTCTCAAACACTCTCAATAACGTTGGAATGTTCAACGCGATCCCAGAAATTCGAGAAAGAAGGACTTGATCAAGGGGAGCAAAAAGCACGCTAGAGCACAGTAAATTAACGGCAGGTAACAAAAAAAAGAAAGCGACCGTCGAAAGAGGCCGTAGAAAGAGGCAGTAAATATCCCTCATTTCTTACCACTCACCATCCGTTATTAACCTAGTGTATTTGAAACGGAAGAGAGACGGTCAAAGAAGAAAAGAGTCCAATCGATCACATAAGAAGTGTGCATTTGTATGAAAAGTGCAAATGAAAGAATTCGAAATCGTAGGAGGTAGACGCGAGTCAGCAACCTTCCCACGGAGAGGCCAAGGACAGCGCCTTGAGCGACGCCGGGCGCGGCGCGGCGCGGCGCGGCGCGGCGCGGCGTGGCGCGGCGCGAGTGGAGCAGGGATTACCGGGCTGGGAGGCGACGGCGGCGCGGCGCCAGAGCAGCGCGCAAAATAAAGTAGCGCGCGGAGGATCCATCGCGCTTAGAAACGCCGAATGGAGGAAGCGCACCTCTCAGGAGCTTTTCCTTTGCCTCCGTCCACCCGCCCGCTGTCCTTTGCCCTAGTGCTAGCCCCCGCGGGCTCTGTCACTGATGAAATACTCGTGTCGCCTCCTCAATCGCTGTTTCTGCTTCGTCTTCGTCCCTGTAGCCACACTTCTGCAATCGTCTCTCGCACTGCCTCTCCCACGGCCTTTCCCGCCGCCCCTACGACTGCCTCTCTCACCGACTCTCCCACCGCTTCTACTTCTGCCTCTCTCATCGCCACTCTCCACGCCCCCAACGCCTCTCATTGCCTCTTCCCCTGCCTTTCACGCCACCCCTCTCCATCCCTCTTGCACGGCATCCCCACACACCGCCTTTCTCACCTCCCCTCCCACCGCCTCTCTCATTGCTTCTCCCGCCGCCTCTCTCGTCACTTTTGGCTTTACCTCTCCCACCACCACCTGTAATACCATTGACATCACATTCTCATAACTCTTATCAAATACCCTACCCACACCGCTGTTCTCTTCCATTCCTGTTACCAATCATCGCTCGTGTTATTCCCTCCATCACCTCAGCAGTCACCACCGTCTCCATCGACTATCCTCGGCTTCTCCTTAGTGTCGCTTCCGCCCCCGCCGTCGTGCTCTCGAAGCTTTTCATTGCGACCCTCGTCACCTTCCTTCACGGCCGACGTCTCTCTCTCTCTCTCTCTCTCTCTCTCTCTCCATGATCGTCACCATCACATCAGTCTAAAATCCCGTTCCGTTCGAAGAATTCATCAATTCTTTTGAAATAAAAAAGACCTTGTTCGCACAAGCAAACAAAATCTCCTAATTAATTATGCACATCACATGTGTCTAAGTTAATTATACAACTTTTATTTCCTTCTTTGTATTTATTCAGTTACAAAGTGTCACACGACGCCTTGCAGTTCTTAGAACCGCGCCACCGTTGCCCGCATTGCCTCATTCCGAGAACCATTGCGGTGAATCTAAATTGTGCGTAGTTTTGCCTGCTTTATAAGCATAATAAACACCGATAAAGCAGTAGTTTTTCCTGCTTATAAAAAAGGTACAGTAAGTGAAAGAACGTGATTTTTTTACTAACCGTATTTATAGTATAAAAATATTGGAAATGAAAACAAAACTGATCCCAATGTATACATTTTACTAGTATACATTTTGCGCAGAACTTCAATTAAGATTACGCAGTTTCTGGTCATGTGGAAGGTTTAAATGTTTTTGAGGTTTATAAGTACACGTATTATAAAGTTTTGTTAAAAGGAAGTTAAAAGGTTGTTTACCAAGGAACTCGAGAAAAATGTTAAAACTTCAAAATTATCACTATCCAATGCGCAGAGAAATTAAAACAAACTATGCAGTCTCCATTTCAAAGGTGTCTATGGTTGAGTGTGAGTACTCAGGAAAAATAAAAAAAACAAAAACAATGAAACTATCGATTTGGGCTGAAAAATGCAAATACTTCATTGTTTTATGCCGCCTATTCTCAAACCACACGTAGGGATGAACTGAATTCTCATACTAATACTTTCGTTCGGCATTAAATATTTGCTATTTACATGTTGCATTATGCTTTGACAGCGACTTTTTGACGTTCTTGGTATGTAAAGAACCTTTGTACTAAATATACTCTGCACTACGTTATTTAAGTATTTGTGAGAACTAATTTTGTTGTCATATTTAATTTATTGCAGTGTTTTATGAGAATATTTTATTTGTCGTTCTTGAGCAGTGAGTACTTAATTTTGCTGCTGTGGGTCTTTTGGAACAAATGACCGCGGGGTTCGAATCTCCCCTGGGCATGGATCTCTGAGTTTAGGCACGTTAACTTTCTCACCCACCTTTCGAACCTGATCCCATATGGCCTACCTACGTAGCGCAGGAGCGTTAGTTTATGAGTCAAGGACAAACATAGGTGGCGTATTCTTTATGAGCCTACCATAGCAAAGCTATATAGCGGCCATATACCCTGCTTTTGCTGAAACCGGCGTAGCATGTTGGATCCCATGCGATACGCTAGTGTGAGTTTGCAAGGTACATCCCAAATGTACGACTCTATGAATCACATAGGTGATAGCATGAGGGTACCACTGTAAGTCCTGCCGTGGCTGCACGTAGCTAGTGTGAGCCGTTGGGAAGCAGCACCTACAGCATCGTAAAGAATGGATAGATATAGATAGATAGAAGATATGAAAACATAACCTTCTAAAGAGTTGGTTTTCTTGAAGGCTCGAAAGACATGAGGTATTCGTTGTGACGTACTGGAGTGAATGATACAGACATTGCGTTGAAGATAACGATATTTACATTTATTTACAAGAATTTAACAATGAAATAAATTTTACCAACTAATCAAACCCCGGCAACATTTTCTTCCTCTTAGCCGCGAAAACCCCGCGACCGTCCTTAGGCCCTACAGCCCAGTGCCACTGCTCGAAAGCAGGCACAACACGTGATGCGATGCAATCGGACATTACGTCCCCTGTATCCACGTACCTACAGAGCCTAGCGTCAAAATCTGTCTCCGCCCTGGAAACCACGTGCTGGAGTGCACTGGAGATCCCACCCAGCCCGACGGCTAACAACAAGCTCTACGAATCTATCTGAATCTCCGCGAACGCAGAAAGCGCCCGCCTTATATACACTCCGGCTCCCCCACCAGGCGTCATGTCGGCGTCCCCAAGCTCGATGGCTAGCCAATTTCAGGGGTCTTGCACAATCGTCCCGGACTCGCTACTAACCTTTCTCAGCACTTTGTTTGCGTGGGATGTTTCCTAGAGCAGTCATATCCTGTCACCCCTTTATTTTTTGCTCAGGTGCGCCCATTCACTACAGCTTCCGGCTCAGGCATGCCGTTCGCTTTGAAACGTTGCCACGACGCCACATCATAAAAAGGTACTACTAATTCATAGGTGTTTATCATGGACTCCCAGTACCTGGAGAAATTCCGTATTTAAACATTTAATGCCAGCCTCCTGATTTGACTGCGTTGTTCTCTTCGTCGCTTCGTTTTCGCATCTAAGCTCCGCGCCGCCGCCGCAGCAGCCATCGCCGTCGCCTGCGTTTCCGTCGCGCCGCGCCTCCACCTCGACCTGCAGAGGCGCCTCTCAAATTGAATTTCCTCCTCGGCGCGTTTATGTATTTTTTTTTTCGGTGCTCTCTTCCGGTAACGAAGCAGCACGCGCCGGCGGCTCGGTAAACGGGCGCTTAAGCGCCGCCGACGGCGGTTGCTCGAACTAATCAGACGCGAGAGGATGTTTGCTTGGCTCGCGCCGTAAACGCAATCTTGCGCCTCAACCGCCTACGAAGGAGCCGCCGCGTCCTCCGCCGTCAAGGTGCTCTCCGCCTCCCGAGATCTCACCACCTCCGTTTTCACGCGAGCCTACCTGCAGAGTCACATCCCCATGCCTCTCTCAGGCTTTCGATTTCTTCTTTTGTGCGTGAACTTGAGTCACCAGCACTGTCCCCAGTATTACTCCGTGTCTAGGGCTACGAAGGGGCTGCTTCTACATTCGGTATCGTCGCATCCTCCACCGTCGACGTCTTCGACGTCGTCGTTCAAGTTTCTTTCCGCCTGCTTGGTCGCTTCGGTTTTCATGCAATCCTAAGGCGTCAATATCACCCTCACCTCTTACAGATCGTATTCTTTCCGTCTTCATTTACACGGAAGCCTCCATGTTCCTACACCCCTGCCTTCTTATTTCCAACCTTTACGTCGTTTCGAAATCTAAGCTCCACCACCAATCTCACCTCCTCCGTCTACACCATCGTCACGGTCACCATTTCCACTTTTACCGCTATCGCCCTCGTTGCCGACGTTACGTGCCCACCGTATACACTGCCTCACTCCGATTTCTCGCTGTTGACTCTGTTTACACCACCATCGACCTGACCTCCTCTTCATCCATGCGAATCCTACCCAAAATGTCAACAGCACCCTCGCCTCTCGCCTCCTTCGCTTTCACTTCCTTCATTTTCAATTAGCTTCCGTCCCAACCACCACCACTGCTTCCCTGCAACCACCACCACCTTCCACGCCTGTGCAACATACTGTAATCGAGCGCTAGCAGGTTTTACCAAAGGGGAGAGCGTAGGGGGCTGAAACCTCTCTCAAAATAAAAATTAAACCTAATCTAATGTTGGGATAGATTATATTGTGTGAAAGTTTAAATTGTCAAATAATCTATTTTCCAATCATGTTTTAAACAGGCAGTGCAACAACAACTCATACTTTCTCGTATTATTTTTAACTTTTGAAATTTTCTAAAATTCAGAGAGTTCATTGCAAACGCGCAATGTTTATAATTGTTCTTCGCATTACCTCATAAAAATAAGGAAATGATTTGTAGCCGTTTTTGAGAAAATCATGTCATTAAAATTGCTTTTATTTCACGCAAACGTACGTGAGAAAAACTCATACTTTGAAAACAATAGTACATAGCCGTATTTAAAGAACTACTTTTGCAGCACAGATTTTCATTCATAAGAATAAATCCCTATTTTTACTATTGCAGTTGCAGGAAGACGCCGAAAAATGTTGCAATTTTCAAAATTGCAAAATCTTTTAAATTTTCGAAAATCCAAGGTATTCATTGGAAATCGAGCCTATGCCATTTTAAAAAGTATTATTTGATATATCAGATAATAATATTTCATAAAAAATTGAGCAATGTTTTAGAAAAATGTAAATGTCCTTGAGGCTTAATGTAAAGTACACCCACAACCAAAATATGTTTTAAATTCAAGGGACCGGGTAATCAGCCAGATCATTGAGAAATATCAATTTCGATAAATATCCTGCTTACAATTTAGCTTCTAGCATTGTTCATAGGACCTGACCAATGGAAAGACGTTTTGCAAAACCAAAAGTTTGGTATCAAGGAAATACAAAACGTGGATAATAATTACACAACGAATTAGAGGAAATAATTTTCAGCATGTAGGAAAAAGAATTATCAACGTTTTCAGTGTAGCATTACATAATTTTCTCTATACTACGTACATAGTACGTAAAAAAGTAAAAATGATAAACAAATTATATTAAGGCTATTGACATGTAGAAGAAAAAGTTATTTATCTCTTGGAAGCCCATTGAATTTATCTTTACATCGTTTTCGATTGCTAGAGATCAGTGTGTGCCTTGGCCAACATCCACGTACTGCTTGAATCTGTCTTCTTCAAGGGGAATGGGTCACACTGAAACGGAAAATATGTACAACACCAGGATTTATGGATGGAAAAAGGAGTGCAATTGGGAAGGTTGAATGACGTGCGATCACCAGTCAATTTTTTAAATAACCGCTCCGGCATCCGGTAGAAATTCGGTAGAAATGACAATCATACAAGTATTTTATTGTTTTGCACACATATACAACATTTAATTTCTTATTTTTTCCCGCTATCTTCAGTAAATGAAGAATCAAACTAGACCTTTTGCAGTGAGATGCTCATATATCCTAAACCACTCCAACTCCACTGCACCTACATTATCACAACTTACTCCTTCAACGACTTGACTCTCGTATCTAAGGTCCCCTGCCCCAGGCAACACCTCACTGCCAATTCTCGTACGTATATTGTTCTTATGTTGTCGAAATGTTATAGAGTCTCGTGTCATGTTCTCATGTTTGTCGTGCATTCCTTCAGAACTTCACATCCTGCATCTCTTACAATTTCATTGTGTTCATTTACTCGGGAGCTGCTTCGCCGCTTACACCAACTTTAATCACTTCGTCGTAAACGGTCTGAATTCACGTTCTTATCCCTTTTACAGCAGCGCTTCATCCACAATCTCTGATACCATCTCCATTTTCACCGCCTTGACCCTTATTGCCATTGTCATCTGTCGCCTTCGCAGCCGCCGCCTCCCTCCGTCGAGTCAGGTTCCGCCGCAAGAGTCGCTTATTCAGAGAGACTCAGAAATTACAACCAGGCCGAGGAAGACGCTCCGTTGCCGGTGCCGTGAAAGGTGCAAAATCCGTTTTATAAAAATGCATTTTAAAAGTTCTCGCGACAACTGTAATGGAGAAAGCCGTTTTCATTTTTTTCGTTCTCCGCTCGTTTCGTTCTCAGACGTTCACACAAAAAACTCGCAAAATGAATTACGTGCAAAGGTAAAAAATAAGTACGGCTCATATTTCCAACTTAATATTCCACTCGCCTTCCATATAGCTTCCGCCAGATAAAAAATAGCACATCGGTCTCTTGAGCTTGTAATTCATTCACTTTAAACCCATTTACAGCATCCTCTTTTTCTTCGCGAAGCGCCGCTGCACGGAAAGAGCAAACACTTCATGTATCTCCGCACTTACAAGGGAGTACACTTTCAACTATTTTCAGCACCCTGTTTTACAAAATATGAGAGTGCGCTTTAATTTGAAAATTGGAAAGTTCTTCAGACAAATGAATGCAAATTAAAAGGGACCATGAAACGAAAGAGAAAAAAATACACAAAAGGGTTTATTATGCACAAGTCCCATAAAGTGTTCTCTTGTTATGAATAAATTGTACCAGCTGCGTCTTCGCGAAACTCCGGAAGGAGCCCAAGTTGTATCAAGTTCGCAAACGCCGCAACCAGCGCCCTGGGCCGTCTCCTCGAGCTCCCCTTACAAGCCGACAATGTGTTCGGAGAAGTCGCTGAAAATGTTTTAATGTCCAACTTGGCTGTTCCTTCGTGAGAACAACTAATTTGTTAGTCAATAAGCCTACGCTAGCGTGAAGCTATGTTCGACGGGCAGTGAGCGACGATTGCGCTGTCATGCGGAGAGAGGAGGAACTTTGAAATTGTCCAATGTCCGCAAACGTTTCGCTCTTTTTCTATTGCAAAAGGTTAGTAAGTGGAAGTCAGTAAAAGCTAAGAACCGTTAATGTAGTACATTCATAAACAACTTTTGTGATAACTGCTCTTCAGTTGCATGAAAATACAGTAATTATTAATGATTCTTAAAAAGTATAAAATAAACTTTTCCTTAATAACGGTTTTGAATGGCTTTGTGACAAAAAGTTTTGAAACTATATTTTAAGATATATATTGCATTGTAAAACAATTTGTTATTCTTCCATTATAAATTATCAATTGTTGATAATCTTGATAAAAATAATTGGCCGAGATCTGTAAGCTTGTATGCCGAATTACCATCTCTTTTCCAAGGGTGGCGGGATCTTCGTATTCCTGCTTTCGGCATGGATGTGAATCCCTTATCTTTAAACCATTGCAGTCCTCGCGTTCTATTGACTTGAGATCGAAGAGCAAGCGAGTGTGTTAACGCTTAGAGTGCATCCCACTGAGGTGTAAAGAATAACTACCTCCGACTAGAAAAAACCCTAACAACAACAGTATAAGAACAAAATAATTTTCCTCTCAATGTATTTTCAAGGACGTTAGTAAATAGGACGATAAACGATAAGACATGCGTACCAGAAAGACCTTAAGTATATAATTAATATCATAAATATTTAATAGGCAATTTTGTTCATTTAATAACGTTATAATAAAAATAGTGTTCTAATGAAAATTATAATAAAAATATTGTTAATAAAATAATATTATAATAAAAATATATTATAAAATATTAATTAATAATAAGTTATAATAAAATATAATATAAGTTATAATAAAAATATTGTCAAATTAAATAGTAGGCTATACACGTGTATACTCTGTACAAGTAGGTAAATATAAAAGTGTAATTTTGTATGGTCAAAAAATACTCGATCAAATTGTTTTTGCTTCTGAAGAACATTATTCACAAATTAACAGTATGATATTGTAACAAGTAATTGTAATCAATTATTCTTTCAAAGGACAATGTGCTACTTCAAAATCTATGCGACCAACTAGACTTCTGAAAATGCTGGACTAACGAATTTCTGTAAAACAAAGGAATAAAATGGTTACAAAAGTACATTGAGTTGATATTCCATTCCTAGGAAGATGAAGACATTTTGATATAAATGTTTCGGAATTTTTACTTTAAAAAATACGCACTTCAACATTCAAAAGATATGTATCTTTCATTATAGTATATACTATACTCAGATACGTCTCTTTCTCTCTTTAATTTATTACTTTATTACTGCTCTTTATTCTCACTTTATTTAACTCCATTAATAAACTCTTTATATTAATATTATTCCGTTCAAATTACGTATGTATTTAAGTTTCATTTTGGCTAGCTCAGGTTTTTACTATATGGCGCAAGTATACTTACTTCTGAGGGTCTGAATATCGTTGTATTCTTCGTGAGCCTGAAAATAGCCGCTCGTACAAGTCCACGGCTCGCAATAATTTATATGATTATGGGAAATTGGATTTCATGTTTTTTCTTACCATGCGCTTTCTAATAAATAATAACAATTGATATTTTTACTTAAGTTATAGCAGCGTATGAACTACTGACTGTAACCATTGTTTTAATAATTTCTATTTCCTTTTAGATCATGACAAATTAAATATTTGACTTTAATGCTGCTAAACAAAAATAATTATCTTCAAATTATGATAACGCTAACACATTTATCTTTAACTGATTTTGATGCAAACAAATGACGTATTTATCTTATTATGATGGCCATTTTCACTTTACCTCTTATTAGTTCAACTTAAATTTAACAGTCTTGCCCTTGAACACATATCTTTTGAATGTCTTTAAAAATTCTTATATTTCTAACACTTCACTTTCGTTGAAAACAGGTCACTTGACGATGCGTGGAAACTCCGTCCCAGGCGTCGTTGCTGCTGCTCCCATTGTCCAAATTTCATTCTGGGCGTCCACACTTGAAGTTCCACGATTTTGTCGTCAGGCTGTTACTCGTCGCTACTATTATACGACTTGACTTATTTTTTTAAATAGTGAATTGATACAACACCGTTATTATAAACCCACATAAACAATTCATATTAGTGCTATACGACATCTAGTCCGCTGCAAACGTGTATTTTCGCACTTTTTCTAAAATTAACTTAACTCGGTAAAATTTCATTTTGTTCGCCACCTAAAATCCGCGGCCTACCGAGGCACTAATTGTCCTAAATTAAAACATCAACAAAAATTCACTTCGTACTTGGTCTCACATCCACCTCCTGTCGAGACACGTTACGTTCTGATCAACTTTTTTCTTCAAGAAGCTCATGTTGCACTTCCTGTGTCTTGTTTTCATTGTTTCACTTGCCTCGATGCTATTCTGTCCTTTGCTTCTGAATTTTAAATTAAATTTTAAATTACTCTTAAATTATTTTAAATAATCAATAGAAATTAATTCTATTTAAATATTCACTTCTAAATTCCGAACGTCACGTTCCTGTTCATATTTACTCGAAATTATATGATTTTCTATTCGGACTTCGTCTACATATTTCAATTTATTATTGATAATATATCTTTTGATATTTAATTATTTTTTACAAAGTTTAATTATTTGAATCCGTTTCAATACTGAACTTAATTTGTAGACTTGTATAAAAAATTCATTAATTTGTTTGGATGGACAGTGTTTTTTACATATTTTATCACTCCACTCAATGGCAACGTTTCACTTTTATTTTTCGTCTTCCTATAGTACCTACAACGTTCTCAATTGTCACCCTGTTTGACCATCACGGTATCACAGCAGAACATCTCGCTTTGATCTGCAATTCTATTAACTCAATCAAAATATCAGCCTCCTCTCACTCCCCCAGAGAAAAAAGAATCGTTACTTCAAAAAATGTTTGAACGCGAGAGGCGAGCAACGTAGCCTATTGCAGGCGCGCCCTCTTCTCCGCCTGCGAACTGAACTAATTGCAGCGTCCGAAGAGCGCGAGCGAACGAGGTCCGCCTTCGCCGGCCCCATTTGGCGCTCTCTGCGCCGCGGCGCGGCGCGCTCCTTCACAGCGCCGATCGCCCGGGGCGCACGGCTACCTCGACGGACACGCGCGAGAACAAAGCAAACCCATTACCCAACGCATAATCGTCTCCTCGCGAGCACTTCTCATCGCGCGTCGCTCTGAGCAATTTGCGCGCCGCTGCCGGCCTCACTGCCGCCGCCTCCTCTACTGCCGACGCTTCTCTCTCCGTCTCCTTAACCTACGCCTCCTCCTCTACCTACACTACCTCTGCAGTATTCACCTTCTCCGCCAACTTTGGCTCTCCCATCGCCACTTCTGTAACCACAATCATCTCTGTGACTTCAACTGATTCAGTCAACTCGGCCATGTCTATCGCGGCATCACTGTTAATGTCAACAGCAACATGTAGTCGTTCTCACAGTTAGTCAACTCATTCGCCGTCTTGTTCGCGATTGCCCTCTTTCATCAATATTGACACCATCCCCGTCTTTTTATCACCGCTACTGTCCCAGCCTCCACCCTCTACCATTTACGTTCGTTCTGTGATCTCATCCATACCAGATCCATACCATACTCATCCATAGAATGAGTACTTCTGTCTGCCTCACCTGTATGCACCTCTATGTTCCTTTCAGCCTCCATCGCCCCCCCCCCACTCTCATCTTCGACCTTCTCCTCTTTCACCTTTACCCCTACCGCAGCAAGTTTCCTTTCAGTCCCGCGAGGGCAAACCTTTCATGCCATTAATCGTCTTACCAATGGCAGATGAAGCAACACACAGCGATCCCCGAGCAGATCTTTCAATTACACCGGCAGGCAGTTTAATTCGAAGGGCTCTCGTCCCTCGCGTACACCGCCCCCTCGTCCGTCCGGCCGCCGGCATTTGCATACAGGCGCTTTACCAGGCGGCCCATGAGGTGGCTCTGTTTTATACGCCCTCTCCCGTCACGGCTTCCACGCGCCCCAGCCGCACCCGCCACGCCCTCTAGCACCCCCCCCCATTTCACCACATCCACCCCAGCGTTGGCCCCGCGCTCGCCCTGGCCTCAACCCCGCCCCTCTCCGCTCATCCCGGCAACTTCCCACCCCTCCCCGCCCGCTCCCTCCCCCACCACTGCCCCCCGCCAATTCCCTCCCCCGCCTCCACCCCCACTCATCCTCATCCGCTCCGTACCCCGCCACTGCCCCCTGCCCCCGTCTTTCTCTGCCTGTTCCCGCCCCCGCCATTCCCTCTAGCATCACATCCACCCCGCCCCTCTCCGCCGCTCTCGTTCCCGCCACTGCCTCCGAGACCATCCCCTACCTCTCCCTGCTCGTTCCCGTGCCCGGTCTCGCCCCGCGCTCACCACGCCTGCCACTGCACACCCCATTTCACCCCACCACCTGTTTGTCCACCCCCGCGTCTCCTCCTCGCCCGCAACCATCCCCCGCGCCCACCTCCGCCCTCGCAAACACCCCTGTGCTGGTCCCGCCCTCCACCCTGCACTCCCACACCGCCCCCTCGTTCAGCCTCGCCCTCTCCCTGCCCCCGCCTCCGCCCCGCAGCCGAGGCTACCGCCCGGCCTGCGCGGGGGCGCCGGGGGAGGGGCCGGAGGTCCTTTACGCGTCCAATTGTGCGCGGGCTGAATGGAATGGCATCCGAGTGGGGCGGGGGGGAAGAGAAGGGGCGGGCCGGGGTGGCCCTGCTCGGAGGAGGGGACAGGCGGAGCGGGACGGGGCGCCGCGCCGCGCCGGTTCTAAAACGTCCCCCGTGAAATATGGGCCTCTTCGCATGGACCGTGCGGCCCTCGCGCCTAGCGCTGTAACCGATCTCCATGCGGAGGCTGCTGGGAATGATAGTCGGGTGATGTGCCGTCTGCAAGGAGCAGCTGAAGTGGCTCCGCTCTTTGTTTGATAGGTTATTTCAGAGGCACCAATCGTTTTGTAAGTATCATGAATTCTTTAAAAAACTATGTTGCTGATTAGTTAACTTTAATAACAGAGTAACACCGAGAAAAATTTACTTAAGTACTTTCACAATTATCAGCACGAGCTTTCTTGCATCTCAAATTAAGATTCCCTTTGTCGGTGACTTTATTTCAGAAAACAACTTTAAACGTCCTAAATTCGTTTTAACAACATTTTTGAAAAAATTGTTTGGAATGTCTCTTAGTCAAGATTTGTAAATGTTAATTTTTTTCTTAAAAGAAAAACCTTCCAGGATAATAATAGTGAAATAGTTATTCTGATTTTGATTATTGCTAAATTTTCCCTGCAACGATAAAATAACTTTCTTTGATTTTTCTTTGTTCGTATCTATAACACTTTACAGCGGTACTTAATATCTGTGAAAATGTCCTACAAATAAAAAGATCCCTAAGAAAAATATTAATATCCTACAATTATCCACCGATTCAACGGCTATTCGTCTCGAAGAAGATGCGTTCGACTTTTTAATGATAGAATAGCACCAAAAAAGAACAGAACGAAACTTATGTTAAACTTTTACTTTTCTGTACTTACAAATTAATCTCAAGATAAATGAACAGAAGACAATGAATGAGAACGAATGAAAACAAGTCCCACGAGAATTAACGCAATTAGGCAATCTGCAATGCTCTGTTGTAAATCTCGTTTTTCCTCGTCACGCCAGGCTGTTAACGGCGATTACTGTGAATTTACTCTCGAACATTTTGAGTTCTCGGAAGGCGGCCCAATCACAAAAATAACGCCCAGATTGAAAGGCTTTTATATATCCTCGAAGACTGAGGGAGAGGCTGTTAACCCTTCCGACGTGGCAAGCGCTGAGCCAGAGACGGGGGCAAAGTGCAACCGCCGCGATTCTCGTCCCACAGCCCTTAAGGGGCAGGGCAGGCGAAGCAGAGGCGGGGAGACGGAGCGAGACGAGGCCTAGCAAGGCAGGGAGGGAGGATTGGTGGAACGGGAAGATGTAGGGCGGGGAGAGAAAGGAAAGCGAAGGAGAGAGTAAGGGACAGAAAATAGGGAAAGGAGAGAGGTCAGGGCGAGAGATGGAGCGAGGATGGAGAGGAAACGTGCAGGAAAGGGTAGTGACGGACGGAGGAGGCGAGGAGCGAGGTAGAATGAAGTGAAGCGGAGCAGGAGAGAGTGGGGAGGAATGGAGCGGAGCGGGGCGGGGTGGGAGGTGCGGCGGGGAAGAGTGAGGCGTCGAGGAGCCAGGTGGGGTGGAGAGAGGCAAGGCGGAAGAAGGGGGGGCAACAAGTGGCCGAGCAAGGAGCGGGGCAGAGTAGGGAGGAGTGGAGCAAAGCGGGGCGAGGAGAGGCGGGGCGGGGAGGAGCTAGGCGGGGCAAGCGAGACAAGATGGAAGAAGTGAGGCGTGGCGGGAAGGAGGCGGGCCGAGTGTGGAAGAGCAGGGCTGAGTAGGGAGAAATGGAGCAGAGCGGGGTGACGCGGGGCAGGATGAGGTGGGGCAGGGAGGAGCTAGACGAGGCGAGGCAAGAAGAGGCGGGGCGGAATGAGGGGGGACGGAGAGATGGACGGGGAGGGATGAGGTGGGTCGTAAGAAGCGGGGCGGAGCGAGGCGGGGTGGAGCGGCGAGAGGTGGGGGTGAGCGAAGCGGGCCGAAAGTGAGAGCGAGAGGTGGGGGTGAGCGAAGCGGGCCGAAAGTGAGAGCGAGAGGTGGGGGTGAGCGAAGCGGGCCGAAAGTGAGAGCGAGTGGAAGCGGGCAACGCGAGGCTGAGCGTGGGGCGGAGCAGGGCGGAGCAGGGCGGAGCAGGGCGCTGGGCTGGCGACGCGGTGCCGCATGCCAATCAGCAGCGATCGCCGGCAGCGAAGCGAGACGGCGCGCGAGGAACCCGCCGGATTTCGAGGAGCCGCTGCGGCCCCCAATCCCCCGATCCCCCTCCCGAGCGGAAGCTACGCAGCGCGCGTCGCTGAACCCTCGCTGCCCCCCTCCGCCACCCCCCTTACGCTCGCGGTCCCGAGCCAGCCGATTGGGGAGGCTGCTGGCGCGGCTTCGGGTCATTAGCCCTCTATTCCCGCGTGTTAGCTATGGTTTACACTGCCAAGACAGTCATCAAAAATTTACTAATGGAAGACGTACTGGTGATGGACCAAGTATAAGAATTATGGAATAAAAGGAGTGTATGTCCATGTAAATTAATAATGAATTAGATAGTTTGTTTCTAATGCAGTGTTTACTAAGCATAAATTTGATAAGTAAAAATGGATTCAGAGACCGTAATACAGGAAGTAACAATTGTATAAGATATTTAATTATTACTTTACGGAGATCATATTGGTCATTTGAGTTAAATATTTGTTTTGATAACTATGTTACAATCGTACTTTTGAATGAACCCGGAAGTAAGGGTTTAGGGTAATGCCTGCACTGCATAATTGCCATGAGTGAATAGGTATTTTCTGTTAATCACAATAATCTGCATATCTTTGTCTTTTTCAATCTTCTGCGTAACAAATATCTTTCTGCAAAGATAATGTGGCTGCTGTTTAGTGTTTCCATACAACTGTGTAAAATAAGAACTGAGACGTTGTAAAGCCTTCGTAGAAAATTCCCCTGAGGTTCTTGAAAGAGTCTGTGACTTATGAGAATCCAAGATAGCCATTAAGAATATGCGGAATCACTACAGTTTATAATCCACACTAACAAACTCTTCATATCCTTAGTGTTCATAATGAGAAATCTTAACACTAAAACGGCGGCAGGGGTCAAAATGACACCTACATCAGTTGTTTCTTGAATACTACATTCAGTTTTTAAGTGTTTTCTTTCAAATATTGTGACTTTTCCTAATTTTTATTTTCTTTATGATGATATATTTGGAATATATAAAATATTATTCTTTTATTCTTTTATCATTTCATAACCTTAGAACTGCGGGAGGGGTCATTTTGATACCCACTTTCTTTCATTTGTAAAACTACCGTATTCTGAACTTGATTGGTGTTGGTTCGGTCTAATCGTTTCATTATCATGGAGATACTACATTATCGCAATGTTAGAAGATATTCCTTTCTTCCAGGAATGATGCTATATTTACTGTCGTACAGTTTACACCGAATATAGAAACGATAATTGCTCCCTTGCTTCATTCGACGACGGTATTCTTCCCTGGAAGTAAAGAATGAAACGGGGCGCAAGTTTCAGCATGTATCAAGCTGTGATAAGCTTATTTCCGTTTTATATTCTCATTGGGTCACGGCTATCAACGAAGTGCATCTGCAATGCTTTTCCCTATCTTGGCAAAGAGGATGCTCGACCAAATAAAACACCATTGGGTGAATTTGTTGTTCTGTGTCTTATGGAGTTATGTGGTCTCCATTTCTAAACCAAGGAAGAAACGTGACAACTGACAAATTTTTCACGTCCCTTCAACTTGCTAAAAAGCTGCTAGAGAAAAAAACATCATTATTGAGAACAATCAATCCGATCCGTCGTGAAATCCCTGATGAGTTGAAGCGAAATGCTGAAATTCATTCGCCTGTAATTTTACGACACACTCCAGGCAACACAAACTGCACCTTGACAGTGTATCAGTCAAAGAAGAAAAAGAACGTCATGCTTCTCAGCACACGTCATCGTGAAGTAGCTATCAGTGATGAAGGAAAAAAGAAGCCGGAAACTGACGTTCTATAACGCCACAAAATATGATGTAGACATAGTAGACCAAATGACTCGGAAATATAGCACCAAAGCAGCATGCACGAGATGGCCGATGCATGTTTTCTATAAAATATTGGACATGACGGCAATCAATGCTTGGATTATCTACAACTAATGAAAAGATAACTACAACTAATGGAAAGATAACTAGTGGTGCTACAGAATGGCACAGACTTTCCCGTATTAGTTTTCTATTTTCTTGGGTCTTCGCTAGCTAATCGGAATAGCCACATACTCATTCTTGCCAGCTACATTCTATCACCGCCAAAAGTACATTTTTTTTGTCATTTTCGTAATTTTTTCGGTTTCCTATTGGTAGAACGGAAATATTAATTTTAGAATATTAAAGAACACAAAAACCTAGCCGTAAATGGAAATTTTCTTTTAAAAATTATGTGCCGTTTAAGAGAAAATGGCGTTTTAGCACTTCTAAAAATGCGAAATTTGAAGCTCATTTTCACAGAAAATGATTGGAGTTTTCAAAATACTTTATTTAAAGTTATTTGAATCACTTACACTCACAAATATAATAATCTTTACAAATTGCTGGTAATGTGCATATTAAAGATGTGAGAGATCTTTCAAAAAAATTACAATTATGTAATTTTCGAAAAAACAAAAAAATAACTCAAAATAAACTTTACGCTATATTAAAGAATGTAATTATCACTATCCGTTACAAAAGTTTCAAGAAAAAAATTGCAGCCATATACGAGAAAATGGCGTTTGAGCATTTCTGAAAATGCCGAAATTTGAGATACTTTTCACAGAAAACGGTAGTGTTTTCGAGAAACTTTACTTGACATTATTTAAAGCACATGTACTCATAAATATAATGTGAATCAATTGCCACTAATGTAAACATTATCGATGAGAGAAACATGTGAAAAAATTTACATTTTTGTAATTTTTGAAAAAACCAACCAATAGACCAATATGACTTTTATGTTATCTGATAGAGTAAATTTACCACTATCCCTACCGAAAGTTTAAAGAAAAAATTTGGAGCCGTTTTTGAGAAAATCTTGTTTTTGTAATTTTTTAAATTGCACATATTGCACGCAATATTGCAGGAAAACTACTAAAATTTTGAGAAACATTTACATGACCTTTATGAAAGAACTCAATATGCAGAACAAATTTTATTTGAAGAAAAAATCTCTATCTTCAATTTTGTAGTTGGAGAAAGACACTGAAAAAAATTCAATCTTTCAAAATTTTCGAAAATTTACAGTTATCCGTGAAAACCGGACCTATGCCATGTTAATAAGTGTATTTTACTCTATTCATACAAGAAATTTAAAGAAAAAATTTGGGGCGGTTTTTGAGAAAATTTTGAAAACCCCCTGGGGGCTTCATATAAAGTACCCCCAAATTTTGAAGAATCTTTTTCAAAATCTCAAATCTTTGACTAGAATCAGATCGACCAGGGAATATCCATTTTGTAAGAAATCGTACGTATGGTTTAGGGGCTAGCTGTGTTCACAGACGGATCACATTTTTTTCACTTTGAGGAAAATATTCTTTTCACTTTGTAAAATTGTTTTCAAGAATTTATTTTCTTTAAAGTTAATTATAATAGTTTTGAAAATAAATAACCATTGTGATCTAATTTCTTTTAGAATATTAGAAACGATTGAGTAGTCAATACTGATTCATATTATTGCAGGCGATTGAAGGTTACATGTAATGCCGTTTAACATTCACGCAGTGATTTTTATTCTTATAAGATTGGTCTGAAAATGAAGAATGTAATGAAGTTTAACTATCCTACAGTGATTTTTATGCTGATGGTATTTGTTAGTACAAAAGTATGTATAACCACATAAAATAATTTCCTATTTTCTTGTTCAAAATTCTTTTTAAGAAATACAAGTGATTGCCCTGAAATATTTTTTAAATACCTCCAAATACTAGACCACATCCTGAGAAAATCCGCGAACTTATCAGGAGTACCTCAAGGTTCCTTCCATTTGCGCCTCAGACTACAGACATATTATCCACTTAGGGAGCTTCCTTTCTTAACTGTCTCGACATTTAGCACCCGCCTACTCCATCGCTCGCGCTTCCTTTTACGCTCTTTCCTCCTCCTCCTCTTCGCCCTCTTGCCCCGCGCACACCTCGCCGACGTTCCTCTCCGCCGCGCCCCCAGCCGCCGTCGAAGACAGACGCTCCCCTTCGGCGCGTAGAGTGGCAATCGCTGTTGCCGCGCGGCGCTCTAATGAACCGCCCGCACGGCCCTTTGACGTTAGCGCCTGCGGTTTCCTCGCCCGCCTACGCTTCCTCTTCCCCTCTCCCATCCCCTCTCCTCCCCTCCCACCCTTCCCGTCCCCCCCGGAGGCCTCCGCGGAATGATAATGCTAAGCACCTGTCGCCGAGGCTCTAACGAGGGTGCTGATATAAATACGCGGTTTTAAGCCGCCCACATTGGGGCTGGCATCGCCCTCTCTCCCCACGCCCAGCTCCCTGCCAGTGCCACCCGTCCACCGACGTGGCGCCTCGAGGGGAAGCTCTGCTCTGTGTGCAGTGCCCCGCTTCGCGGAGTATGTGGCAAGAGCTTGTTACATTACCGGATCCTCCCACGCAGCGGCGTGAAACGTCGCTCCTGATAGGAGAGGATCTTGCGGAGGCTGAAAACTGGCTGATGGTAATTGTTCTGATATTTGTGGAAAGAGGAAGGAGACGGTAGACTCCTCCAAGCACAGCCCAAGTAGGGGAGACAATTGCTTTATAGTCGAAGGGAAACGACTTCCTCAATCAACTGAATTTGTCAACAAGAGGACCCAGCTACACTGCCATTGAAGATTTATAAACCATCCCTCCATCTACTGCGCACTCCATCATATTATCTCATGTTAATTACATTACTAATAATTATTTAACGAACTTAATGCAAATATGAAACACATGATTATTCATGATTTTCTAATTTGATGCAAATTGAAAATATCAAAGGCTGTATGGTGGTAGGAGGTATTACGACCTGACTGTTAATATGGCTCACCATTCACTGTAAACATAATTTACACTGAAATATCTAGATCGCTATCAGTTGATATTCCACAGCCTGCGTTGAGTACATTAGTATATGAATAGCCTGATTCATCATTACAGTCCTTTTCTCCGATGTTGCTAAACGCGTTATTAAATTCTATTGATAAATATCGAAATATATCTGATTTTAACAAACTAATTATTTTTATTCTTTCGTCATTACTGCTTCAATTTATATTGTAGAAGCAATAAAAGGCCTAGTTACTTGGAAGAATTAGTTTTAAAGTTGCCCATTTTCGACCGAAATGACCACAATTGTCGTTTGTAGGTCTAGTAAAGCCAAGAATTCCTAAATGACATTTTGAAAATGATAATTTAAACAAAAATATAACACAATTAGAAAAGCATACAGTTCATCAAATATGTTCAGTTGCAGTATTTGATACCTTCACGTTCTTTAAATTTTTCAACACAGTAATAATTTTCCATGTTTTTGTTTACTTGAGCGGTTATATTAAAAAAAAATAAAAATTAATCACTCATTTTATGCAAGATCAGTATTATTTCGTAAACTTACAAAAATTAACTATTTCTCGTTGTATTTCAGTCTTTCCTCCATGAAATGTTGAAGATAAATTGTACTGAAATTATTCACAAGCATTAAATAGCAGTGGCAATCTTTTAAAAAAATCACCGATAAATAGTTAAATCCCCATGGATTGATCTTGATCTACATTATTATGTTTAAAATAGATTTCTGATAAAAATGGCACCCAAAAAAGTTCTTTAAATTTTTGTTGACAAAAAATTCTCCAAGGCATCTTTAAAAAAATAGAATTTTGTATAGCATAATAACCCTCACACTATTTTTTTACCAAGGCAATTTTAAAGTCATTATAAATCTGTAACAAAATTTTACCTTACATACTGATACAATATACGAGTAAATTGCATTAATGGTGGCAAATATAGATTAAATAAGTTAATGATCCAATTTTTTACCAGCTTAGAACTGTTGATACTCCTTTTCTTTGATAAACTAGACTGCATATATGACAATAGCATACTTTTTGAGGACGAAGAAATATTTAGTATATTGTTACTTTTATGTACATAACATTTAGTGCGCAGAAAATGTTATTAACTCAATTTTATTCAGTTCTATGTTTGTATGATCTACAAAAAACCTCATTTCTATTATTTTGAAGTATGAAAAACTCATTGAAACTCATTTATAATATGAAATGATAAGTAGTGTAATATATATATATATATATATATATATATATATATATGTAATGTAAATAGTATGCATTGCTTTTATACAGAAAATTTGTAGAATGTAAAAAGTAGTAAAATTGTTAATCTCGATGAAGTATAATATTCACATTTCTCACAAAATTTTAAATGCGTCAAAAAATGAGTCAAATACTTATATGACTTAATACTTATATGATAGGTAAATAGGGTCACTAGAAGCCTATTTATCTCTGTATTTACAACAGCAGTTGAATGTATCTTAGGCTTTCGAGGAGAGAGAAAGCAGTAGGTCAGTCGATCATCAACGTTCGTCAATAAACGGGGAACGTAGACAGACGTAAACAAAGTATATACACGTCAGGCAATGTTACGCTCACACCCGTATTGATAGAAGTAAAGGATAAATTGTAAAGTAGCATTGGAAGGAATGGCGACACACAAGAAACGGTAGGGCATGTAGTAGATTGTGGAAATAGTATGAAAAGTAAATAAAAGCTATCTTTAGCATTCTCATATCAAACTGGGAATCATGGAAGAATCCACAACCCTTATCAATTTTCACAAGCACACCGGATGATATGGCTAAAAACATCTACTGAATTCATTGCACTGCCTGAGGGTTCGAGTCTCGACGGAAGCAGAGTTTTCGATACTAGCTAGAGAGCCAGGTCGAATTCAGACGCTGTCTGGAGGAGAATTTTAGATCGGCTGATATGTAATTTTCCGTGGTTTCTCCGATCAACACGAGACGAATGCCGGAGCAGTACCATAACAATCGGACCACGGACCGCGTGCGATCTTTCCTTCTTCATTGACCTATTCTCACCCCCTTACACACACACACACACACACAACAACAACATGCACTATACTCGTACTATCACACATGCCGATACGCCGGTCGGGGGCTTAGAGCTTGTCCCGGCTGAGGCGATATCCCCTCTGGTGGTAGATACCTGCATGGGGAAAACCTCGCAAGCCAAAATGTATGTCGGTGCCGGATCTCACCATCCAGAAGAACACTGCCACCTTCCATGATAAAAACATCCACTAAACTTATGCAACTAATGACATAGGAATTGGCGCATCCAGAAAAGCAAACTAATCAATTAACCAATCTGTCACAAGACCTGTTCCGTACGCATTTTTTTTAATTCCCACGTTTAAATATTACATCGTCTTTACTTTTGACCTTACTTGCGGTGTTACGTTTTGAACCGGAAATCGCTGAAAAGAGAACCAGCAAATCATGGTAACTAAGAAACCTTTAGCATTCCGCACCTGTGCGAATCCAAAGCCAACAAGAAAGAGCGCATTGCTCCACTATGCGGTTAAACAGAAACGATAGCGCACACGTGACATGAAAGAGGGATTCGATGGACCGAAGTAGAGGGCTCGGGCGGAGCGCGCTGCGCACAAAACATATTTCCGCCCCTCCCCGACGGTCGGGAGGGGAGCTAAAGTACCCTAATGGCTCGAATGGCCGTTGCGGTCACGGTTTTGACTCAACACCGCGTCGAATTGTTATGACCGAGACGTGCGGTCACTTCCATCAAACTCCGCGTCCGCCCGCCCCTGACTACCCCCCTCCCTTCCCTCGGTCCCTGCGCGCTCAGCCGGCGGAGTTTGCCAATCGACCACCCCTCCTCTTTATCGCGTCCTTTTGATAATGTTTGCAAGGGTCTGTTGGGAAGCCACATGTTACTCTTTGGCCTCTGTGCGTGCTTGGTGCATTCGGATGTTATTTACGGGTGTGTAGTTGGGGCTAGCTGCATACGAGTGTATATTACGTTCGCTTTGGGCATGTGGCAGGACCAGTTCGCATTTTACTAGTGTTCCGATTATTCAATTGAAATGTATGAAAAAGTTGGAAGACAGGCGTTTCAACAATAACAGTTTATTGTGCTTTTTCAACTTTACAAGCAAGAGCCACAATTCAAATTATACAATAAACGATGCCAGGTATACTACTTGCCAGAAAAGAATGTGCCAAGTTCTTACCTCTCCGACGTATCACCTGAAGGGTGAAGGGTGAACTGGTTCGTATCCTAATTCACAATACAGTAATCCCTCGACATCCGCGGATTCACTATTCGCGAGTTCCGAACATTCGCGATTAGAGAAATGCAACCGATTTTAACATTCGTGACTTCAACATTCGCGAGTGGTCTTTTGGTCGTACTACATTTTCTTTGAAAGCGAGCACATTTCATTTCCTTTATCATCATCATCATCATCATCATCATCATCATCTGGGAAACGAACTCGGCAGATCTCGGAACTCGAATTATAACTTTCTTCAAAAATTTCACAGATTAAATGTCAATTCACATTTATAGAATAACACAATTGTAAAATAATTCAATTCAATTGCGTCAAATTAGAGGTAAGGGTTTTGGCGAAATGAACAGAAAATCCATTCAGAATCTGTGCAACTCTCATTATAATAAGCTCACTGTAGAGGAGGTTTGGGAAATCATCTGTGAATAAAACCTCCTCGACGGTAATGATGAAGTAACGGAAGCAAAACTGCGTCCTGCGGCAACTCCAATATCAAAACTGTTGATGGCGTTCTAAAATAAAGCTCTGGTGGAACTGGCATTCGAATGTGATCCAAACACAGAAATAACTTCGAAATTTAAGAGAGAATAAGTTATTTAATAACTTTGAAATTTAAGAGAGAATAGAAGCAGGAACTCTTCCATATTTGGATTTTAGAACAGCAAGAAAGGTGATGAAACAAATAAAATTCGCAAATCCTATATTAAACCATTTTCAACTTTGAATTAAGTTTCAAACATAATTTTATTTCTTCATTTTGGAATGTTAATTGTAATTCGGTTTGTAGCAGCGCTTAATGAGTTCTAGTCTAATTGATTGTCAGATTTTTTCTTTTTTTAAACAGCTTTTCGATATCCAGAACCTAACCCACCTTTCTTCATTAAAAGATAGACTTAACATTGGCGGGTTTAACATTCGCGAGGTTTTTTGGGTACCTAACTCTTGCAAATGTTGAGGGATTACTACCATCCAAAAGAATTAATGGAGCACTGGCGTGGTCATTGTAATGGTTCATTGTAACCCTTCACAATCTTCGAAGCACACTCGATCTCAGTCAAAAACTATTCTGCTCTTTCGGGCGCCAGGCCGCCCGTTATATATCCGTTGCCGAGGTTGTTTGTTCTTTTATTCTTTTAATCCTTTTAAAACATACTGTATACTAAATGAAGTCAATTGCACAAATTAAATAATGAAATTCTTAAAAATAGATTTTTTAAACAAATTCAAGTAAATTTGGCTTATTAGTATGTTCTGTAAAATATTATTACACTTTTTAATTGAAACAAATGAATTCACCCGAAAAATTTAGACCAAAACGTTCATTGCAAATAAAGAAATACAACTAAAGAATGTGCCAATAATATTGATTATTACTTTTGATGAACAACTTTCAGCTCTCGACCTCCATGTTTGCAGTTATTTATTTTTGGAATGTAGAACTAGTTTTCCTTTACATACGAGTATTCAAACGTGACAATATTATATTTCAATTTGTCAGGACATTAAATGTTTGAGTTTTACTAAAAAGCAAATTTTGTTGTTTACTAAAACTCACGAGAATTAAACATCTTAAATACCGGAATTACCGGTCTGTGTAAATTGCCGCGGAAACCTTTATCTTCACTTTTCAATAAATACATTACAATCTAGACATATAAAGCCTGTAAAAGTATGTCAGAACATTTCGAAAATTTAAAATTAGAGCAGATGAGAATTTATTAGATTTATGTGGTATCCAACTAATTTTATTATCTGTGGAAAATAAAACGAATTTTACATTGCCAACCTTGTTATAACTTGTGCACCCAAGCTTGTGAGTGAGTGAGCAAGTAATGGTAAATTAACATATAAGTCAGAATTCCATTACAGCCCGTTTAAAGAAATATTCTCTCATTAAAATATGTGGACTTAGAAAACAAGAGAGAAATAGCTTTAGCAGGTATAATATTAATCTTAAATGTACCAACGCAAATGAACCAGCGAATTAGTATGCCAAAAGAAAGTAAGTACGCAAATGAGAGACTGAATGAACAAGTATATAAAAGTAAAAGATAGTAACTGTGTACGTTAATAAACATATATGAAATATGGTAATAAGCACGCAATTCAGTGAGTAGGTAAGTCAAAATCACTACCAAATGATGCAATGAGTCCCTAAATCAATGATTATGTGGTTTGAAAGTAATCTAAATTGTCAGTATCTGAACATTATTAGACCTTACCTCTGAATCAAGAGAACAATATGAAATTTGATTTCATATATCACAGAATATTGATAATCTTATATTGGATATTTACGCGAGTATGTCATTTTTCACCTGAGATAATAAAATTAGAAACAAAATACTTCATTATTTCCTCAGATTACCGTTAAGGGCAAGTCTCCTGCAGCACTGTTTGACAGTTGCCCTTCCATTATTGATTTTGTCAGCAAAGCCAACACTGATCGACACCAGAGAGACGGTGTTCAATTCACATCTCGGCGCAACAGTCATGAAACATTACCTGGCTCAGGCGAGATCCAGGGCGCGAAGCAGCCGAGATATGAGAGCGTGGGGCGTTGCGCGGCCGGGCCGCCGGGCACCGCGCGGATTTTCCGGCAGCGTTGAGCGACGGCGCAGGAAATTAGCCTGGCATTAAGGAACGAGAGCGCAAAACCCCTGGCAGCCGGGGGCGGACGCGAGGGGCGCGTGGCGCGGGAAAGGGCGCTGCAGGCGGACGCGAGCGCCAAGTAGGGCAACATGTGTTAGTTGGTTCTTAGTGATTCCGGGAGCGTCAACTGCCTAGGTCATTCGTCCCTTAAGAGTAGTGCATGTTTTACCTCGGCAGGTGGCGGTGGTGGCAGGTGGCGGTCCCCCGCTAAATTGTGAGATCCATCGCCCACCTACAGTCGGCTGGCGGGGTTTCCTCTACTAGGTATCTCCCACCAGCAAGGCTCCGCCCCAGCCGAGATAAGCTCTAAGGGATCATCCGTAAATTATGTAACGCTAAAGGGGTAGAGAGGGGGTCTGAGGCAGCGTTACGCTACGTTACATAGAGATAGGGAAGTGCGTTACAAGGGGGAGAAGGGGGATTGAAAATACTTGAAATTTGCGTTAGGTAATTTATAGACGGCCCCTAAGCTCCCGATCGGCATCCCGGTATATGTAGTGCATGCGAGTGTGTGAAGGGTGAGGATAGGACAAAGAAGAGCAAGAAAAGATCGCGCGCGCTCCGTGGTCTGTTTGTTAGGGTACTTCTCCGGCATTCGCCTGATGTTGATCGAAGAAACCACGGAAAAATGTCGATCAGAGCAGCCGCACCTAGAATTCTCCACCAGACGGCTACTGAATTCGACGTAACTGATAAGCTAGTGTCGAAAACCTTGCCACCGTCGGGACTCAAATCTAGAACCTCTAAGTCAGAAACATTACAGTGGCATCGGTTGAGACCCTAAGCCACCTCTCCCGGTGAAAAATGAGTAAGTTGGACAATTTTTGGATTGCACATTCAATTTTTTTCTGTCAAACCCGAATTGTGTGAATGAATATATAGCCTCCATTGCTTATCGTGAGTAATTTGTTTTGTTAAATCTCGTAGTGAGTCTACAAAAAAATCACAGCGTTGAAATCATAGAGTTTGCGAAAAATTCGAATGCGATCGTACAGCTTGATATTTGTGTTAACTCAGGATATATTATTCTGAACGAAGTTTTCCAAGGTTCTATTATGATTCATAAATGTTCCATTGGCTTGAAGATTCGTTTGGTTGACCAAAATTAAATTTAATTCAAATAATTAGTTTTCCTGCAATAAATACAACGGTAGAATATTAACTCAACATATCCTATTTAAAATTTGAAACAAATAAACATTTTATATTGCTTAAAATATTTCCTCTAATTGAATCTGATCTCCATCTAACGCCAAAAATATCTCTAGACGACTCCCTATTGGTTGTTTACATACTGAGAAAAAACGCTCTGATTAAAATTCAATTTGCCCAGATACCAAATCCCAGTTTCAAAAAACATTGAATCAACCTTGGGCTACAGCAACTTCCGTGACATTTAGAAAGCGACTAGAGCCAGGTGTATTAGACAACTGAGACAATATGCGCGTAATTATGAGTGCAAATTACAGAGGGAATATAAAGATAAAGACACCAAATACTTGTAAACGTATTGAAGCAGTAATATCAATTAACAAACTAACTGAAAGTATAGGGGCCTCAGAATAAATGTTACTAACTTCTAAGTCAATTACGATGATGCATGATGATCGTTTTTGCCAATAAACGTGTGGTTGGAATTTTATACAAAGAAATTACACAACACCCTGTGTGGTAGGGAACACGTCACACACTGGTGTATGGAACGGACACATATTCTCTTTGACTTAAGAACGTGAACAACCAAACACCAATAAGCGTTGCGTTTCCTTCCGACTAGGGTAAAATGAAGCAAGTGTAACTTCGTTCCATAAAATTTAGCACGACATTATTGTCAAAAGTGGTCATCTAGGAACTTCCTAAATTCTTTAGAAGTTTGTAACATTTATTGTGAGGCAGCCATCATAGATAGAAGATCCGGTTAAACCGGCGTAATAGAGAAAGCAAATAGCGTGCAAAAGCAAAGCGCGTGAAGGGACGGGCGGAATAAATGGTGAGGCCTGCGCCCGATGGAGACGGGCGCGTCCGCCAGTGGGATCGTGCTCCCAGGACGTTGATACCGAGCGTTAAAAGTTAAAATTGGAGAGGTAATTGCGTACTCACGCCCAGGAGCAATTACATTAAACGCAAACACACTCGCGAACGGAAAGTTCGACCCGTCGTCACCATGACGTCGCCCCGCGAGAGGCGGTAGGAGCCCGAGACGAGAAAAAGCGCCGCTGCCAGCTACTGCTTTCGGGATTTTGAATGGTGGATGGGAAACGTTAAAACTCGTCACAAAGAATTTGTTTAACCATAATGCCACGTGAAATGTTTATTAAATTGAATTATGAAGATGCTCCGAAAGTTCAACGAAAAGAGCGACGAACGTTTTAGCAGTAGGCAGTTCCTGCGAATGGTTGTATAAGTAGATATGAACACTTTTGTTCTGATGACAATACGAAGGTGCAGTAAGTTGGCGTTTAAATGACGTTAACCCGTTAACCCGTTAACCCATTAACCCGTTAACCCGTACTTTAACCATGTTGAAAACATTTAAGAAAACAAGGATCCGCTGGAACATTTATTGCAGATGAAAATAGCAGACAACGAAAAGAATAAATAAATGAAATATATTTAAAGAAACCATAAATAAAAAGGTTGAACAGATTGTGAAAGATCTCGGGAGAGACGGAAAGAAGAGTAATGCAGAACGGGTTTGCCGAGAAAAAGATAATGAAGAAATAAAAGAAAGAACATTAAACTTCGCACTTTAGCTTCGATTTTTTTATCTTTTGCAACATTCTATTTATTTTTTATTTTTGTTCATTCACGTCTCCCATCGTAAACAATTTCTCGCTGATAGTTTTTATTCTCCAACTGCGAGACAATTGTAACAAAGAAGGGGCGCCCTACCCTTTTTCGTTTCCCGTCGCTACGCCTCGCGATTCTCCAGCACGCGCTCCCGCCGCTTGGCCGTTATCAGCGTCTTCGGCGCCAGGCGGCGCCACCATCAGCCCCTTCATAACCGCGAATGGAGATAAATAAACTTTCTTAATTAGCTTTTTTCGAAGATCCTTCCGCCTCTTCACGGCAAGGTTTGTCCGTATGTGACTTTTTTCGGCCATAAAAGTAACCGTAACAACGAAGAACCGAGATAAGAGCAAAACTGTGGGCCCAGGTATCAGCGCTCTCCTCCCTGCTCCACCACGACACCACCCTGCCCTCGAACGAGCGGACGAAATAAAAGCAGACTACCAGCGCGCTCCTGCGGCGTTCTAGATATGGGAAGAGGAGCAGAAGGCAATTGGAGCCAAGTTCGGGGTCGAGTAACTTGTCCCGGATAATTTGTCCGCGGATAATTCCCCTCCTGAGGGAAGTTCGGACATTAATTCCTCGAGAGTACAAGTTACGGAGGCGCCCCGCCGCGCCGCGCCGCGTCCCGCGCCGCGCCGGGGTCCGTGGTTCGAGTGCCGTCAGGCGACCGGGTTGCGAAAAGCCATAACAGCAGTTGGTCTCCCAGTAATTTCGGATTGGCGCCCCCTTCTCCTCGCGCGCGATAACTCGCACGCGGTGGGGATCGACAAAATGGCGCGGCCGCCATATTTATATTCCGAAGCGGTTGTAATCCCGGACGGCGCGGGTGGACTACGGTATCTGGATAACGCGTGGGAGAGTGGGACAGAGAAAGATAAAGAGAGAGGGTATTGAAAGCGTGGGATGTGACGACGCGACTGAGCGCACGCGGGAACAACAAAACGCGAAATACGGCTCGCTTGTTTACTATCGCAAAACAGAAACAGGCTCGGGAGTGTATAAGCATGCTGCGTGTACAAGTGATAGAGTAAACATGTTCACGTATATTGGACCAAAATGAAACATCCTGATTCGGCGTGAAAGATCGTATTTCTACCCAGTTTGGAATAAAAGTTTGCCTACCAAAAATTCCACCGTCACTTGCGGTTTTTTAATACATCGACGTTTACTTTTATCTCTGCCTGCGTATAAAACATAACTTCTTTCCATATTTTTCATGTAAAAATACAGCTGTCAATACAATGACATTCGGCTAAGAAACCAAACTAATGTTAGCGTGTTTAATCCGTTTTCGAAACATAAATTGCGTCGTTTTATCCGTCTAGCAGAAACTCGAAACTTAAGTAGAACGAGAAAGAAGTCTCAGTAATAAAAGAGGGTTACGCTTTGCTCGCAGCTATAGAAAGTTTTCTAATGAGACTCCAATAAAACTTCAGCGCCGTCTTTTTATTTTTACAACTTGAAATTTTCAACCGCTTGACTTCCCGCCGCGACGGTCTTTTCAGAGAACTCCTCAGGCTTTCCTCAAGGCTTCTTAGCACAAAGAACGCGTAATGTACGCACGCAGTGTAGACCCTTTTGAGATCCGACTCTATTCAAGCAATAGCGGTTGAATATGTATGAAATTTCTTCAGAAGCTGTCGGGAAACACGACCTGCTATGATATTCTGAAGTTATTCTCAACTGTTATTTTCCTTTGATTATTGTATAAACGTGTCAAATTTAACACTCTGTAATCTGTAAAATTTACTTTAGATGTTAGAAAAATATTTCAAAGAATGGTGTACTAACCATAGTGAGTTTTTCAACGTACTTTGGCTCAAAATCTGTAAAATAAACTTGAACTTACATGAATTTTAAAAACTTAAAGACAGTTTCAGAACAAGAGGTTAATGGAAAAATAATGTTTTGAAATTAAGAAAAGAAATATAAAGAGCTTCTTTAATGCAATATTTCTTATAGAATATAAGAGACCAAGCAGTAAGTACTGCGAGCACATTTGTTGTCCGGGTAATTATATTCGGGTAATGATAATTATCATTCGCCTATTTAATATTACTCGACGCCTCATTATAATTGTGGGAGGATGAATTCGAGAGATAGAGAGCAGTGGACTTTTCTTGCTTTTCGAGACGTTTGTTCTCCTCCCCCCAACACCTTCAATAGTTCAACTTACATGGATCGAAGGACCAGCTTTTAAACAGGTTGCATCTGTGTATTGAATTACTGCTATTACGGTTGGGAAAATAAGTTTGCAAATGACACAAGAAAAACATATATTAAATTTAAGCACTAAATACTACAATGTTTAACAAACGGTTACATATATACATCCTTTATTGCTCGAGTCGGGGAACACAAGCTCGAGGAAATTGTGTTTGAAACAGTTGCTGCCCAACGCCTTCTAAACATCTTCACGTAACGCGTGGCGCCGCCGGCGTTGCCAAGTTGCGCCCGCCTCAGGGAAAGCGGGCGGAAAGGTTGCGCTGTAAAAACAATCTTATATTGGCGCGCGTCAGAAGCACCGTTGCAACACATTCACTAGCACTGTGGTACTGTCAACATTATCAAGTTCTGTCCGCCTTAGGAAACGCGGAGCAGGAAGGCTTGCAGTGCAGAACCGAATTTGTATTGGCTTTCGTCAGAAACACCGTTACAACACACTCACTAACACTGTGGTACTGTCAGCATTATTAAGTTCTGCCCGCCTTAGGAAACGCGGAGCAGGAAGGCTTGCAGTGTATAAACTGCTCATTTTAGTTACCAAAACACTACACTTGAGAAAATAAAGCAAGCAGCACGCGTCGAAGACAACGGCTGCCAACACGCCATTACGATCCTTTCTGCTGCAAGACTCAGATCAGACTGACTGTGGCGTCGGGTGACGCAGGAAGGAAAGAGGGGTCGCAGCCAATGAACGTGCGTCATTGGTAATTGTGAATTGCTAAATAAGTTTTAAGCGTTTGAGTTTAATAGATTTGGTTAGCATTTCAAAGTAGATTTTGAAATTGTTGAATTTTGAAATTATAAATTTGTTTGAACTGATGCGTTTTTCATTTGCTTTTATAACAGTGATTACGAATTCGCGGAAGCGATGTGGCGGCTTATTGTTGTCTTCGATTTTGTGCCGGAATTAAGAATGGATGTACTGCACAATTATTTTACGGACGTGCCTTTTAAATTTTGTGGAGTTGTATTTGCTCCACTGTCCCCCCAGAAATATTGTAATTAATTATTTATTTATTAATTTATGTAGTGTGCTCCGACAATAATCCTTTTGGATGTTCCTGTGCTAGTCTGGTAAAGATCAGAAATGTTCTAATGTGGAAAGCCACATTAGAACCATAACACCATAACACCCAAGCCTTATATGGGTATGCCATTCAAAACTGAAACCTTTGAGCCACAACCGATTGTTTCACCGGCCACGGTTATAAAAGAGTCGAGTAATTAAAATGCGATTATATACCCCTTCCAAAGATAACTTTTTCTCTTATTTCAATGATTTTACATTAAAACCACGCTCGTGCGAACTTGAAGAGGAAAAAGAACAAAAGCGAATGTATTGAGATAATAAGTGTTCTCACAAACAAATATCTTGGAATATGAGAAAAAGACGGTCAATAGATGCATACAAGCAATTAAAGTTTAACTCACAGGGTTTTCTTTGTGTTATTAATACATGTTTCTGCTTTTATTGTAATAATTAAACTACTTTTACCTGTATTTAGTCCTAACCTTTCATCTAAGATACTTGTATTTTTGAATCATCTATGTTCAGAAGAATTGTACCAAAATTATGCAATTCAATGCTAAACTCGACTACAATTTTTTCACATCAGAAGATTCGTAAAATATTCTGCAAAACTTTGAATTACATACTTCCGTCTTATTTTACTTATTCTCAAAAACCCATGTACTTTGATTGTCTCAAGTTAAAAAGGAATACCTTTTTCAGTTTTTCATTATAAATTACACAGTCACACTGCGATATTTACTACTTGACTGTTCGTATCATAAAATGTGTCACAAAGTTTCCAAGTGTCTACTTTAACTGCGCTGAATGTTTTCCCTTTATCCTTTTAAGCTTCGGCGCCCACGGAGAGCAAAGAATAAATAAGAGCAACATCCGCTTCGTCTTCTCTTTGCCAGGCGGGCGGCGGGAGAAGGCGGCGCCGTGCAGAGCCGGTGACGAGCGGGCGCCGATGATCCGGATCGGCGGCCGACCTTTCGCCAGCCCAGGTGACCCGCCCGCCCGTCCTTTGTGAGCCAGAGGCGCGGGCGGGGCGCGCGCCCACTTTTATGGCATTTTGCTGCGACACCCGGATATCGACCGAAGAACCATCCGATGGCGCCGCGACCACACCTCCGTCAAGAAACAGTAGCTGTTCGGTTGAGCGTTCATGTGGCGATGATGAAAGCAGTCGTTTTGGGTGGTGAATGATAATGGAAAGGGATTTCCATAACACATTACACATACTGATTTGTATGCACTGCACAGTTAGCTGTTGGACGTTTAGTGACTACTGAATTGACACATGCAAAGAGAAATTTTCTAATTATCTAACAAAACAATAATAGTACATGTTGACGTTCATTTACACACATACTCGCATGACTACGAGAAAAAGTAGGTTACGAACGATGTAGTTGTGCTTGAACATATTCGTTACTGCAAGATATCAACTCAATTTTGTAAGGATAATCAGAAATTGTCAATTAAAATTTGATAAAAGGTGTTAGGTTCCTGTTATGAATTGTTTGTCCTAATATAATTGTAATAAATTGCATTTGCATTTTAAACTTAAATAAGGTGACTCTTCTCAATCACAACACTACTGTTTATATTAAACAAGAGAGCACGTAAGGAAATAAGTTTCCGCATAATGAAAACTTGTATGTTCGTTGAAATTTATTAAAAATAATATTCACACATTACTATTTTTGAAATGTTTATATTTTAGTAACTCTTTTAAACATATATATAATTCTCTCTTCAAATATGTGATAGCGTACGTCTGTTACTCAAAAAATAACAATGTTTTATCGGATCTATAACAATGGCAAGGGAAGCGTAGAAAAAAATACTTCTGCTTCTACAAAGGAAGCACACCGACGAAAGCAAACACTGCCATCCGAAACGCCAAAGCATCAGCATACACAGGCTGAAGCAATTCTTCGGCGTAATGAGACGAAACAGGAGACGACGGCGTTCATAAACGAACGACGCCCTCCCTCTCCCGTCTGCTGCGCCACCACGCCACGCCACGCCACGCGCCGCCGCGCGCCGCCACAGTGGCGGCGTCCGGAAGCGCGAACGGCGCCCGCGGCGCTCCTTAGCGAGCCGGAAGTGACGCGATCGCGACGAGGAGAAGGACGAGGGCGAGAGCCAGGCGGAGAGGGCGACGTGACAGAGAAGGGAACGTCCGGGCACGCGGCATCCGGCGGCCGACATCTGAAAGGGAAATGGGGGGGGGGGCGGAGACGGCGCGTCCGCCGGAGACGATGGTCAAGCCGCCCACGCCCCCGCACGTCCGTCCACTCGCCGTCACTGCCGCCGCCGCCGCCGCCTGCCGGACGGCGCCACCGTCGCCGCACGACGGGGTTTAAATATGTATGGAGAGCGGGAGAAGGAGGCGCGGGCGGCGCCAAGGCCGTCAGAATTAAAGCGACGGGGCGTGCTCGGCATGCGGCACAGCAGGCCCGGCCGCGCGGCACCCACCCCTCACACCACACACACACATACACACACACAATTCCACAATTCTCAACCCCGACGGCCGCGTCGCGCCCTTTACTCGGGTGCCGTGTTGATTTTCGCGATTTTTTTTTCCTTTTATCGTGCCGGCGCTCGCGGACGAAGCTGCAGGAGTGGAGGGACACGGGCGGCGCTGAGCGGCAGCAAAGAACGTACGCACGCTGCTACGCGGCCACGGTCGCGCAAGAGAGCGTGAGAAAAGACGCGAGACAAAGGGAAGATGATCGTCGCTCAACGAGACCCTTTCCGCTCGAAAGACAAAAAAAAATTCGTCCCAGAGCGCCGTTGTCGACATCGACCAACTTTGCGCTGCTGGGCGCCGTTGGGAACTCGCGATCCCACGCGGGCGTCGAGAACAGACACGGTGGAGGCGGCGGTGAAGGCGGCTGTGGTGGCAAAGGCGGTGGTGGAGGCCGCGGTGGTGGCGAAGGCGGTGGTGGGGGCGGCAGTGGTGGTGAAGGCGCGGTGGTGGCGAAGGCGGCGGTGGTGGCAGTGGTGGCGAAGACGGCGGTGGAGGCCGCGGTGGCGGCGAAGGCGGCGCTGGAGGCGATGGCGGAGCGGCGGAGGCAGCGGTGACGGCGATGGCGGCGGCGGAGGTGGGAGAGCGCGCGAAGGACACACACCGAGTGAAGCGCAATGGGAGGAAACGAGGTGCGGAAGCTCAGGGTGACGCCAGCGGTGGGAGGATGGAGCAAAGTGATGGAGCACATGGGACGGAAGGGTAATCCAAGTGAAGGCAAGTATGTGCCGAAAGGGAATCGGTCAGAAAGAACTTGGGTTGGAAGAATGTAGTTTTTTCATAGTGGGGGATCTCGTTGATTCAGGCTTTGAAGAAATACTCAAGTATATTGTCTACCGGAATTGAATGAGGAATAACCAGTTACAGCGGCTTGAAGAACCAAATTACTATATTACCCGGCAATGATCAGAATAAGTATCGTATGTTAAGAACTGTGTCGAGCAAACGCGTTAAACACGTATTTTACAAGCACGTCTTACTAAGGCAAGTCGGTGTATTTATTCTTTATTCAGACCCTCAAATCCCAACCCTAACAAACATTACTGAGATTAATGTTTTTTTATGGATGGTAATAATAATGCTGATTTGATACGAATGGAGATGTAGAAATGATGGAATGAGGTGAAAGAAACCCACTTTGTCCACCCCAAATTTCACATGGGCCAACTAGGTTTAAGATCACCGAACCCAGCGATGAAATGTGATCCATTAAATCACGTGTTGTTCCAACATTACGCGGAAGAATTAACTTCAATTCACGGTTGAGGGCAACAATGACTATGATAGTTTTTAACACTGCTTGAGTGGGAGATACACACTGGAGAACGTGAATGGATGTGAAATGATTCCAGGATTAAGCTCAATTGGCAGTACTGACTAGTAACCGTCACCAATGAAGGATAAATCAAAATTACATGGAGGAACAAGAATTACAAGAATTGGTTTCTTCAGAGCACTTACTAACAATTGTCAAACTATCTTGCACGATATAAAAACAGATTGCGAGAATGGAGAATAAAATGAACGTAAAAGCATCACAACTCAGCTGTAATTAGCGGGATCCAACATGATAAGGTTAGGATAATAGAGACGTAGTGTCCGGTGCAGAGATGAAAAGAGCGAATGCAAAGAGAAAGTAATGTGAGGGGCTGAGTATGAGAAATAAAGTCATGGTTGTCGCAGGGTGACACAGGAGAAGCAAAGAAGCAAATTTACGTGCAGGAATGGTTCTTATTTCGTGATGTAGAGAATGGCATTTCTAGGAATGGACATTGATGGGAAATCCGGAGCGGTAGTAAGTTTGAGAGGGAATGGTTAGATGAAACTGGCGAAAATGATACTGACGGCGATCGAGTCAGATAGCAGGAACAGGAGCGCATGCATGTATTTGAACAGAGCTGATGTGGGAACGGTGGCAATAGAGTGTCATAGCTAGACCTTGGAATTTTAGGCATAAAAAGTGATGATTTAGGCACCTAAAATATGTAAAAGAATTATTAAATTAGGCACTATTAGGCATGAAAAGTGACTTTGTAGGCACTTAAAATATTTTTCAAAATGATTAAAGCAGGCTTTTAACAAATATTGGACAGGAAAATTATGTTTCTAACATCTAAAATTGATTTAAAAAGGATATATTTTTTATTATTTAGAAAAGTCAAGTATTCTAAATTTTCGACAGTGGCTACAAGCATATTATTCTATTCACTTTCATTTTTTTCATTAATTCTTTTACTCTTTTCATTCTCAACCTGTCAATAGAGCAGCTGCGCAGGGAGTAGGAGCAATTATCTAAGTACGTACTGATCGGAAACGAGCGTGACACGTTCTCTTTATATTGACTTTTTTTATTTTCTGCATAATTTAAAATCTGTTCTTGATACAACAATAAGTAAATGATGTCTAATAAATACATTTTTGACGTGAATATTGTGACATTGAAAATTTCATTTAAGAAATAGGTATGGCAAATCTAAAATATTCTCTCGTTTTAGTCTATATAGCATGTTCACTGTTGTCTAGCAGGTTTGTTGAAAGGTAATTTGGATGCTCGTTACAATCTCTTCTGGTAATCTTGGCTCTTTGTGGTGATAATTTCTTCTAGCGGGATGATGTCGAGGTCTCTATATATTGTCTTGTTTGTCACGTACCACGGTGCGTTGCATAGTTTTCTTGATGTTTTAGCTTCAAATCTTTTTAGAATTTCTAGATTCGATTTACTGGAAGAGCCTCATAATTCAATACCATAGATCCATGCTGGTTTGATTATAGTTTTGTAAATCTGTACTTGTTATGCAAGGATAGCTTTGATTGTTTATTAGTCATGAAAATTTGAGGACTTTAAGCTGCGCTTCTTTTCTCTTAGTTTTGATGTGTGTTTTCCAAGTCAGGCGTCTATCCAAATGCAGTCCAAGATATTTGATTGTATCAGCTTCGTGGAGTTCTGTGTTGTTCTTTATATTGACTTGGAGTATTCAATTATGTTCGGTGTGTTGGGCAAGAGGTTTCTGTGTGTAGTGGATTGCGTATTTTTATCAGGTAATATTCGCGTTTCGGTTTACAAGTTTAAAACACGAGTAATTAAAATATGATAATTCTTCAAAATTACTTGTTTTACGTATTTGTAGGCAAAAAAGCATTAAAATAGGCATCAACCACCCTTTTAGAACATTTTACGCACTATTAGATACGTTCATTGGATCTATTTTTTCATGATTTGAAAACATCTACAATTATTTTTTACAACCTTCGAAAGGAACTAAAAAGGCCTTTGTCCTAAAATCCTAGGTCTAGTCATAGCGTAACGGAAAGCAGCAAAATGTCGGAGGAGAGCGGGAATTGACGAGAAGGAAAAGAGTGGGAAAAGGCAAATGGGTGACGAGCCGGCGGGGAGAGGTGGATAGTGACGGAAGGGGAGAACAGAGAGGCGGCAGAACGCAACGGGGAGCTGAAATGTGACGGTGAATGAGAAGTATATCATATGCAAAAGGATTCGGGGAATAGCATGTTGGAAGGATGGGGTGGTGAACTGTGAGGTGACGAAAGAAAGAACGATTTGAAGAGGCGGGAACGTGGTCCAAAGGTCGGAAAGAGATGCACGGAGCAAGGGACACGGAGAGGAGACGGTGAAAGGAAAGGGGAAGCGGAGTATGGAGCAAAGGGATGACAGTAAAAAATATTTGCATTGGTGAAGAGATTGTGGAGCAGGGAGTAGAGAGATGAAGGAGGAGAGTAGTTTCAACGGGGAAGAAAAATATCCTAGCGACATCAGAAAGTAATGCGTGCAACGTGGAGGGTAAATGAATTGGAGAGCAGAGGGATGAGAGGAGATTGGATCAAACGGGGAAGAAAAGTAGACCGGGAAATATAAACAATAGAGGGGAATAGGTGCAACGGGTGGAGGATCGTCGAGTAGAGATATGGCAGGAGAGAGTGGATAGAATAGAGAGAGGAAGTCTAGCAGGATGAATGCGAGAGGAAACAGAGAGGGACGTGTTCAACGGAGAGAATCGGAAAGGGAAGCAGTTGGTAGAAGGCAGTATGTGTAACTGAAAGAGGACGTGGGGCGGGAGAAGACGGATTGAAAAGGGAAGTGGTTGCATCATGGAGTGGAAACAGAGGAGGAATAAAGATAAAAGATTGAGAAAAGGAGAGAGGAAATCGAGCGGGTATCACAGAGATGAAGGGATTGTGTACAACGGAGGCAAATGGAGCGGGAAAAAGTTAGTTCTAGAAGGGAGTAGGTGCAACTGAGACGAGCGTGGAGAAGATGGAAGACAGATGGAAGTAAATACAGCGGGAAGGAAAAGTAGAGCAAGAAATAGGGATAACAGAGTGGAGGGAATTAAATAGAGTAGGGGGAGTGAATAGAGGGGAACAGGTAGTACAACACAGAAAACTACAGCGGGAAATAGGGATAACAGAAACGGATTCAATCGGGGAGAAGAGCAGAAGGATTTCAGAGGGACGTAGGTACAACAGAGAGGAAATTTAGAGTGGGGAAACGGAATACAACAAGAGGATGACTGCAACAGGGAGGGGAAGTGAATCGAGGAGCAGAAGGATAACAGAGAGACGTGGGTACAACTGGGAGGAAAATTAGAGCGGGGGAAAGGAATACCAGAGGTAATGGGTGTAACGGGATGGGAAATGAATCGGGAGCCGAGAGGTGGCAGAGAGAAGTGAGTACAAGGAGGAAAAGGAGAGTGTAATTAGAGATAACAGGGGTAATAGATACAATGGGGAGGGAAGTGAATCCAGGATCAGAAGCATGACAGGGACATGGGTACAACAGAGAGGAAATGTAGAGCGAGGGAAAGAGATATCAGAGGGGAAGGGTGCAACGGGAAGGGGAATGTAAATCCGGAGTCGAGGGATGACAGAGGGAAGCGGGTACAACAGGGAGGAAAAGTAGAGTGGGAAAAGGGGTAACAGAGGGAATGGGTGCAACGGGGAGAGGAAGTGAATCGGGATTCGAGGGCTGACAGAGGGAAGCGGTTACAACAGGGAGAAAAATAGTGCAACATGGAGGGGATATGAATCGGAAGTCGAAGTACGGCAGAGGGGAGGGGATACAACTCGGAGGAGGAGTAGAGCGGGGAAAAGGGATACCGAAGCGGAATGGGTGCAACGGCGAGGGGAAGTGAATCGGAAGTCGAGGGATGGCACGGGGGAGTGAGGACAACGAGGAGAGGAAGCGAAGCGGCGCGGCGCAGCGGCGGCGCTCATTTGCATCTCTGGCGCGACGCACGACCCGCACCACGTTGGTGGCGGGTGGCGGCGGCGGCAGGGACGTGGGCGGGGGCGGGCGAGCTGGGAAGACTCGGACTTTGCGATCCGAGCCCCTCGATGTTATTCGCCAGATGTTTCAGGAATTTCAAATATCCGCACCGTCGCGCGCGCAGGAGTTCTAAATTTGAACTTGCCTACGAGAAGGATCGTTACACACGCGCTGCCGCCGGGCGCCGGCAGCCGCTGCTAAAAATGGCGACGGCAACGCTAAAGTGCTCGTATGTTTCCAACTCTACGCAGATCCGCAGGAAATGGAATGGCGATTGTCGCGTTAATTTCTCGCGTGTGAAGCGGAAATTGTCGTACTGCTGTCGGTTGAGTAGCACGTACCATGTAGAATAAAATATGCAGGTCGAATAGTGTTCTAATTGTAATTTTCAGATGAACAGTAGTGAATGAAATTGTCGGTATTATTTAAATCTACCTTAACAGTGATTTCTCTACTAAGAGGTTTTAAAGCAATTGTAGTAAATGTATCTGTGATCTTTTTCTACTTTCATTCAATGCGATCGATACTATTACACTAATTTACTATTAACAACGTGACGAAGCGGGGACAAATAGAAAACAATTTCTGCAAATCAACTACATTAATATTTTTGCATTCGTAAAAATCCTATGTTATTCATGATTTATAAATTTTGCATTATAATAATATGTTTGTTAGTTATTGATTGTCAAATGTAATTTTAATGTTTTCTTTTTTGTACAATTCTATTTTACTGAGGTATCAAGTAAGAAGTGAAAACTAGTGATTTTCTAGAGGTCGAGTAAAAATGACAAAATCATTATAAAATAGAAGCCACTAACATTGGGGTTGAAAGTTGATGATTAAGTGGTTCTATTTCTAAACCATTGTTTGTTTTGGTTTGTTTATTACATGTAACAAATCTTCACTATTTCTACCGCCAAGTACATTCAAAATTAAATATGAAAGTGATATTGAATATTTTGTCTCTATTAAACAACAAATTCTTCATTCATTTGTTTTAGTTACTTGCTTATTCTTCTCAGATTTTGTTTTATTAATTCTCAACTTTTTTACTTTATCGACCCAACTTCTTAATAAAAAGTATTGTAATTCTGCGCAGGAAAACTGCAAATTTTTAACGGAAAAACTTTTATTTACGGCTCCAGGTGGATAACCCTTGTTCCTTTAATTCCTTTCTTTAACATGTTATGTAGTCAGATTCCACATTTTGTGGCTCTTTGACACCGAACAACTGATTGACGGCAAAACGTTTGTCCATCCGTCTGTGATCAAAATAATCGCCTAAACCGTTCAGCCGATTTTTTCGATAATTGATATTACTCGATCAATTTAAATGAACTCGAGGCCATCTGAGTTTGAGGGGGACATTTTGATTTTTGAGGATACTTTACATAAAGCCTTGATACTTTCAAAATTTTCTCAAAAGTTGCTCCAAATATTTTTATTAAACTTTGTCCTGGGATAGCCTAAAGGACGCTTAAAATTGTTAAAGGTCTTATTTATGTAGAAATACCTAATTTTATGAAAAATAGAAAAGTACAAATTTTTTCGGCGTCTTCCACAACTAAAATTTTGAAGATGAGATTTTTGCCCCAAATAAAATATTTCCTTTCAAGACTAATCTTGAAATAAGATCATGTAGAATTTTTCAAAAATGTGAGTAGTTGTATCCCAGTAATTTTGTGTGAAATAGGAGCAATTTTTAAATTTTGAAAACCGGTTAAACTTTTTCATTAAAGTTCTCTTCTGATGTAGCAAATTCTAGTCACATTTACGGATAACTGTGTACTTTCAAAAATTGTAAAAATATTAACTACAAAATTACTAGAAACTACAAAATAAGAGAGAAGATTTTTACGTTAAAAAGAATCTGTTCTAAAACAATCAGCTTTTTAAAAAAGACCATGTAATATTTTTTGGGAAAACCAGAAGTTTTTGCCTAATTTGTGTTTGAAATTAATGTAATTCATCAAAAAAGTTTGCTTAAAAACCACTTCATTTTTTTCTTTAGATTTTGCCACGAATAAAACGAATGAGGCTTAAAAGAATAGCGCCGGTCTCATTTTCGTTGAAAATTGCAAATTTAGAAACAATGCGAGAAAGGTTGTGCTGTTGTAGTACTAGTTTGTTTTTATTTTCATGCATCATTCCGTTCTTAAATCATCTCGATAATTGATATTGAATTTACTATCAGTTTTCTCTCTTAATGTAATTAATATAGTCTTCCACAAACTCTATTTTGTCAGCCGCTAACTTAATCTCATTGGATCCCCCAGTTCTCTCCTTGCTTTCTCTAAACGTGAATATTGTCCCATTCAAGAAGTCACAACTCTGTCTCCTCGTTTCACGCCTACTCGTGCTCTCGTTAGTTCCTACCCCGCTCCCCTGCCCATACGTCACCCCTCCCCGCCCCTTCTCCGCCCCTCCCCGTCCGCTTCGGAAGCGCAGCGCCGCGTCTCCACGCTCGGCGCGCGTCGCTTGTTTGTCGCTTGTTAGAAGCGGGCGTCCCTTGTAATCCGGCGGGCGCGCCGCCACCGCCGAATCACAGGCGAAACTCGAACGCCGCCACCGCCTCCACTGACATCGCCTTCGCCTCCCCCAGAGCACGCAAACGCTCTCATTTCCCAGTGCGTTTTAACGAGACCGAAGCCAGTCCTCGTCTTTCCCGACTATCTTGCTTACGTTGTTCCGCACGGACCTCCGTGCCCTTGGGTTTGCCATCTACTTCCCCTGCTATCAGCCAAGCATTGACCCTACCATCTTCATCCTCGTCATCATCACCATCGATAACTCCACCGCTAGTACTACAACACTCGATGCTAATATCATGCCGCCGCTACTATCATCACTGTTGTAGCTTCCAAAGTCACTGATCCCCACACACTACAACAACCGTGGAAGCACGACCTTGGCTTCGTTACTCTCGATATAACCTTTCTTGTTTGTGTTGTTTCGCATGACACTCAACGTCCCTGTTTTGTCATCTACCACTCCTGCGATTTGACCTGCATTGTCTCTACCATCCCATCACAATCACCACCATCGATATTTTCACCGTAGGTACTACAGTAGTCTCTGCAAATATTAAGCCTCCGCTACCACTTCCACTTTCGTAGATTCCAAATTCACGTATTCCAACACACTTCAACAACCGTGTAAGCCTCACCTTATCTGTATTGCTCTAACTACTACCTTTCTTCCTTACATTGTCTCACACGATCCCCCGTGCCTTTGAGTTTACCATCTACCACTCTATTCATCGGCGTTCATTGGTTCTACTGTTACCATTACTGTCATTAATATCCCCACCACTGGCACTACAATGACTACCGTTACTACCACAGCTGCTGTTATCATTAGACCAAGACTGCAACCTCCGCCACAACTCGAATCATCCACACACACACACACATACAAGCACAGATAAGCATTCTGCAACCACCGTCATATCCAACATTTTCACCCTCCTCCCTATCTCCTTTTCCTTACACCTCCTTTGCCATCGTCAAAAATTCTTCTTTCCTTCTGCTCCTTCCCTCCGCTTCCAATCATACATCCCGACGTATTTTCTCACCACACCTTAACCTCAAATTATACATTTATTCCACATTTACAATCCTTCAGCGACACAGCTTCTTGATTACTCTACGCATCACTGCTAAATCTACTTCTCTCGCTAAGTTTATCTTCAAATATTTTCTGGTAATTCTTACACAAAGGCATTCACTTTATCACTTATCCGATTTCCTCATTTTCTTCTACACCTACAGTTATCACCTCCACCTATTTGCGTTCATTCAAAAGCATCCCACTATTAGAATTTATTCTACTCCCCACCATCCCACACTTCCATCGCTCTTCTCTCCCACGTACTCCTTCTTCCACCGCTTTTCCCATCATTGCGACCTCCAATTCTACTCCTGTGGTGTCCAAAACCACACCCACCTCTCCCAACTCCGTCACCCCACCATCAAATCACGCACATCCGCCTCGCATCCACCATCGCCCGTGGTTTCCGAAAAACTCATCACTCGTCCTCGGAGAATCCTCCTCACCCTGCGCGTCGCCTCGGCTGCAGACGCGCCATCTATCAGAGCCCACGCACCGCGCGGAGAGCGCGGGCGTTCGTCTCTGATTGGTTGCTCTTATAAGAATGAGAACACTCAGCAAACGAGGCGGCGCGGCGCCGACGCATGGCCCGCGTAAGGGGATTAGGCAAATGAAAGGGCGCGTCCCGGCCCGCTCCGTTCGCGCTCGCGTCGTTTCCCTTCCGAGATAACAACTTCCTTCACGGAAGTGGTGTGCAGTCTTGACTTGCATTCATTCGTGACTAATGTGTGTGCTGGCTATTGATTTCGAGCACGTTGAGATTCGCTCTCCTTTAATGGTTCCTTAGTAAAGAGCGAGGGTTTGAATGTACTAGATGACAAATAGAAACGTTGTTGCAAATGCATGATACATTTGCAACATGTATGATACATTTCTAGGAAATTTTATGGTTTGTTTAAGAACTGCTGTTGTATATTTATTTCTCCAGAACGTCAGAACTTTATAAAGAATTTAAGTATCTAATTCTAACATAATCAAATATCTAATTTCGTTTGTCAGAAACAAGATTAATCAAAGTTCTAAATATTAGTTTTTGTTATCTTTATAGATTAATATTATTATTATAACTCTATTACGTTTACTCAGTTATTAAATAATATAATTATACCATTAAAATATTTCTTCTTATTAACAATTATCAAACAACACGAACTGTCACAAGATCCTGGTGACTAAGGTTGTAGCGCCCCTGCCAGCTGCAACCAGTATGACATAATACACACATGTGTTGCAAGTTGCATCAGTGAAAGGTGATCATTAGGGCTGTTAGTGTCCACTAGAGGTATACCCACTCATTAAATGAGCGGTTTCTTTTTTCTCTATTTGTTAAGTAATCAGGTAAAGAAAAAAACTTTCACTTTACATTGAAAATACCTTGAAAACTAAGAAATGTCTTAAAGAAAAACTCTTTTTCAAAAGGATTGAAAGGTTCACAAATTCAAAAAAGTCTTAGCAATTCAATTACAATATATTTATTAGTTTTCTTTAAATATTTTAATTCAATATATAGTTACAATAAATATGAGAAAGTAAAGTTCATGTGTATGGAATGTTACAATACATCATATTTATAATGAATATGGTATGGTTTGAACATGAGCCACTACTATTTTTTCCACCCTGAAAAAGCGATTATATTAATTGTTAACAACGTTATTTCAGTCAATATTCACGTAAAACATTGCATCTCAAGGTGTGAAACATTTTAACCTACTCAATGAAAGAGCCTTACAACAGATCCACTGTCAAAGAACACATCATCCTCTAAAATCACTCAATAATATTCCTGTGATACATTGCAAAGTACAAAATGTTGTAACCCACACAATTAATGAAACAGATTCATGAAACAACAGATCCACTGTCTAAGAACATATCATCCTCTAAAATTCACTCAATAATAGTGTGTCCAGTTCACTCAATATTTGTGTGAAATATGCGTTTCAAGTGCGAAACGTTTTAACCAAACAATTAATGAAATAGATTCCCACAACAGATCCACCGTCTATGAATGCATCATCCTCTAAAATAATGTATTCCCCCAAAATAATAGTTGTGGAGCTAATTTTATAAAATAAATCTTAAATCTAACTTGAGACAATGGCATGGTTATCCAGTGTTTCAGTTCTTCCTATGAACAATGTAGTTCTGGTGGGGAACATTTTGCAATTTTGTGTGTGAAAAAATGTTAATGAAACAGAGGTTCACACAACAGATCCGCTGTTAAAAATACATTATCTAAAATTCACTCAATAAAAGTGTGTCCAGTTCACTCAATATTTGTGTGAAATATGCCTATCAAAGTGCAAAAAATTTTAACCCCACAATTAATGAAATACAAAGTAGAGATTCATACAACAGATCCACTGTTAAAAATACATAATCCTCTAAAATTCACTCAATAATATTCATGTGATACATTGCATATCAGAGTGTGAAACATTGTAACCCACAAAATTACTGAAATAGAGATTCACACAACAGATCCACTGTTTATGAATGCATCATCCTCTAAAATAATGTATCCCCCCAAATAGTTGTGTGGCTAATTTTATAAAATAAATCTTAAATCTAACATGAGACAATTGCAAGGTTATCCAGTTTTTCAGTTCTTCCTTTGCACAATGTAGTTCTTGTTGGAAACATTTTGCAATTTTATATGTGAAAAAAGGTTTGTGCTCCCTTACAGAAGAAAGAGTCAACATAGGTGAAATGTTAACTAATATTCTTCAGGAAACAAAGATGCAATATATTAAATGAACATTATTCGATAACTTATCTATTGTTTCTACAGTAAAATTAATATCTTACAATATTTCTTTGTAGACAACATTAGATGTGTAATATTTACAATTGAAATCTCCTTGTACACTGGATTTTACAATTTCCACTTTTACATCATGAAAGGATTTTACTCATGAAAAACTGACATAGAGTTGACCATGTGTGAAAACTGGTGAACGAAGATAAATACCTATCTTCTCAAATGTTTGGCCTTGTGATTTGTTTATTGTTATAGCAAAAGACAAACGGATTGGAAATTGGCGTCTTTTCATCATAAATGGCATTGTAGGGTCTGAAGGCATTAACTCTATTCTTGGTATGAGTACTGTCTGCGAGTTAGTCTTTCCTGCTATAATTACTTCTGTTTCAATCAAATTCCTATGCATTCTTTTAACTACCATTCTTGTACCATTCACCAATCCCTTTTCAGCATCCAGATTTCTCACTAACATAAGAACCGCAGCAATTTTCAATGTCAATTTGTGTGGAGGCAGTCCTGAAGGATTTAAAGTGTTCAAGAATTCTGTGGGATATAGCTGTTTGTCACTATCTTTTTCTGTTAAAACAACTGAATCTATGCTTAAATATGTTTTTGAATCCCCCTTCATAATTTCTGTTACTACTCGATTATTTATCATCAAACAATCTTCATTTTTGGGGCATAGAATAGCTCTATTATAACAATATTCGCTATTTCCACCTTCAACCAATTTATCAAAATGTGAGTAACGATATCATCTCGGTAAATACACTGGGGTGGTATTTCTATTGCAACTGGTGATATTTCTTCATACATAGGAAGGGTACCATTTCCTAGTTTAATTAACCACTCACTGAAGGCTGTGTCTCCTTGTGCTCTCATGTTCCTGGTGAGTCTGTATTGATGTACAAATGGCCACAATTCCGATGATTTTAATACTTGTTCACAAATGGTAACCCTGTTTCCTCTACGTACAACCGGAAGGATTTGTCTAAAATCACCACCAAAGAGGATACATTTACCTCCAAATTGTTCCTGTGATTGCATGATATCTTGTAGAAGTTTGTTTACTACAGTTAATGCCACTCTTGGTACCATTGAAACTTCATCCCAGATAATCAAATGTGCCTTTCGTAAATTATCAGCCTCTGTCGAATTAGGTCTCAAAGAAGATACTGAATTTTCCAGCATAGAAATTGGGAACTTGAAAATGCTGTGTGCTGTCCGAGAATGTGTAAAATGCATTTATAAATGAAAGTTTTTCCTGTTCCTCCTGGGCCATCTACAAACCAACATTTTGAATGTCCAGATTTAATGCATCCTAATACTTCATCTACAGTGGTCTTTTGTTCATGATTCAGAGAGGCATACAATGCCTTTCCTTTCTGAATTTCATCTTCTTTATTGAACACAATTGATGAGCGCTGTAAATTCAGAAGAGGTTCAGATAGATTGAGTTTGGAACAATTTAAACCATGAGATTTAATAATATTGTTAATTTCAGACAATACCAAATGTTGACTGAATTCATCACTGTCACTTAATTTGAAATCCTCAAATAAAAATTTTTTAAACTTTTCCCACATATCTTTGATGTTTGAAGGATTACAAAAAACGCATATGTATGCAAACAACTGTCTCAGCTTTTGAGGCATGTGAAACAATGATGCTTCGTCAAGACAATCATTCCATTCTTCATCATCCTCTACCAGATGTAGAACTTTAGCAGCCAAGAAGAAAGTTGCACATTCTTGTCCATTAATTGTTTTAAGCTCCTCATATGATGAAGCCCCCTTTCTATGCAGAAGTAAAATGCGAAGGAAGAATCTCTCTCTATCAGAAGGATTTACGGTGAACATTCTTCCAACGCACTTGCTCGATCTCCTCCTTTTTTGCCACTTATTATTTGACCATGTGTAATGTTCTGGGATATCTTTATACAGAATGTCTTTTGCAAACACATCAGTTTTATTTAATGCAAACCATCCTGTCAATTTCGTTTCTCTTGCATTGGCACTATTCAATGCTTCTCTTTCATTTCCTGCTTGAAAATATACAATATGTTCCTGTGGCAAATGTACCGGTAATCTCTCTATTGAGTGAGATTTCTTCTGCATATACCTTTCGTGGAGACGCCAAACTGCTTCTGCTGGACTCACATAGCGAGTATTGACGTGAGCAGAAGCCTCATCTACTGACATAGTTGCCTCATTTTCTGCATTTTGTCTAATTTTAAGTGCAGCACAGTCATGGCCCTTATAAATATATTTGAATACATACTTTATGCACCTTATAGAACTGCAGACTTCAACATTTATATGGGCATTGAATCTTAACGTCAAGTACGGGTTGTATGGCACGATCCATGTGTTGTCTACTTGAACACCATTACGCACTACAATTTTATTGTCATTCCTTCTTCGATATAGGGGGTACCCATTAATATTGCTGTGCGTTTCTGCAACAAATTCTTTGGGATAACCAGTGCAGGTTCCATTTTCCATGCATGGAGCAGCTGGATTTAAAGAACCGCATGGTCCATGTATCATGCACCTACTCACAATGTTGTGCAGTTGTGGATCTACAGACACATCTGGTAATTTAGCCGTCACAATAGAATCAATGTCTTCTACCTCTCTTATCTTGTCTTCATCTTTTAAGACAACTAAAATGTGTGCATGTGGCAAACCCCTCTTTTGAAATTCTATAACGTACACATGAGCAGTGACTACACCAAAGATATGCCCTTCCGTAATTTCCGACATCAGAGCTATTAATTTTTGATAAAACACTCTAGAAACTAAATCAGGTCTATTTTCAGATTTTTGGTAGGAAGGTACATTATCAACTATTTCTTTCCACTTGAGATTAGCAGTAAAAGTAATAAATAAGTCAGGTTTCCCAAAACGTGCTACAATAGACATGGCATCTTGATAATTTTGGAGCATGTTCCTGGGACTCCCTATGAAAGTAGATGGTAGAACCACTGGAATTCCAGGACGTATACCTCCGTTCATGAGCTTCTGAAGAGAGGAAATCCATCAGTCCTTTGTAGTTTTCAGCTCTTAGTTGCTTCTGATGCGACATCACATATGCAATTCTTGAACCCTCAACTTTGACGTAAACATCTACAACGTATTGTTGGAACAATCTGCCAGAACTGTGTAAAATACTGAAACCATCTCTTACTGCTAAGCGGTAAGAATAGTACTGCAACTGAGTAACAACATTACGAACCGAGCTGGTATGGACAGAATCATGACTCAGCCCAAGCTTCCACGATGGTTCTCCACATGGAAAAAGTAATGGATAAGACATGGGATCAGTATGAGGGTTGAGAGCAGAAATTCTTTTAACCTGATGACCAGATGCTTTAGAATGAATCGTGAAAGAAATATTGTTGGGGGGAGCTCCATCGTCACTTAGAAATACAGCGGCAATTTCACCAGTTGTTGATGGATTATAACGTCTTTTATCAAAAGTATAGTCCGCAGAAAAAGTTATATGGTAAGTAGGAACAGAATCAGAACAGGTTTGCTTCAAATTTGCTTCCACGTCAACCATATGTTTAAACAATCTCGCATAAGGATTGACACTGTGAAGCATGTGCATCAGTAAAGACATTAAATCAGTGTCACATTCCTTATTACTACTTTCATTCATTCTGACTTGTAAAGCTGAGTCCGAGTCTAGAATAAAGAGACCTGCGTACGTTGGAGGATTGTCATTATTGGGATGTAGTGTTCCCACTGAATGGTACATTTGTCCATGAATTTTATAACAGTAAGGCCCACGGTTTCTGAAAGTTGAAATATTTGCTTGCACAGAGGCAAATGCTAGAGCATTGTTATAATTTCTAATGTTATTCAAGTAATGTCTTGATTGTTCATCATTTTTGGTAATTAACTTCTGTATGAGTTCAGGAACCTCAATAGGGGGAACAATATCAGATTTTATTTTGCCTTTGTGACAACAAATAGTAAACACACCTTGTACTTTTTCACAGGCAAAGTTTCTCGCATTACAGTACTCACACAACAAAGACATTTCTCCCAAATAATATTCCTGGACATCTTTATCATTTCGGAGCATCCGTCCCTTCTTGTTCACCCTACTGTTTGACTGTACTTGGTATTCTTCTCTGCGGACTGAGACATCTGGTTCATCTGATCCTCTGCCAACTTTATTTACTTGTCGTGAAGGACACCTTCTGTTGTTTTGATCTCTCTTTCTTTTCTTACGTTCGCTCTCCAAATTCAAACACCTCTTACGTGCCATTTTATCTACAAATCACAAATCATATCAGTATATAAATATGTTGTCCACAAATGATAAATATTACAAATCAGTTGTAAACTACAAAGTATTAGCTATAACGATATTACAGCACTGTAGTAATTTTTAATTTATTAGTCATTTTCAGGATTGATTAGAGAAAATATTGCAAGAAATGCGCACTTACAGATCAAGTAAGTCACAGTTCTTCCCTTTTAAAAATGTAAGGGTGAAATGTTTAATACCCTTACCCTGTTAATTTGTCAGTGGCCTTGCACGTTCCTGAAAATAATTCATCAACATCAATATACCTGTCATTCTATTTACAAATTACAAATAAGAACTCAGTTATATAGCAAGATTGCAATAATACCAATTGTATTAATAACTACCTTTCGTTACTCCTTTGCTTTCAAAAATTTGAAAGTTCACTGCCACACTCAAATAGATTCTTGGCGTTGCTTTGCAAGCTGCTGAAAAGTATTCAGCAATCGCAATGTACAAAAACATTCAATAAATAGTTAAGTACAATGTACAACTCCCAAACAAAACAAAATCATACGTGTATACCTTACATAATTACATTATTAATAATACATGCCTTTAGCAACTACTTTGGCTTCAAAAATTCCAAAGTTCACTGTCTCGCTCGAATAGATTTTTGTCGTGGCTTTGGACTCTACTGAAAAATAACGTGCATACTTCGAATTCACAAAATGTCCAAGCATACTTCCACGTTGCCACCTGTAACCTGTAACGGTCGTTGCGAGAAGAGAGTTGCTGAGTTCCCATCATGCTTGCTGCTGTTCCCGTCGATTCGATAATCGATTCTGAAGTGAAGCAAATATCTAAATCGAATCGCACGTATCGTCCGGCTGTTCATTTTATTGCAAATATTTTTTTATACTAAAAAAATTGAAAAAGTTAACCCCAGGTCCGAGACAATGAAAAAAGAGCTTTCAGAAAAATGCTTCCCGAGCGGAATCGGTCGCGTACTTTATCCGTAGTAGTTCTAAATCGAAACTGCCTTTCCCTAATAATATATATGATTCAACACACAACGTCCAACAAGTTAATTATCTATCTCGGTATATGACGTTATTCTTGGTGAGCTGAACACGTACATGCATTGGTATACTAATACCACAAATACAAATCAGTCAACCTTAAGCCTTTCATGTGAGATGATGGCATGTACAGTGTCATAGGGGTCAACAGAGAAATGAGATATTTTTAGAACATTGTTCAGCGATAAAATTCCTTAGGAAGAAAGAGAGGCAGCTTAAAGAAATCCACGAAAGGATGAATTTTGTATATGGTGATGCGCCATAATACTATAAAGTTAAATTTGCGGCCAAGCAATTTAAGATGGGCGGAGAGAATGTATTGAAGATGACCCACGTTCAGGGCGGTCTGTCAATCTTCTAAAGAAATATGCGAAAAGTGAAGGCCACGAGTTTTGGAGATCATCGTGATGTTTATTTTAACTCATGAACTTGGCAATTCAGCTAGCACGCTTCAGAGTATCATCCATAAAGAATTGATGATGTCAAAGGTCGATTCCCGCTGGGTGCCACGAATGTTCACTCTAGAGCAGAAAGCATTTCGCCAGCAATATTGCAATAAGAATTTGGGCTAGCTTGGAGAAAATCCAGATAACTTTTACTAGCGAATTACAACGATGTAATTCCACGATGCAAATCCACAATGATACATGGATTTGCCATCGTCCAGAAACCAAGCAAGAGTCCAAGCAGCACAAAAGGTATCCGCCATCCAAAAACATTCGTTTGCAGAAGTCAGCCGGAAATAACATGGCCACCTATTTTAGTTCTCAGCATGTGTTCTGCTTGGGTAATTCATGCCATACAAGACAACAATCACTGAAGACACCTGTTCTTCGACTGTAAGAACTTTACGACAGTCTAACAGAAGCGCCATGGAAAGTTATTTGCTGGTATGTTGTTGCTCCACGACAATGCACACTAGTCACGCAAATCACAGGTTGCTGTGATGAATGGTGTGTCTTCATACAACTTAACCATACCCAATATAGTCCAGATTTGTCTCCCAGATTCCCCAACTTTGTGTTTCAATACATGAAAAACTTTCTACGTGTGCTATTTCTTGGCAATGAAACAATTAAGGAAGATGTAATGGGGTATCTAGATATCAAGATGTTTCCTTCTATTCAGAGGGTACTTGATCATTGGAGGTTAAATGGACCAAGTGTGTAGAAGTCTAGGGGGTTTGATTGTAAAGTAATGAGTGAATTTCATTATCAAATTTCATACTCATGCAAAACCACACCAAACTGTTTTCCAAAAGTTAGTATCTGTAGCGTTCATGAACAAAAAATAAAATACACTTGTGTAACACTGTAATAAATTAACGATTTTAACATAAAGACTTCACGAATGCTGCAATAACACATTATAGTATTGTGATGTACCAAAATATTATATTTTTTTTCAATAACATTTATTGTAAATGGGTTGGATAAAAGGGTCTGCAAATGGCGATACACAGCCTTAGCAACGCCGGCGTAGGGTTGGCAAGGTAAATAAACTGCACTCAGGTGTTGAATAGGTGGGGACGCTGGCTAGATAGACAAATAAAATAATAGGGGATTGGTCTGAAAAGGAATGACTGTCGAGGGCGTGGCTACTTGGTTTGATAAGAGATGGATGGATTGGCTAAGGGAGAATAGACTGTCAAATTTTGTCGTTTTGTTTTAAAAAAGAGGAACGAAGGACGGATACCGAAGCGTTGAGGGTGGAAGAACGGTGCAGAACTGGACATTCTCATAGAGGTCGTCGAGTAGTACAGATCGCTCGCGAGTATAATATTAGTGAAGCGAGACTTGTAAGTTTTGAGTGAGACTTAATAGTTTTCGGACTCTGAAAGTTAATGTGCATTAGTGAATTCGCGTAGGACTTGGAAAGTTTTTTATATTGCAGTGTTGGGCTTTAAATGTTTTACCACTAGTTGGGGAGGACTATGAACTCTAAATATCAAGTAAGAACCGGTAGATATTCGAGGCGGTGAGGGCTGGATGCGTCGGCAGCGTCGCAAGATTGGAAGAAAGAAGCAGGACTTGGGATCATCTCCATTCAAGTGGGAAGATACTGCGGACCGTCGTCGAGCAAGACGTTAGGTAAGTACTGCAGTACAAAAGTTTTATCTAAAAAGGTCATGACCTAGAACAATTGTCAAAATTGTTAAATAAATTGTTGAATTTTTCTTTTGGAAATGAAAAGGTTTTCATTTGGACAATCACAATTGTTAAGTAGAGATATAGAATTATTTACTTTCAGATTCCTCGCCATACTGTACAGTTGGCAGATCAAGTAATCGGCTATCTAGACGATAGCGATTATCTATAACGGGACCAATTGACCCAGCTAGCCGGACATTTATCAATTTGTTAAAATTAGCTGTGGAAGCATTGGTTTTAATTAACGTAACCTGTTCCTGGCGCCCAAAAATTTACTATAAATTCGGAACGGGTCACGATTATAACCGTCCTAAGGTGAATGATGTCAACGATCTCGTAACAGTTTTTGACGAGACATTGTCGGTACATTTCAGTATATTCGGATACATAGTCCACCAGTTCTTTACAAGCCAAGAATATATATAAATTATCTGTTCTAAGAATATATTCTGTAATGAATAGCAAATATTAAATGGGATAGCCTCTTTCTTAAAGTGTTGCTGTCGCATGACGTCTGGTGAGTCATAATCAGTGACGCACTGAGTTTGAGAGTTTAGTCGCTAAGCGCACAATGAAAGATTGTGAAATAACATAATCAAATAGTTGCATTTTTATTTTTCCTACGTTTCTGTGTATCTATCAAAACGTTAAGAATTTCATTGGCTTCTTTTACCAATCTCTATAATGCAGGTTCCACCACCATAAAATTTTTTTGAAATTTTTTCTAGAAAAGAACACGACTCAACATCTTTGTTCCAAATTTATGATAAAGGAAACTTGGTGTGTGGTGGTGTAAAGTGTTTCATTTGAAATGGTTACAATCAATCAGCGTAGAGTAATATGTCTAAAATGAAAGCGGCAAGAGTTACACTATGACTAAATCATTTATGTGTTCATCTGCAATTTCAAAGTAACTGCCTTTCTATAATTTTACGTTATGCACGTTGTATAAACATCATTTCTACCTTTTTTACATTTTTGTCTGTGTTTTGTTTGTATTAATTTAAAAAGCCGATGAAACTATTTTGGTAAGATATCTACTGAAACCTCAAGTGGTTTGTTTGGCATAATTTATATCATATTTTAGGTCATTTGTCTCTTCTAAACAAGGGAAAAAATATTGTTTGTTTGTTTACACAAATATAGAATAGATTTATTCCAATCTCAATACAATTTTATACAAGCTTTAAAAGAAGAGAAAAGTTGCTGTGCAGGTTATATTTCCCCTTCTCTATCTATAAAAAATATAAGTTTACAGACTCAGTTTTTGAGACTATCTTTAAAACTATCCATAATGAACTAAACAGTTATAAAAGTTCATAACGTTTCCTGTAGAATGCACTTTGATGCATTCCAATAGAGCACTTTGGCTGGAAGTAATTGCAGATCAAAATTGTTAAAGGAAGTTCGCCGGAGGTTACAACAAAGCATGTATCTCCAGCAACGATGGTGGTAGCAGCATTGATCGTAGCAAACAAGAGAGGGCGGGGTGAGGGACGGCATGAAAGCTCGAGCCGAAGCAGTGCAAGGTTATGAGGAGCTGGGTGGGAGGAGCAGGACACGGTGATATGGGTTAGGATAGGATAGGACGGCTTTGGGCAAGGAAGTGTAGTGGGAATATAGTTTGTTTGTATTTGGCGCATCAGCCCGTGTACGGGCCACGGCCTGCCAGCAGCGTACCGGCCTCGCGGCCATGGGTTAAGGGGGTACATGTGCTTAGACGAAAAAATCCCCATGCCGAATTCTGGTCTTCTCAACATGAGAAATGACTTTTCTCATCGTCACACACCAACATACTCTGGTACATTCCAAGGAAAACGCACACTATAATCTTGCCCGACCGGGAGTCGAACACGAGATCGCGTCACGGAAAAGTGAGCACGCTGACCAAGCAGCTAAACCGCCAAGGCTAGATATATAGTACTATAGTTAAAATAACAATTCCGTTTAATGCCTAATAAGTGACTGAAGAATTTATAAGCGGGAAACATGCAGTACTTATTCATTTATATTCTGTTTTAATACGAACATAAAATTTCCAAAATATTGCAATGTCATTTACTTCCAAAAGAAAGACTAGAAATAGTTTACAGAGGTTATCTATATGCTGCATGTTATTTGCAATGCGCACACTAAAAACAAGAGCAATAAAAATGTTGAAAATTAGTACATTTGTATTCAAAATAAGTCCAAGCTTTGTCTTTGCTTCTCCTTTTCTTGTATACGTCTTTAATGCAAAGCCACTGGAACATTACTCTTCAAGTTTTTACTCTAGGTAAATACACGGTTTATCGAGACAATCCACGTGCTTGCGTCTTGTCAATGGCATAGACCAAAAGGCCTGACAGCGCGTTCCACGTTTGATTGTTAATTCGCAAGCGGAGTGTGCGATATGAAGAGGCGTCCGCAGCAGCGTGGACCTGGCAATGAAATTGACTCGAACTGCGCCAGCGGTGTGAGATACGCACAGTAAGACAGATATCGTAACGAAAGGACATGTTGCAAAATACTTTTTACAATACGATTAATTTATCTTAAAGGGGGCTTATTTCACTGAAAATTGAATGTGATACGATAATGGAATACAACAATGAGTCATTTTATGTATTTCGAACGTATAATAAACAACACACAAATGTGATATGACAAATCAAAAGAGACTTCTTCACGGGTAATTCGCCAAATAAAATACTTCAGGGTAGCGGCTAAGATTGTCATATCCAAGTTTCCAGGTGCAAAAGCCATCGCAGCCGTGGGTTTTTATGGACGAAAAAAAAACCCTCCGTAGGGGCCTTACTTCGGAGGGGACTTACAGCCGACTGACGCATGTTGTACATTTACTGCATCTAAAAGATCCTCAAACTTAAAACAAGCCTCTGAGCGAAATTTAAATCGCTTGTTTCGTCGCCAAGTGATATCTTCTTTCTCTGTTACATTGGGAAAAGCAGCGCAAAAATAAGTATTGCAAGATTTGAGGAGTCAGGCGGAAGAGCAGATCTGATGGCCCGAGCCTCGCCACGTAATCGTATCGTAATCGCCTCGTATCGTATGAATGCATCGTATCATATGTATGCATTGTAATGTATGTATGCGTTGTATTGTACGTACATATCGTTTTATTTATCATGTAATTATCGTTGTATTTCTTTATCGTATGTATTGTTTATCGCTGAATTTCTTTATCGTCTAGAAATAAATCACATTGTGTCTTTTCTGCAGTAACTGACCCACTGTGCGGTGCCTAAGCCCCCAGACTCGCGGGCTGTCAGCGGAGAATGGGAGAACGCGTGTTCCAGCGAGCGACGTCGCTCTGCGGGCGGGTGGCGGCACGGCGCCGCCGCCGCCTCCGCCGCCCCCAGGCCGCGCGCGACAGGCCCCGCGGCGATTCGGTAAATTACACGGCGCGCGGCCCAGAGAGCTTAGCATTGGTGAGGCTCCGAGTTCTAATCCCGGAAAGGTCGGGCTTAGCGGAGCACCAACTTTGCAACGGGGGCTGTGCGTCATAGAGTAACGGTTGTTGCATATTACACCAGCGGCGGGGCCAGCGCTGCGAAGCGCGACCCGGCCCCGCGCAACCCGACTCCCTGTGGCGCAGCGCAGCGTCCGCGCCGGAGCCGCTGCGACGCCCTCCGCCCTCCGCGCTGTGGAAAGAGCGGAATCTTATTTGCGCTGCGGCGCGGCTTTGTCGGCCCCAGAGACACACCAAACTGTAACGCACGGGGTTAAGCAGCGTTTCTCAATACGTTTCCCTCTGCGAAACCTTGGAAATATTACCCAAGTTTTAAAACACATAGATTATTATTACAATGACAAATTAAATATTTTTCTATATTTTTCAAGGTAAAGAACATTGCAGTTGAAATTCTCGGAAATGAAACTCAAGGGAGCGAGTACTTCTTTTAATTATAACGATGTTGCGTGTATAGAGGTTTGAAGGAAAAATACAGTGTACGGGCACATCTACACTTTTTTTTATTTTTAAAACTACAGTAGATATACACAAGTCAATTGCTAAAAGATCTATTATGTTGAAGAGGCCGTTATTCTGGCTTGAATGTCTTTTGTTGCGCTATTATTTAAGTTTGTACTTTTTATAAATTTTATCCATGTCTTTAGATACGGAGGGGTAATCTTTAAAAATAACAAAAAAATTCCCAATAGCTCCGACTATTACTTGCTGGTTACTTGGTGGTGATTTACGATCATCCACTTGATCTTCAACTTCTTTGACATTTTCTTCAGCTTTCTTCAAAGATTCACAAATTAGTTGATCTCTAAGTTTAGTTATAGATGTTTACCATCACGTTATACAGATAGTTTTAATACATGGGTAATTATGTAAACCAAAAATCTCGAGCAATATATATATGCTTTGGAGTATGTTTTGCTATAAAAGAGATTTAGAGCATTTTTCGTTATATCGAATTTACACTGTAATTCATTTACTTGCAAAAGAAGTTTTTTTTATTTTCTCCCAGAGTATAAAAGGGTATATTTTCTATTGATGTGTATTTTTTGTCACTGCCTGTGGCATTTGAAATAAGGGTATAAGTTTACGATCATAAGATGACGCAACTCCAACAAGCTGCACGCAGCTTAAAGTAAATGTATTTGCACTGGAACGTAATTCTTGCTCCTTAGATCGTACAGAGAGACATCAATATATCAACCCTTTAATGGCATTTCTTACCAGAAAATGTTGCAAAAATATTAGTTTACATTAATAAAGTACTCTCAAGAATAATAATTTCCGCTCTAATGTTTATCAAACAACATCTAACTCAGTAAACGTCTAACACTTTAAACGTGTTAAGCGCATCTTATTATTACAGTTCTGAGGAACGGAAGAGAAAGGAACGTACTGTTTACAAATATCCATTTAAACAACAAAAATATTTTTAAAACAATTCATTTAAAATCATATTTTTATTCATTTGTTCAACGTCTATTACGAATTTTGTTGTGTTCTGGGAGAGAACGGTTCAAATTCCGCTTCGGATAAGGATGTTTTCTTCTATATTGTGGGGTGGTGGGACTCACCTTTCTTGCTCAACTTTTCATCTCTGTCCTTCCATTCTTATAGTGTTGACTTTCCCCCTTAACCAAGTTATGGATAGCTGAGATTGGCCCATGAGATAGCATGGCACCAATAGTAAAACAGATTAACAAACCGAGAATGATATTGGACTACCTGTGAGTGCCGGAGCGGAGTAAAGTCATCATGGTTCTGTAACAATATGGAAGGATGACTAATGGTACGTCTCTTGACAAGAAGATCGTATAGCCAGATACGGGGTGTCGGCAAGTGGTAGAGTACAGAGGCCCAATGAATAAATAAAAATTGAAATAGAAGTTACACCAAAGTAAGAAATGAAACTGGTGGTTAATTTTTTTCCATGGAATAAAAAATGTTGAATGGATTGCAAAATACCAAATGATAATACCAACTCGAAAAATAAATTGGAACTTAAACTTCAGAAAGTAGCAAAATATTTTACATCTCACTTCTTCTGAATATTTAAACATTGTTAATTTATATTTTGCATAATTTTTATAAAATATTAATGGAAATTAATCCTTCTTGTTAATTGTACTAATTGCTCCTGATTTAGCGGATGGAATGCACGAACGCAGCTTCACTTCGCTTTCACGTAATTAATTGCCTCTCTATGCATCACACACAATTCGTTCTCGGAATCGAATCTAAAAGTGGGAGATGCTAATGGTATTCCAGGAAACGCACGGCTTTACGCGGTGGGCCCTGTGAAGGCCACTCGAGCAAATGAGCGGCAGGGGCGGTCATAGGGCGGCGATGACGGAGGTACGCAGGGGGGGAAATAGGTCGAAATGAAGGGTAAGGGGAAAGAGAAAGGACGAGAACAGTGGCAAGGGTAGAACGAGACGGGCGAGGTGCAGAGCGAGAGTAAGGACAAGCGGTAGGGCGGAAGGTCACAGAAGAGGGAGCAGGGCAAAGTGAGGGAGCCAGACGGACGGCGAGAGCAGAATGGGCGATGATCTACGGTGAGAGGCAGGACGAGATTACAGAGTGGAAAGAGGGAGACAAAAGGAGGAGGAATGCTTGCAACTGTGGCGGTTATGAGGGTGACAGTAGAAAGGATGGTGATGGTTTTATTTATTTCTTTACTTACTGAATGGCGTAAATTTTAGGGCAAACTGCACAACAATCGTGCTTCCTAATCCACAAAACTCAACATTAAGGTTGTCAGTCTCCCCGGTAAGGCGTTTGTGTAGAGATGTAAAGATGGGGTGAGCAATGAATATGGAGATGAAATGAGAGGTAGGGGAAACGAGAGGACAGCAAAGAAACTTGTCAAGGACTCGCATTGTCCTCCAGAAATTCTAATGGGATCAGAGAGATCGAATCCCCGCGTCAGCTGTGGAAAGCGAGCTGTCTGTCCGGCATACAATGCACCACGCATGTGAAACATGTAACGGGATTTTATTCTCGATTTTAGGAGGAAAGGATCCCTGGTTATTCAGAGTTGCAAAATAATTTCTTCCTGGTGGGAACGGGGCTACTCTCAGATTTATGATCAACAGAAGAGAAACACCTTGTATGTATAACAAACTAACAATATAATTATTTAGAGAAACAATAAACACAATTACAGAATATAACACTAATAAAAATACATATATATACATCCACAGAATAAATGGTTTTGAACTCTTTGTAGTCAACTGTCCATAACTTCCCACAGGATTTGAATTTGTCACGGTGTAACAGGTTATAACACCACGGTATTATACTTGTGCGTGCATAAAACAACAAAGAAAAACTTTAGACTCACTATCTTGTCAGATGAAAGAAACATCTCTTTCTACATTAATCGACTTACTACCGCGCAGCGCACTGTTACAAAGAATCAAAAAATGTGAGAAACGAAAAAATACAATTTCTTTTGCACCTTGGCCCTCTTATTATACTGATTTTGTTAACGAGGTGAAAACAAGAGAAAAAATCTTAAGGTACTTTTCCTTTCTAATTTGAAGCTTATGCCCTTATTAACAAATTCTATTGTCTGCCTAAAAAACATGAAATGATCCAATAGGTAACCTAACTCACCGCAGATTTAGCTGGGAGTTGGCAAAACATTTTTATACAAAAATTATGAACAAAATTCGTTCGACTTTCCTGGCTATTCTGGCAGCAGCGTGACCTTGCGTCCAGCCGGTGGGTCGCGGCGTCTCATGTCGTACTCCGCACAGCTGCTGCCTTGTGTCGGAGCACACTACATAATAATATAATAAATAATATTAATTACAATATTTCTGGGGGGACAGCGGAGCGAATACGGCTCCTTAAAATTTTAAAAAACACGTCTGTAAAATAATTGAGCAGTAACATTCATCAGCTTCATTCCGGCACAAATCGAAAACAACAATCAAACAGCCACAGCGATTCCGAGAAATCGTAATCGCTGTCATATAAAATTACAAAATCAAATCAAATCAATAATGCGTTTAAAACAAATTCACCAGGTTCAAAATTCACTAAATTCAAAATCTCAATTAAAACATTCGCTAAATTTATAAAACTCGAACGTTTTCATTTTAATCATTAAAGCTCAATTTCCAATGACACTCGCTCATGGGCTGCGGGTTTTTCTCCGTGCGTCACCCGACGCATCCGGAGCTCAGTCTTGTGTGAGCCTCCTGGCAGTAAGCCTCGTGAATGCAATGCTCGTAGAACGTTGTTTTCGACATGTGCTACATGTTCAGTTTAAAGTGCAGTTTGGTCTGAGCCTCAAGGCAGCAAGCCTCGTGAACGTTGTTTTCGACACGTGCTACGTATTCAGTTTAAAGTGCAGTCTGCTCTCAGCCTCGTGGCAGCAAGCCTCGTGAATGCAATGCTCGTAGAACGTTGTTTTCGACATGTGCTACATGTTCAGTTCGAAGTGCAGCGTTTAGCAACAGTAAGCTGCAATCTCTTGATATGAGCCTCTCCCTTGTGTTGCCTAACGCGAGGGGAATCCATCAACGCTGCCTGAAATGCTGCCTGTGCCACGTGTTATGTGATGGTGTTTCTGGCGAGCGCCAGACTATGACAGTTTCTTCATGGCGAGCCTTTCTGCCTCGTGTCCCCTGACGCGAGCGGAAGAAAATGTCCGCATGTGTAACTGTGCAAATGTTGATCAAACAATGTATCTCTTACTTGCCTATTATGCTTGAATTTAATATATGTGTTTTATGTCACTCACAAATTTACTTTCCTTAAAGTACAATAGCAGTAATCACACACAACAGATGCAACCTGTACAAAGCTGGTCCTTCGAATCCCTCTAAATAAGTTGAACTATTGAAGGTGTTGGGAGAAGGAGAACAGGATATTCCCGGAATACAAAAAAGTCCGCTGCTCTCTCTCTCTCTCTCACAACCTCATTCTCCCACACCTTGGTTTCGTTCAACCTTGGCTCGCTTTACTAATTCTGCTCCTCAGTCGCAGGATCGTTGTTAGCAAGAAATATAAAAAACTGAAAAGTTGATAAAACTTGTTATTGTTCCCCCATGCATACTATTCACATACTGGTAGCCACGTGGCGCCATTACGTGATATAATATCATCGCAATCACATTCTTATTTCCTTCGCCAGGCGCTCTCTTCTCGTTTTAGATTAATAGAGGTTTTTATCACAATATATCACAAACATCGCTTACCTCTATTGAGCTGGCGTAGTATCTTTTGTGTAGAAGTGTGATGACTTCGCGTTACGTAGTGCAGCGGCTGCGTTTTCCGTTCTCTTCCTCCTATAATGGCTCGTCGACTCGCAGATAAGTGTTCGCTCGCTCCGTCCAGGTAGTAGTTGGCATCGATTTCCGTATCGATCGCAAAGCGTCTAGTCTGGCTACGATTGCGCTAGGCGTTCTGTGGACGTATACCTTCTGTGAACGGTCACACGTGGTAGTGGTGGAAGTGGCGGTGATAGTGGTGGTGATCTTCTGGAGAAAATAGTAATGAGGGAATGGTTGATTGAAGTTTCTGTACACGTCACCTGCCGTGGTCACTAGTCCTTTTATTACAATGAATGTTTTAACCAAGGAAGTGGGTCCTTCCCCGCTGGGTTGTGAAATGCACGACGGTTTGTAGGGGATTTATCCCTCAAGGCATTTCCCCCAACGGGGACCCCCCCCTAGTCGGGACCAATTCAAAGTTCTCAACTGATCTTCCGACATTTGTAGTAGTGTATCGTATGTAAATGAGGGTGTAAAAGAACAGGATTGAACGCGGCAGAGAAAAGAAAGTTGGCACGCGATTTCTGGCACATTTTTTAGGGAATAATTCTGCCATTCGCCAGATGTTGATCGGAGAAACCACGAAAAACTATCGGTCAGAGTAGCCTGCCACTTCAATTCTCCGCGAGATAGCGGATGAATTCGATTGAGCTAATATCTAAAATTCATCACAGTCGGGATTCAAATCCCAGGACCTCCCGGTCAAATGGGCTACAGAGACAGTGCAATGCTGGCTCTGGGCTTACCTCATCATGTGTGGTGGTAGAGGCGATTGTGGAGGGGAGGTTGATTGATTGATTGTTGCTGATTCCGAGTGCGTCAACTACTGAGGTGATGAGTCCAGTACGTGAAGTGCATGTTTTTCGTTGGGAGGTAGCGGTGATCTTCTCCCGTCGGATGGCAAGATCCAGCGCCGACCTCCCGTCGACTAGCGTGATTTTCTCAACCAGGTATCTCCCAACTGCGGGGACCACCCAAGTCGGGACAAGCGCTAATCCCCCGACTGGTCTCCTGGCATGCGTGGTAGTGTAGTGGAGATTAGTGTAAATGTGAGTAAGAGAAGAGAATAAAACGAGGAAGAGAAAGAAAAGATAGCATGTGATTTGTGATGTGTGTGAGGATAGGACAAACAACAAAAAGGAATGATCGCGTGCTGTCCGTGAACCGTTTGTTGAGATACTGCCCCGGAATTCGTTTGTTGTTGATCGGAGAAACCACGGAAAATTACCGATCAGAGCCGCCGACCGCTTGAAGTCTCCTTCAGACAGCAACTCAATTCCAAAATCAGCGCAGTCAGGACTCGAACTTGGGACGGTCAGAGGCACTAAGCGAGCCACCTCTCCTTGTTGGAGGAGATGGGGTTGTGGTGGAGACACGTGAGGAAGGGTAGGTGATGGTGGTGGACGAGGTGCTAGTGACCATATTCCACTTAATGTTATCAGTGGCAATGGCGGTGGTGGAGTATGGTAGAGTTGGCTGCATTAGCCGGCGCTGCAGGCGGAAGTGGGTGCGACATGCGGTCTGCGTCCTCTCCCCGCAACGTGCGTGGGCTACGTGGACTAATAGGCGCACACGCACTTGGGCTTACGACGCGCATTGAGCCTGCGGCCGCATTGAGGCGCGCCTGTGTCGCCGCCTGGTGGCGTCGCCGCGCAGCTCGTCCATCAGCCGGCTCCGATCCATCAGCCCCTTCTCGCCCTCACCCTCGCCCTCGCCAACTCCCTGCGGCCTGTGGTCCTTTGCTTCGTTCCTCCGTGCACGCTGTGTCTCCCTGTTCTCCCAGCGTGACACTGTCAGTCTCCATGATCCTTGTCATGCTTTGTCCCAGCTCGCCCCTCGACCTCGTTCTCCTTCAGGCAACACTGTCCTGCTGGATTCTCCGTCCTTCAACGCTGATCACTCATCATCTCTTGATTCCTCTAATTTACTCTTCGTCCCTTTTAATTTTATTCGCGCATTAATTCAATCTTTTTTTAAATGCTCCTAATGTTTCACCCATTTTTGTCAATTTTTGTCGCCTTACGTAAGTCATTGTACTTTGTCTTTCTTATTTCCGACTTCTCTCTGCACTATACAATTCCTTCTCAGTTCCGCATCTTATTGTTTTTGTCGTTTCTTCTGACTGACCTGTGTCAATTCTCACTGCTTGCCATTTACAATAGTTGTTCTTCTCCTATATTTATTCTGTAGGTTTATCTCTCTTATCTTGTCCCAGCTTTGTCCGCAACCTTATTATTATATTTTGACAATGTGGAAGTTGGCATTATAAATTTGTTAAAATGCAAAACAACAAAGTATTATACATAAGGAAGAATTCATAACAAAGTATAAAAATGAAGAAAAAAGCATTTTTTTGAAATTTTAATAAATTAAGTCTTCAAAGTATTATATTGAACTTATTTCCCACTGTCGTTTCGAATTGCATATGTCTCTGGGTATGCGATTACAGAAAAATTCAGTGAAACTTCACGAGTAACACAAATGTTGATAACACAATCTTATGTAGAATATCTATTACACAGATACAATCCGAATCATTTCGAAAACATTATAAATACACTTGACATTCAATCACCGTACATTCAAAACCTACAATCCAACCTTTTCACTTCCATTTATGATAATATTTTGTTAAAAATTAAGAAAACGAAAAAGAAAGAACTCTTCTTAGTTACGGATTTGTCTTAAAACTTTCCTCGTAATATATTTAGAATATATTCAAATTAATTGCGTTCCCGTTTTTTTATTCCTGATTCGCCCCTAACTTTGTTTTTCCTCTTTGTTTTCCAGTTGGCCACGGAACTTCACGAAAAAATCAACTTACGCCATGATTATTACCTTCAGCAAAGATTTTTACAAAGCTGAGTCTTTATTATTCTGGTGCTTCTAATCCAATATAAAGAGAGTGTACACATGTATGTATTATTCTCCGCATCTTAAATTCACTTTATCTTTAAAAATGCTTATATTTCTTTACTATCTACTTCTACTTTCGTTTTATCCAGTTCTCAAAACAAACTTTATGGTAAAACTTCAGACACTCCTAGAGTCTCGTGCTTCTGTGTCGTGCTTACTTTCTCGCTACGAAGTAAAGAGAAATTTATGTAAAGCTGCGCGAAAAAACGGCGAATTTTCAAAAGAAAAATTCTTATTAGAGAGACCTGGTGAAGAAAAAGTGGATAAATGAAGTTGCTAAACTTAGAAAAAATCCTCTAACACGTGGTATAACCAGAATCCATGCCTTGGGGGTCCTTGATATCAAAAAATTGTATATAGATATTGTATATAGGATAGTGTAAATGACGTTCAAGAGAATGGTGCAGATCTCATGTTCGTTGAAAACTGATTTTTCGAAAATTGCAAATGTACAATTTTTTTCGGCATCTACCTACAACTACAATTATGAAGAGAGATTTTTTCTTCATAGAATCTGTTCCCTAAAGAGAGATTTCAAGTAAGGCCATATACAATTTTTCGAAAATTTGAGTACTTTTCGTGTAATTTTTTATGAAAATATGGGGGAAAGGCACCACTAGTTTATATTAATAAACAAATAACAGTTATGAAAAAAAGGGCAATTTAATGTAATTCTTTTTTGTCTTATCATAAATTCAATATGTTTCATCTTCATTTTTTACCATTTTTCTTGCTTGATTTTGTATGGTTTAATTTTCACACTATTTTTATTGTAAACTCACAAAATCTTCACCATGAGATGTGTTTACATTAGACCAAAGAATGTCGATCTATGTTTTTGTTAATAAAAATAAACTTATCATGTACTGATAATTTGATTATTTTTTGTTTGTCTATAATTTGTTAAAAAACTGCTACCCACGTATTTGCCTGTAATATGATTTTTCATTACCATAGCTGTGCATTTCGTGCTTTTCATTGATAAATTACGCGATCAGAAACACTACTGTGTCAAAAATGCGATCCTGTTTCTACGCCAAATGAATGAAACTCACGGGCAATTCTAGATAGGGAAGAGAAGAGAGCGATGTGAAATGACACAAGCCGTGCTACAAACACCCCCTTAAGGTACAAAATATTAGACAAAACAGTGCACGGGAACTCTGTCGTTTCCAGATTCCTTTGGGTATATAGAAAAATAAATACTGACGATATAAATAATATCACAATTAAATAATTTACGATTTATAAGTATAAACGTTTGATTTCAACCATAGTTCTGATAATTTTTACACACGATTTTTCTCGAAATTTATATAAGCGTAAAAATATGTATTCCTGGGAAAACTTCGAGATGTCAAGGTTTGACTGTGGTAAACTTTTTTTACATTTTTATTCTGCGTCTTCAGTACGCTTCTTTAAATTGATTTTTTTGACAAATGTACGGAGGAAACAAATATATCTGTTGAGAAAATTTACAATACATATGTTATTTTCAACGACGAATCAACGTCTCTACTACGTAAACAAGTGAAGCAATGAGAGACGAATATCGGAAACCTGATTAATTTTTTTTCTTCACAGAGTGGATCTGTTTCATACATTAGCATTAAGTTCAGAAAATTTCTTCACGTCAAAAAACAGCTTTCACCAAAAATGTAGATGGGGAATATTACACACCAAACGCTCTTTAACTTGGGTTAACCTAAGCAAAGACAAAGTATTTTCTATTCTGATTAATACCAAACATTGACAAATTCTGGATGATCTTGGCTGTCCGGGTGACGCCGCGTCGAAGGCTGTGTTGCCGACGTTTCGACCATCTTGTCTTCCTCAGGGCTGGAATGCATTCCAGCCCTGAGGAAGACCACGACAAGATGGTCGAAACGTCGGCAACACAGCCTTCGACGCGGCGTCACCCGGACAGCCAAGATCATCCACATGACTCCGGCCGCGGAAGCCTACGACTTCAATTGACAAATTCTGTTCACCTCAAGAAATATTAAAATACCAGTATTATTTTAACAAATTACATTTAACGAATGAATTGTAGTTCTATAATATGCTTTTAGAAATTCTGAAATTCTATTAAAAAGACGTAATAAGCAATATTACTTTAAATATTATTTCAATGTTTACGCCATTGACGCCACTTCTTACATAACTGAGTCGGCATAGTTTAGAGAACACAATTCACCACTACAAACCAGAACTCACTACTCACCAGAAAACATTTATGTTATTAATTACATTGCTGTAATTAACAAGTTTCTTTGACACTCAGAACTCTATCTCCGCAGATCCAAATCAATAAAAATGAACTTGGTTGACTTTTCATCAGTGAGTTGATATACACACCACAGAACAGTTACAACAATGAAAAATAGTGATGCTTAAACAGCTCATACGTTCTTGCCCGTATTTTCACGCAAAATTACGCAGAAAGTGCTCAAATTTTCAAAAAAATTCTACATAACCTTATTTCAAAATCTATCTTTAATAAACAGATTTCATTCAGGGGAAAAATCTCTATCTTTAACATTTTAGTTGAAGGAAGACTCCGAAAAACTTTGAACTTTTGCAGTTTTCGAAAAACTAGGGTTGTTAATAAACATGAGGCCTGCACCATTGTCTTAAACGTCCTTCACACTATACAACAAAAAAATTAAATCAAAAACGATGAAACCATTTTTTGATAACTATGAAAATGTACCATGTTTTATGTAAAGTACCCCTAAAATGAAAATATCGGTTTCAAATTCAAGGGGCTGCGACATAAGCCAGATCGATTGGCATATATCAATTTAGAGATAATCGGCCGAACGGTTTAGCCGCTAGCGTTGTTCACGAACAGACAGACGGGTGGACACATAAACGTTTTGTCGTCATTCGATTATTTGGTATCAAGGACCCACAAAATGGTTTCTGATTACAGCACGTTTTTTAGGATTTTTTCTAAATTTAGCATATGGATTTATCCACTTTTTTTGATACCAAAGCTCTATAATAAGAGATTTTTCACTGAAAATTCGCCCGTTCTTCACGCAGCATTATATAACTTTCTATCTACTGCGTAGCAAGAAAGTAAAAGGAAGTCTAACGTCAAATGGTTTTGTGTTACATCGACACGAAATACCGTTGGGGAATGAGGGCGGGCAAAATCTACCCTCCATAAAATAATGAACTCCATAGTCAATATATTCCATAAAAAAGAGTAATGTAACTGCAATACTCATCTTGGTAACAATTTCAAAAATCTTAAAACAAATCTTTATTTTATCTTCATAATTAGAAAAACAATGGGGCAAAACTCGTCTATCCTTGATAATGTTGGAGTAAATATTGTTTATTCAGAAAATTACATGTTTTTATTTCGTTGTGAATTTGAAATATTTCTATATTTAAAAAAATCGAAATTAACATTGTATTGACATTGGAAGTGGTAGAATAAAGCTCAAAAGCGGTAAGAAAGCTCTCCTATTTCATGCTTTCTTCCTCTCCTTACTCTCATGCTCATTTATCTTTCATTTTTTAACCCATTGCAGTTGCGTTCCACTCGATGTGTTTCATCTGACCTCGACAACGCTCGCGCCCTTAGCTGCGTCGGGTCTTTGTAGGCCTGCCACCACCACTGCACCCACCGCCGGCTTCACCGCACCCAACAACGGCGCCAACGCAGCCACCCCCACCACCAGCGCTGCCGCCGCCGCCGTCGCCACCACCACACCGACCGCAGCCGCCACCACTCCCACCGTAGCCGCCGTCACCACCACCGCACCCACCTCCACGGCCACCACACCCACCTCCACCGCCACCGCATCCACCTCCACCGCACCCACCGCCACCGCACCCACCTCCACCGCATCCACCTCTACCGCCACCGCCACCGCACCCACCTCTACTGCCACCGCCACCGCCACCGCACCCACCTCTACCGCCACCGCCACCGCCACCGCCACCGCCACCGCCACCGCCACCGCCACCGCCACCACACCCACCTCTACCGACACCGCACCCACCTCTACCGCCACCGCCACCGCACCCACCTCTACCGCCACCGCCACCGCCACCGCCACCGCCACCGCCACCGCCACCGCCACCGCCACCGCCACCGCACCCACCTCTACCGACACCGCACCCACCTCTACCGCCACCGCCACCGCACCCACCTCTACTGCCACCGCCACCGCCACCGCACCCACCTCTACCGCCACCGCCACCGCCACCGCCACCGCACCCACCTCTACCGCCACCGCACCACCTCTACCGCCACCGCCACCGCACCCACCTCTACCGACACCGCACCCACCTCTACCGCCACCGCCACCGCACCACCTCTACCGCCACCGCCACCGCCACCGCCACCGCCACCGCGCCCACCTCCACCTCCACCGCCACCGTCACCGCGCCCACCTCTACCGACACCGCACCCACCTCTACCGCCACCGCCACCGCACCCACCTCTACTGCCACCGCCACCGCCACCGCACCCACCTCTACCGCCACCGCCACCGCCACCGCCACCTCTACCGCCACCGCCACCGCCACCGCCACCAGCCACCGCCACCCGCACCCACCCTCTACCGACACCGCACCCACCTCTACCGCCACCGCCACCGCACCCACCTCTACCGCCACCGCCACCCGCCACCGCCACCGCACCCACCTCTACCGACACCGCACCCACCTCTACCGCCACCGCCACCGCACCCACCTCTACCGCCACCGCCACCGCCACCGCACCCACCTCTACCGCCACCGCCACCGCCACCGCGCCCACCTCCGCCGCCACCGCACCCACCTCTACCGCCACCGCCACCGCACCGCGCCCACCTCCACCGCCACCGCACCCACCTCTACCGCCACCGCCACCGCCACCGCCACCGCCACCGCTACCGCACCCACCTCTACCGCCACCGCCACCGCACCCTCCTCTACCACCACCGCCACCGCACCCACCTCTACCGCCACCGCCACCGACACCGACACCGCCACCGCCACCGACACCGGCCACCGCCACCGACACCGACACCGCACCCACCTCTACCGCCACCGCCACCGCCCACCGCGCCCACCTCCGCCGCCACCGCACCCACCTCTACCGCCACCGCCACCGCCACCGCGCCCACCTCCGCCGCCACCGCACCCACCTCTACCGCCACCGCCACCGCGCCCACCTCCACCGCCACCGCACCCACCTCTCTACCGCCACCGCCACCGGCCACCGCCACCGCCACCGCTACCGCACCCACCCTCTACCGCCCACCGCCACCGCACCCTCCTCTACACCACCGCCACCGCACCCACCTCTACCGCCACCGCCACCGCCACCGGACACCGCCCCCGCCACCGCACCCACCGCCACCGCACCCACCTCGCCGCCACCGCACCCACCTCTACCGCCACCGCCACCCGCCACCGCGCCCACCTCCACCGCCACCGCACCCACCTCTACCGCCACCGCCACACGCCACCGCTACCGCACCCACCTCTACCGCCACCGCCACCGCACCCTCCCTCTACCACCACCGCCACCGCACCCCACCTCTACCGCCACCGCCACCGACACCGACACCGCCACCGCCACCGCACCCACCGCCACCGCGCCCACCTCCGCCGCCACCGCGCCCACCTCTACCGCCACCGCCACCGCACCCACCTCTACCGCCACCTCCACCGCCACCGCACCCACCTCTACCGCCACCGCCATCCGCCCACCGCCACCGCCACCGCTACCGCACCCACCTCTACCGGCCACCGCCACCGCACCCTCCTCTACCACCACCGCCACCGCACCCACCTCTACCGCCACCGCCACCGACACCGACACCGCCACCGCCACCGCACCCACCGCCACCGCGCCCACCTCCGCCGCCACGCGCCCACCTCTACCGCCACCGCCACCGCACCCACCTCTACCGCCACCTTCCACCGCCACCGCCCACCCACCTCTACCGCCACCGCCACCGCCACCGCCACCGCCACCGCCACCGCTACCGCACCCACCTCTACTGCCACCCGCCACCGCCACCGCCACCCACCTCTACCGCCACCGCCACCGGCCACCGCCACCGCCACCGCACCCACTCTACCGCCACCGCACCCACCTCTACCGCCACACCGCCACCGCACCCACCTCTACCGACACCGCACCCACCTCTACCGCACACCGCCACCGCCACCGCACCCACCTCTACCGCCACCGCCACCGCCACCGCCACCGCCACCGGCGCCCACCTCCACCTCCACCGCCACCGTCACCGCGCCCACCTCTACCGACAACCGCACCCCACCTCTACCGCCACCGCCACCGCACCCACCTCTACTGCCACCGCCACCGACACCGACCACCGCCACCGCCACCGCACCCACCGCAACCGCGCCCACCTCCGCCGCCACCGCGCCCACCTCCACCGCCACCGCCACCGCGCCCACCTCCGCCGCCACCGCGCCCCCCCTACCTCTACCGCCACCGACCACCGCCACCGCCACCGCGCCCACCTCCGCCGCCACCGCGCCCACCTCTACCGCCACCGCCACCGCCCACCGCCACCGCGCCCACCTCCGCCGCCACCGCGCCCACCTCTACCGCCACCGCCACCGCCACCGCCACCGCGCCCACCTCCGCCGCCACGCGCCCACCTCTACCGTCCACCGCCACCGCCACCGCGCCCACCTCCGCCGCCGGCCTCCCGCCGCCGCCTCCGCCGGCGCGTGGACGCGCGTGAAGGATGTGCGCCGTCGCTCAGCGGCTAATGGCTGCACGCGCTCCGCGTCGCCCGCGCCACGACGCCCTGAGAGCGTTTCGCTGTGCGCGCCGCCCGACCGCTCGCGCCGCGCGTGCTCAAGCGCACATGAAAATGGGCACGGCGGCATTAGCCACATAACAGGATGAATGCAACCACGCCGCGAGGAAAATTCTACGGAATGGCTGTTCTGATTGGTAGTTTCTGTGGTTTCTCCTATCAATACCCTGGAGAATGCGGGAAGAGTACTTACTCTTTAGTGCGATTTTTCTAACTCTTCTGCCCCTGAAGTCCCTATCGCCACGATGGAATATCACACATTTCGCGTCTTTCTCCCTTGTACCGCTTACCGTCGCATGATCGCAAGCACTGCTTGATATGGTCGCGATCATGCGATACCTGGCGGCATGACTGAGAACATCGCGAAATACTGTGACTTATCGTGAAGAGGGACCTGGAAAGGCAAAGTTAGAAAAATAGCAGTATAAGCACGATATCTCCCTCAAACTTTACCTCTTCTCTTCCTTCCACACACCCTTACATTTACATGCACTACTCCCGTACATTGGACACCAGTTGGGAATTTCTGATAATGAAACAGTCCCAAACCAAAAGTTAGAAACCTGAGTTCACTTCAACGAATAGAAGAAGCCTCGATTACATCAATAACATATCCAACAACTTGAGTTTTTCATACGAACTTATCATATTTTTTCACATTTTGATCATTTTTTTACTTCATTTTTCTTAGCTTTTTGGGCATTTTAAAATCATTTTAATAAATTTAATGATCATTTTTGACAATGTTTTAGGTCATCAAAATCCACCCTCTACTCGTTAGCGTATTGTCTGCAAGCCCATGTGAGGAAATTAGAAATTAATAATTTATATTTATTACTCCAAATGTTAAAAGGCATGCTGTGTTCTGAAAAAAATAAATAAATTACTCTAAGTTAACATTTTAAAATTTAATATTATTACTAAAAGTCTGGGCTTCAAAATCGCTAATTCTTTAACATATATTGTAATATCGAAAAACATTACATCTTACTGGCGCGTACTTCCCAGGAAAATATTTGATTGTAAGAACACCTAATGAATATTTGAATTATATAATTTTATACAACGTTCCACTGAAAGGAAAAAGTATTACATAAGATCAGAATGCGACGACATGAAGTTGGCACTAGAATAAGGAATATCAGGGAAAGGGAAATCATGGATCCGGAATTATTCAAACATTTACCTATAAGCGTTCTGCACATTCATTTACATCTTCTTGTCTCTCTTAAAAACACAGAAGCTCAGTGAAAAATATGGTACACTAATACAGCTTTTGAGATACACCTCATTTAACTTTTTAGAAGACATGCATAAACAATTCAGAGCCAAACAATGAGTCAAATGTCCCATCATAAGAAAACATGTAACTATTCTGCTATAACAAAAAAAGGTTGCTAAGATAAGATTGTACTATTCTCTTGCCCCAAAATTCAGGTAACTCACTGAGAATGTTTCCCATTTAACTCTGTTTTATTACTGACTCAAGTTAAATTACGTTGGACTATGACTTTTAATCTTGCAAGTCTTATAGACTGTTACAAATTGATTATTGGAACCGCGTTATCTCTGGGGTATGCTTGATTTATATTTAAAAAATGTCAATTAATGCAAATATTCTTAAAATTTGAAACAAACTATCAATAACCTTCATACTACTATACAAAATGATTATATTCTCGAAACTGAAGGCTAATCCGAGATATAAGCAGTGAAATACCTATTTCCCCCCAATCTCTCAGGTAAGCGAGTTTAAATAACCCAAAACAAAAATTGCATCTGTACTCCAGGAAGGGCTGTGAACGATCATCCATTCACCTCATTACCGGTCCTCCCATCGTACATAATTGTCTACACGAGTTCGAGTGAGAGGCGATCCAGAGGCAGCTCCAACAGCTGAATGAAGTTACGAGTCCATCGTTAACCACGCAATGTATAGCCAATTAGCGAAACCAGAGCAGCTCTGTCTGTGAAATTCATCTCTATTCAGTGCCGTAACGAATACAGTCTTCATTCTGCAACGCAAAGGGCGAGCGATAGCTCTCTCGAGCTGGCGATGCTGCTCTTTGACGCAGCCTCGAACTCTGACCCCACCACCGATGGCAATCCCGATTGTGACCTCCCATTCCTATCTTCACTCCCGTCCCGATCACCACCCTATATCGACCTCGATCGCGATCCCCACCCCAACATGACTCCAACCCCGTCCATGATCCCCATCAAGACTCTGTTCAAGATTCCGATCTTGACGCCGGTCCCTACCATCATTCCGTTCACTATGTCGACGTTGTTACCAACTGAGTTCAGGTCAGAGTCAGCATTTTCGCTGCCTCTACAGCGACTTTGACCGGAAGGTCCTAGAGTCTGAGTCCCGGAGGCAGGCTACGCCAAGAAGAGGAAGTGAGGCAGGGAGGGTCTGGCGAAGCAAGTATTAAACAAGGCAAAATGTCAAGAGAGAAGAGATAGGACGGGGAAAGGCGGGGCAGGTCATGACAAGAAGAGAGCAGGGGGGAGAATCGTGTAAAGCGAGTGATCAGGCATGGCATGGAGGTCAGACCAAAAGAAATGGGGCAGGGTAAGGAGGGGGACAGGTCTTGACAGGAGGAGGAGGTAAGCTGGGGAGGAGAAGATGAGTGATGAGGCGAGACTGAAAGGTCAGGCGAAGCGACGTGGGGCGGTTAAGGCAGGGTAGGTCGTGACAAGAAAGAGAGGGTGGAGGAGGAAATCGAAACAAATTAACAGGCGAGGTGGGAATAGCCGGGTAAGGCGAGTAGGTCGTGACAAGAGAAGAGTGAGGCAGAGAGAGTCCTATGAAAAGAGTGTTCAGGCGAGGCGCGATGGGGAGGGGTAAGACAGGATAAGAAGAGGACAGGCGGGGATGGCCCGCTAGAGTGATCAGGCTTGACAGGGAAGTCAGGTCCAAATAGATGGGATAGTGTAAGGCCTTGGCAAGAAGCAGAGGTAAGATCGGGGTGGGGAAGAGAAGTGATGATTAGGCCAGTGTTGTCAAGGTCGATACCACGAGCGGGAGTCCGTGGCATGAGTGCCACGACGAAATCGCCACTCCACGCAGTTCATTACCCCGCCACCAGAGACAACGCCATCCCTATTGTAAAACGGCGGGGTTCCCTTTCCCGAGCTAGTTGCGCAGAGAAGCTCGTGGCATAGCATGATGCCACAAAACGTGCCACTGCCACCAGTAGAGACCTTGACACCACTGGATTAGGCGACGTGGAGCAGTTAGCTGAGTAGGTCGTCACAAGAAGAGGTCAGCCGGGGAGAGGAGTGGAAGCGAGGGGGGGGGCGGAGCGTGACCCGGTGGAGAGCCGCCAGAGTGTGCGCCGAGCGGAGCGGCGACCGCAGCGGCGGTTGCGGCTTCCGCGCCGGTGGTGGCCGTCTCTTATCGGTCGCCAGCGCGCGGGCAGGCGCCGCTCTAATAAGAGTTTATGCGGATTGCGGGCGCAGCGGATCGCGGCGTTACGTGCGGTATTATGGGCGCAGGTATAACCCGGCCCAAATTGTTTTCAGCCATGAGCCGCGTGCGCTCCCGAGTTCCTGGCTGGTACAGGCAGGAAGAAATGGTAATGGATATGATGATGTCGTTAGTCGAAAGCACTGATGACATTCTCGAAGAGATTAAGGACACAAACATATTTTTAAAACTTAAGGCAGCGATGTTTATTAAACCTAGATTACAAAGGCGACCTGTACGAAGTATTATTACAAAGACGTAGTCTGGCAGACTTTGGGTAAAAATAAAGAAAAACTCATTTTTACAATGAAACACTAAATTTAAAAGATTTTACATGAATGGTAATGAGTTACAAACAAAAATTAAAGGTTTTAATAGAAGCACATAAATAACATGACTCTCACAACAGACATTTGAAATACGCAGCTTCAACAACAAGCAACGAGTCATCGATCATTTGACCAAAAGTGGTAATTGCGATAACACTAAAAATCATCATAACGTGATTAACGGCCGTCGGGCAAGTGAAAGAGAATCCAGTGGATTCCTGAGAGAAAAGCCCTGCCAAGGGCTGAGCACGAAAAAGGTGAAATTGCGCAAACGAGTTCCAACCTCGGATCGCGCGATGCTTTCGGATTAGAACCCCCTCCCCTCACCTCTCACCCTACGTCCGACACCCGGGGCCCACGCACCCCTCGGCGTAGCCACGCACTTTATGGTAATTGAAAAATTAAAGTTTCATTTTTCGTAATAAATTGCTAGGATTATGGAAAGACAAGAGCCGCGCTGGCTTTGATTCAGGTAAATACCTGAGGGCGTTAATCACTTGTAAAGGTAGCTGCGTTTAAATTCAACCCCTCTTCGTCTGCCTGCGCAAGTGCGCGTGAACTGTCATATATTGTGGTGAAAATTCGAGAATCTCAAGTCTCAATTTCAGCAGAGTGAATGATGCCATGTCAGTGGGGTATAGGGTGGCGTTAATGGCCATCTCTTACTTCGGCAGCTATTAAAATCCCGGTGGTTTGAAGAGGCATTTATTGTCGTCAAAGTAGGTAAGCGGCAAGTTTCCTCGGGATTCTCTTTTATCTTCATTACTTATCCATTCAACTTTACCATTGTTCAATCACCATCATTTTCTACTCATTCGTTCACTTTCGTGTTGTAGGCCTCGTGTGAGTAGGATATAATCTGAGTATGGAATAATGATATTAGAATAAATAATAATAACATTGTTAATTAGTATAACACTTCAAAGAAAATTGTTTTACGGGTCTATATAACTTAATGAATCTGGCCAATGAATCCACGTTTTCCACCTCCCTCATTCATCTAAAATTGAACCAGAGGAGATAATACATCGCGATGAGATTCAAACTTATTTCCGTGTCACAAATACCCTGAAGATGAGGAAAAATAAATTCCTCGAAACGTCGCTGTTTAAAACTTCATTTTTGTACCTGGAAATCTAAAAAAAAATTTACGTCTGTTGTAAATAATCTATGGCCAGATTCATTAAGTAATTATTAATTAGTAATAAATAATATTATAATTTTATTAATAGTTTGTTTATACCATTTTTTTACATTTCTGTAACGCAGATTCAAGAATTCTAAAATAAACTTTCATTGAGAAATGCCACGACTATGTAAAAATACAAAAATCATGTATTAGAATATGAACGCGTTACCCTGAGAGCAGTAAATTTAATTCATCATTTTAACAACTACTTTTCACATGCACATTTTTTATTGCAATGTTATTGAAATTTTTAGCGCGTACGTATATGTCATAGGTTTTTGGATGTTTAATTTGTTATTAGTTCGAAAATATTGAAAAGTTTCCTTATTCTAGTGTTAACTAATACTAATTGATCATCATATTCAACCTAACATCAAAATAATTTTCATTTTACTCGATGTTGAGATGTTTGCTGCACAGAAGTGGAGTATTTGTTTCTTCCAAGGTTGTTCAGCCTTGAATTATGAATCATGAGACGATAGGATGATGATGAGAAGTGATGGTGGTTGAAAAATGTTGATTGAAACAATTGAAACATCCCAGCATTCGCCTGTGTGACCGAGGCAAACCACAAAACCCTGGTCAGGATGGCCGGCTCGGGGATCGAACCAAGGCCTTCTGACTGCAAAGTCAGCGCGCTACGCCCTGAGCCACTTCGATTGGTTATTTTTTATTATTATTATTATTATTATTATTTTTATTATTATTATTTCGTTTGAGTCATCTAGGGACCACGCACCTATTTCATTGCTTCTTCCTTTGTCCTTCTTTCTTCTTCCTCCAGTACTCTTTCATCTTCTCGCTGTGTATGACTTTTCTCTCCTCGGACCATTTTGATCCTGTCTTCTTTTTCCTTCCTGTCCTGGAATCCTTCCATTTCTAACCAATTCCTTTCTTCTTAAACATCTCTCTTTCTGCTGCTTCTCTTTCACTTATATGGTTTCTTTCTAAATCTTTCCTAACTTCTTTAATCCAGACTATTGTCGACTTCTTGTTCCAAAGGTAGTTAAAAATCTGCTTAGTTCATCTGTTGTCGACCATTCTATATAAATGTCCCAAAAATTGCAGTCGCCCCTTCCGTAATGTTTCGGTTACGTTCTCTATAGTACGAATAGTATAATAATAATAATAATAATAATAATAATAATAATAATAATAATAATATCACTGGAGCCATAGCTAACAAATGTACAGACATCTAGATAAGAATCATCTAATGCCAGCTGAACAAAAAGGATGTCGTAAAGGCTCTTATGGCTGTAAGGAAATCTTGCTACTGAATAAAGTCATTTTGAATGATGTAAAGAAACGCAAACGTAATTTGAGCATGGCCAACCACTAATTATTATTATTATTATTATTATTATTATTATTATTATTATTATTATATTTTCACTAACGTTGAATCACGTAACACTAAAAACTGCTTGCCGCCAAGAACCAAGCATTATTTACAATCACATGGTGGATACTATAAATGTTCGAAAGTGAAGAAACCATTTCTAGAGTCCTCTTTTAGAATGTTACAATTGCAGCTGCAGTCTGTAGATGTGAAGTACGGGAAGCGAAGAGGTTATTATACATATGACATTCTTGAGCGCATGTTGGAATATTTATCCAAGTAAGTGAAACCTAGGGCATTTCAAATCGAAATAGTTGAGATGCTGCAAGCCTAGCAATAATAATTCGGAAAGCTTAATTGTCGTAATACAATAAATCCAGTACTCGTTTTAAATATATTGAATAAATAGGTAAAAATGCGGACAAGAAAATAACTAGTATTATTCACGATTTATTACTACAGAGACAAAAGTTATTTTTAATGTTGAATGAAGGTACAAGAAATCATTTTTCCGGATGCGCGTCATCCAAAAAAATTCAAAAAACATTCCAACAACTCTCGTAATTACTACTTGTCCCTATTCAGACAACTCTCTTAGGAAGAGGTTTTTGTTGCGACATCTCATTGTCTTACCGGAGGCTCCGCAGCTCCTGCTCTTTCCTCAGCCACGGCCCCTTCGCGAGCTTATCTTCACGGCCATTTCGTAGATTGGGCGCAGAAAGTAATGAGCGAGTTCTGTTCTATTGTCCGTTTCTGTGATTCCAACCGCAGACATTTACGGGAAGCCGGATCTTGTCTTAGCACGTACAAAACAATTCTCTGCGATGGTGTCACCATTAAGGACGACTTTAAGACTTTCTCCTGTCTCGTCCTTACCTTCGGGAAAGCAAATTTTAGAGACAAAGCTATTATATATAGGCTTCTCAGAGATTACGTTATTGTTTTTCAAAATATTTTTCTGGAATAAGAATGAGAGTTGAATATAGACAACTAAATACATTCAAGATTCAAGTTTCTATACATGCATCGAAACAAAACACTCGCATCAGAGTATTACGTTCCCTATTCTTAATCTATTCTCCCTTCTTTCTTAATGAAAATGACCGGTACATCTTAACACCCGCCAGGTAACATCAGAAGAAACAATTTTTACTGGCTTGGATGTATACATCCCATATTTGGGATACATCCAATATTTAACATAAGAGGATATTCGATTATACCACATGTAATCTTCATCGTGGAACTACCGTAGTGTAAATTTATTCATCGGTTGCTGGTCGCATGTCATGCCTTAAAGATGGAGTATTAACAATATAATAACTACATAGTTAATGAATTTTAAGTAGTAACATCTCATTCTTCTCCACTGCAACAGTCAATTACTGACATGTTCTTCGAGCTCTTATATTTGAGTAAATATTTACATTGGAGTTGATAGTGAAAGGCAAGGACCTAAATTTTGTCACAGATATAACCTGAAAATTGGGTTCACTTGAATTTCAGTCTAAGTATTAAAATATTTCTGAATATAATTAAAATTAACTTGTCTCTTTATCAATAAAGCATTTCTCTCTGAACAAGGCTCAATTTCTCTGTCTTCAGTGTGATATTAACACACATAACGTACAAAGTACGGGACAAACATATTTCTAAGTATTATTTTCCATTATGAATACAAGAAACGAGATACATTTCTTCTTCACGGAAATGCTCAACGCCACAGTGTGCACTTGGAAACGGAGTCCTATCAAGAAAACACCCAACAGCCTGAGGCCGTTTTGCTTGCGACCACCAAGACTGTTTCTCCTTTCCTCCAGTCGCACTTTGTCTTGATGAGTAGGTAGATCTAATTTAAGGAATTTTCAATTTACATGACGAGGCCCAGGCGGTCGGCGGTGCCGGAGGCAGCGAACGCCGGCAGTGGTAGTACAGCCGTTGCGAGCGGCGAGGGTCTCCATTTGCATAACACAGAACATGAAGAATATTGCCTGTCTCCTTCTTCTCCGCAGCAGAGGTCTGTGTACAAAGCGAGCGGGGAGGGGGATGTCTTCACAAAGGAACAGCCGAGAGAGTTAAAGGGCCTTGTCAGATTTTTGTGTCATTTCGAAGAATGAGAACTCCATTACGCGGCCCGCTAATCCGCAGACACTCCAGGGACGCGTTCCCAGGAGGAAACACGCCCTTCGGGACGGGCCCTAGAGAGCGGGCGCCGGCGCGGGGCGGGCAAGGCGAGAGGGTGGGCGGGGAGAAAGGGTGGGCAGGGCGAGAGGGTGGGCGGGGCAAGAGCGTGGACGTAGCGAGAGAGTGGGAGGGGCAAGAGGACGGGCAAAGGCGCGGCGGCGGGGCAGACGGTGGTGCGGGAGGCCGGGGTGGAGCGGTGGCGGGCGGGGTGAGAGAGCGGGCGGGGAGAGAGGACGGGCGGGGAGAGAGGACGGGCAGGGCGAGAGGGCGGGCGGGGCGTGAGGGCGGACGGAGTGGGGAGTGAGTGGGCGGGCTTTGGCGCGGGGGCGTGGCAAGCAGCGAGGTCCTTCCAAGACGCCGCCGGCTTTCCGCCATTTGCATATTAATGAAGGGGCGACCGGCACCCCGCCCCCGCGCCGCCCCGCCCCGCCCGCGCGCCACCCTACGCCGCTCACCGGCCAAATGGGCCGTCGCGCGTATTTCACGTCTTGTCGGCGTGCGCTCCGGTTAGCCCTGCGCGCCGATCGACTCGATCCGCATCACGGTGGGCGGCAATGAGGGTCAACCGGTCAAAAATGTTCTGGGAACCATGTTGTCTCCACAATCCGTTTCAATCACATAAATTACCAGATGATATCCTAAAATTAGTGAAAAATGTTTGAAAATAGGCCAATGCAAGGTAAATAATTACAAATTAAATCAGTTCCCATGCGTATACCTTTTTTACTTTCATTTTCAACGAGAACAGTGTGTTCATCAATCGTGAGGAAAAATAGTAAGTAGAACGTTAATTGTTTAAGTAGTTCTTTAATTGCTCCAGTTTGAGAAAAATACCGGAGATCATCAAAGTAATTATGAAAGGCGAGTCAAAATTACCTTGCAACTCGGGTGGTGGGGCTTCTGATTACCATTAGGAAGCTATCTCTGCGAAAATGAATTTATTTTTTACTGTTATATTATTGTTTGCTATTGCCTTTGATGCGGAGTTCGATATAGTCTGCATAACTTACCTGGATCGAGAGGATAGTGTTACGAGGGAAATATGAAAACAGTTGAATGATGGTACATGTTCTCTCATGGAAGGAATTACGAGAGGGAATTATGAATTATGGAGGGAATATGAAAAGACAACCCGATTCAAGTTAACAACTAGTTAAGTAGTAAACAAGCCAATCTGAATAATTAAAATTACATAAAAAATTCAATCATCTACGGACCATACTCGGGCCAATGACCCTCAAGATTTACGTCACTGCTAGATCATTACAACTTTTACAATGCCCATTGGTGCATAAATAACTATTGGAAATCGCCATAGTCTTGAAGTTATGAAAGAAAGATAATACTGGCAGTACGATGAGTCAAAGCTATTAACACTGCCTCGCAAAGTGTTATGAAATACTCCCTGAAGATAGAATATAACAATCACATTATTATTCTAAAATTTTGTTATTGCACATCTGTCATTTTAGAAGCCAGGCGCACGATAGTGAGAGTTATGAAACAGTGATTGTCAGGCAATTACTGCTTGCCCAATGAACTGGTAGCCTCCGGACTCGTACATTGAAAGTTTTGTCACAACGAGCCGCAACAATTTTGCTCGCCGGCAGTAATACGCTTAAGATTTCGCAAGCACAGAACATTACACACATCATATCGTGACCGACTTTCAGAGGTTTGAAGGTAATTTTGAGTCATGTGTAATTTTCCGTCTTTCTTAGGTTATACAATGGTATGTTCATTCATCATATTAGCGATAAAATTGAAAGTAAAATTTTTAATAACTCAATATTTTTAATGAGGTAGTTTGTAAACCTATATATATGCACTCACATTTTTGACAATTTTCGTTGATGCTAGTGTCTGAATCATTTGGTTGGAACGTCCTTATAAATCAGAATTAAAAAACATCTCAACAAATTACTAAATATGTGGATGTATGAGGTCTGCATACCCTGTCTTGGAGCTTAAAAGTATGCCTAGGGACTGGAACTTGGGCGAAATTCCTTATATTAGTTGTAAAAATAAGCTAGATTTTTAAATTGAATATTAATAAATTACGTCTTTGTGGTTCCGAAGTCAATTTTCTATATTGCCTTCTTTTTTTCCTATTTGGCGATACACATCAATTTTTGCATAAATTCGTTTTTTGTATTCCTTGGTTATTTAAAAAATTTAATTAGTTTATTTTTAAAGCAAACAGTCTCATAAACGGCAGAGAATTAAATATTTTCTCATACTTCAAGACAAGATTAACAGATTTTCATTCATTTTTTCTTGTTAAAACGCCCCTAATATCTCACTGACAGCAATGAAAGTAACGTGAGAAGAAATATTTCTCAGCCAGCGATAACGGACGATTATTATTTTATTTTTCAGCGCGCTGTCAAAACCTAATGATTTCCGTTTTCTACTGTCTTTTCAAAGCAAACGTCGTGATAGAGAGAAGTTAGGAAATCCAATAAAAAACTAATTTTTAAAAAATGCACCAAATAATCTGCGCCAAGTGAATTAACTTTGTGGAAGTGTTACATATAGGAATAAGAAAAATGCGAGAAAAAAACTTAAAATAAAAATTAAGATCTGGATTTCAATTGACGAAACAGACACCACAATTAATTTTCTGGGAAGTGCCATCGTTGATCCTGTAAACACTACTTTAGAAAACTAATCAATGAAGAGACTTTACTCACCAATGGATGTTTAGAAAAAATAAATAGCTCAACTATTGCACAAATATTCACAAATCCATTGTAGTTAGTATGTTCCCATTGAATTGAACATGACAATGTGATATCTTTTTAACTAATTCAGCCCCATTCACAAAAAAGAGCAGCAAAAGCTTTGTAAAAGTACTTTTCTATACTTCACATGACTTGCGTGAGTCATGTCTTTGACACTAGCATAAAAAGTGAGATGGTAATTTCTAGAGGTTAACTAATTTAATGCAAATGTTAAGGAGATATTATTGAAATATCAATCAATATTCCAGATCTGATCTGTCTCTTCAACCTGCCTAGAAGCGAGGAATGCGGATTTCATCAGTAGTTCTCTCGTCCTTCACTTTTTCAAGAATATTAGTGTGCACTGTAGTCCATATTCATAAATGTGAAGCATCGTTAGTTGAAGTAGCAAAGAAACTTCTTGATTCTTTAGAAATGAAAGAAGACCTAATTTTCGTTATGACCTATTTCGGGTTTTTGCCAAATGCTATTATCGATTAGAGAAACGATGATAGTCCCTAGTTACATTATCGAAATTTGTAGAAGATGCAGTACATTGGCCACAAAAATGCCAGTTGAAAAATAATGATTGCTTACAGAAAAAAATTGAGTGAGCAAAACTGTGATTTTCAAAAACTTAAAGATAATTTGAAAATTCCAGAGAGTGAGACTTGCTGCAGAAATTAATCTCTCTAACCTATTTTTAAAATTTGATGCATGAACCTCCACACGCATGGAGAGTACTTTCTCTCAATTGAAGGGTGTTTTCCCTGACAACACAATGAAACCATGAAATTTTAAGGAAATAGTTAATTTATAAAACTAAAACTTTTTGGAAACTCAAGATTTTTGTCAAAAAATCCGCGTTATTTGAAAAATCAACGTAATATTGAAATATTGCACTTTCTGCACTACTCACATCTGGGTCATTCCATGCAAAAAAGTAGGTTTTATGACATGACTCCTCCAAACTTGATAATATTTTGGGATATTGTTGTCTATGATGCCTACATCGTCGAGGAACAATATTAAAATTTTATAAGTGATATGATATCCTTAAAGGCACAAAAATTATCAAAAGTAATATCACGAGAAGTGCTGTTCCTAACCGGTAAATTCACGACTCGCGTAGCGAGGGCAAGTTGCAAATTCTTTATACAAAAATACACATGAAACACTTCACACTACAACTAAAAATACTTCAAAATTTACAACACATTCTGCCGGGAGATATTCATTTCGTTTTTTTTTCGTTTGTCAAAAATCAGTGTTGCCATCCTCATGGAAGAAATTATAGGGTAGCGGACTCAAAATAACCACGGAATAATGAGATTTAATCAACGCCACCTGCATATATCTATTTAGATGGCGTTGGTTTAATTCTCGCCATACATCGTTGATCGTTGATCCAAAACACGAAAAAAACATGTTTTTGACAATTTCTTGGAATCTTATGGCCGGATCGAAAAACAAATTACCAGTTCCCCAACAGGAGACAGAGACGCGTTCAATGACATCTTATGCGTCTCGATTGGTGCACTGGAAGTAGTCTACCTGTGAGGCACTGAATCCCCACACACTACTCAAATAATGTATAGGGATAAATAATTTATTGAAAATGAATAGCAAAAGGTCGAATTAAGAAACAAACAAATAAATAATATACAAAATTGCAAATTACAATTTACGTCGCATCAGCTGTCTGAAGAGCAGTAAATTTACAACGGGCTATTATGTTTGTAAGGAAATTATAGAAAAACTACTCATATTTTCAAAAAAATTCAACATGACCTTATTCCTTTTTTTGATTAGCATATTCCATTAAAAAAACAATTGTAACTGCACAATTGTAGTTTAGGAAGACGCCCAAGAGTTTTCAATTTTTTAAACATTTTTGCAAAATGAGGCATTTTAACAAACATGAAACCCGCACCATTCTCTTAAGCTTCCTTTATGCTATTTCAAATTCCAATTTAATAAAAAAAAACGTACGGTTTTAAGAAAAAATAGCTTAAAGTAAACAAAAAAATTGTTTGACACAAGTTTTTGCAAAAAATACTTATGTTTTCGAAAAATTGAACATATCCTTATTTGAAGAGCTGTTTTTTATGAACACATTTCATTAAGAAAAATTGAATCTTCGTAAGTCTGGTTGTAGGAAGACGCCGAAAATGTTGAATATTTTCACCTTCGAAAAATCAGAGTTTTCAACTAACATGAGACCTACGCCTTAAATGACGCCTAACATGAGACTACTACCTCTTACGTGACCTTCAGACTACCCAACAACAAAATTTAGCCAAAATTGTTGGCGCCATTTGTTTGAAAATTTTGAAAATTTTTCAGGGGCTTCATGTAAAGTACTCCCCAAATTAAAATATCGGTTTCAAAATCAAGGGGCCGCGAGATCAGCCAGGTCGATCGGGGAGTATCAATTTTGGAGAAAATCGGTGGAACAATTTAGTCGCTTCACAGACAGATGGACGGTCGGTCGGTCGGTCGGGCGGACGGACGGACGGACGGACGGACGGACGGGACGGACGTTTTGCTTTCAATTAGTTTTCCGGAATCAAGGACTCACAAAACAGTGATTCTGGCTGCACCACGTGTTAGATTTTTTCCCCTTAATTTAGGAACTGGATTTATCCACGTTTTCGTTACAAGGGCCCTGAAATAAGAGATTTTTCGCGGAGCATTATATAACTTTCCCTATACTATACTGAAATGTACCAACAATGTCTCGTCATAAATTATTACGAGATCGTGCCGTTTTTAAATGACATCATTTACCTTAGGACTGTTATATTCGGGACCCGTTCCGAATTTATAGAAAACTATGGGCGCCAGGAACAGGTTACGATAATTGATAATTAAAACCAATGCTTCCACAGCTAATCTTAACGAATGGATAAATGTCCGGCTAGGTGGGTCAATGGGTCACGTAATGGATAATCGCTATCGCCTATATAGGCGATTATTTGATCTGCCAACTATACAGTATGGCGAGGAATCTGAAAGGAAATAATTAAATATATCTCTAACTACTTATCAACTGTGATTGACTAAATGAAAATCATCTTTTCATTTCCGAAAGAAAAATTTAACAATTTATTGAATTCTATTGATAATTGTTCTGCCTTTAGGTCATGACCTCGTTTTAAAAGAAAACCTTTGTACTGCAGTACTTATCTAAACGTGATCTTGACCGACGGCGCCCCGCATTATCTTCTCCCTTGAATGCTGATAATCCCAAGTCCAATTTCTCTCTTCTAATCTTGCGACGCTGCCGATGAATCCAGCCCTCACTGCCTAGAATATCTACCGGTTCTTACTTGATATTCACAGTTCCTAGTTCTCCCCAACTACGTGGTAAAACATTAAAGTCCAAAACCGCAATATAAAAACTTTCAAAGTCCCAAGCGAATTTAACTGCTGCACATCAACTTTCAGAGTCCGACAACTATTGATTCTCACGCCAAACTTACAAGTCCCACTCCCCTAATATTAAACTTGCGAGCGATCTGTACCATTCGACGGCCTCTATCAGAATGTCATTTACTCCTACGTTTTTAGCCCTCAACGCCTCGGTATCCATCCTTCATTCTTAATATTTAATAAAAAACGACAAACTTCGACAGTCTATTCTCAGGAGTTGTCAGTCTATTCTCCCTTAGCCAATCCATCCATTTCTTACCAAATCAAGTAGCCACGCCCTCGATAGTCATTCCTTTCTAGACCAATCCCAAATTATCTTATATGTCTTTCTAGCCAGCGCCCCCACCTATTCAAGGCCTGAATAGTTTATTGACCTTGCCAACCACTACGCGGGCGTTGCTAAGGCTGTATATTGCCTTTTTCAGACCCTTTTAACCCAACCCATTTACAGCAAATGTTACTGTCAAAATATATAATATATTGGTATATCACAATACGTATGTATGTAATATGTTTTAATTTCCTTTCTTTTTTCCTTAATTAAGTGAATTTTATCAGTTTTATGTGCTCATTTGCATTTCTCTTTTACACATTATAGTTCTTGTACTTCCTATCTGTAATTGAGGGAATTGGTCTTAAAACAATATTTAGACAATGCTTTCCGAACTGGGATTCATTTCGTTGAAATAATTTTCCGTACATCACTGAGTATCAGTACATTTTTATTAATCATTTCTAGTAAACACCATCGCTTCCATTTGCTTTAAATTATCGACTTCAGAGTTTTTTCATAATAAACAATAATGACATTATATTTAGCTCTACTCGTAAACTCCATTAAGTGTAGTTATACTGAGACGAAACCTATCAGGAATCATTAAATATACAGTTGAAATGAAACTCATGTTAATCTATAAAGTGAGTTTCTTAAGAAAGAATTTTTTTTAAATTGTAACCGTACATTTTAATAATGAATCGTTTATCAGGAATCTCGTTTATAACTTACACTTATATACTACACTATCCTACCACAAATGCCTTAAGACCGATCGGGAGCTTGCAGATAGTCTCGACTGGGGCAGTGCTCCGCTGGTGGGAAATATCGGGTGAGGGGAAACCCCGTTAGCCGTCGGTAGGTCAGCGCCGGATCTCACCATCTAACGGGAAAAGATCACCGCCAACTCTCTAGGAAAACGCATGCACTACACTGACGAGACGAATGACCTTACCTGTTGACGCGCCCGGAATCACTAATTGAACAATAGATCGTTTAATGAGTGCTTTTGTCCCTGCTTTGACTCGCACCCGGGCACTGCGCCCTGCTGGCACAGACTCTTCCCCGAGGGGCGCCCTGCGGCCACCGCAACCGCCTCGCCCGCTCTCGACGACATGGCCGCCAACAATGGCTTGCGGAAGACGCCCCGCCCACGCAGGTCGTTGCGGTAAAGGAGGTTTTGTATTAGGTTTTCTTACAGGCGAAAGAAGGGTGTGTTTATGAAAGAAAACAACATCCTCATCTGCACGTCCCTAAACTACCACTTTTTTCTTCCTTAACAGAGTAAAATATATATAGTCATAAGGTAACGTTGGGACAAAATTAATGTAGTCCATCACGCAAATAATCATTACATTCACAAATTCAATTGAAAATGTTTAAAACGAGAAGGAAAACATTTAAGATAAAATAAATAAAAGTAGAAGTTTGCTGGCAGTGCTTGAAAGATAGCGATGAAGAGAACTGCTATTAAATCAAAGAACTTGCATAGTGTGAATAACGGATAAAAATAGTTTTTTAAAGTTTTATTTACCGACTTTTTCCCATCATGAAATCTATTTTCACCATGAAACAGTTTGTCGCTACCTCCCAGATCCCTGAGATTTGTCGGAGTTTTCTGGCGCAATGGGAATAAACCATCCGTGTATGAGCGGTTGGCCCATCACTGAGACCTGAGAGTAGGAAAAGTACGATCGCGTGCGTGCCGTGGTCCGTTTCCTAGGAAGATCCCCTGTTGATGCAGTAAATAAAGCTTGAGTTTTTTCTGAGAGCTTTAAAGATGTTCGTGCCGAAACAAAATTTGTTATCCGTTCATATAATCCTTTGACACATGGGAAAGTTCTGAAAACGACAAGTATTTAAGAAGTTAGTTCACCTCAGCGTAAGAATCAATACGTATTGAAGAAGTAGTCAGTATTACATTGTCTGGGCGGAAGGAAAACGCTTCCTATTGATTTTTATTCGTTATTTGTGGCGCACATTAGGAGCCGCATTCTGCCGCGCAATAAGCCGCTGGTGTCCGAAGGATGCAGCTTCGAAACGCTACCAACTTTGAATAGCAATGTAAACTACAGTGGAGTCAACATCATCGTATCACTAGCTTCTATACTGATGAGGCGGTCCGTTGTGAAACCGTTCGGCCAATGAGTATATACAGGTTTGGGCACTCTGATTTTTTCAACAATGATTCTGCCACGTCTCATGTGGAAAAGGAAAAGATGTCTGAGAATCCAGCGACAATGGCTCAATGTTGTCCGTGCGGCGCCCGTGAGGTGGCGCGATCTTCCGGTCTGCTTTGAAAGCATTTCAAAAGTTCAAAGCCATTCAGTCCACTTCAAAGAGTTTCATACGAAAAAAATGAATTCCCTTCCTCTTTGGAAGGTAGCCGACGGTTTTGGAGGGAAAATTAATTTTGAAGGCGTGACGTTGAAATGTACTCTCTCTGCTCGTAATTAGCTCCAGAGAACTGTTATAAATGATTGAATTTCCAGTATGGCGCCAAATTGAGTTAATGAGGACGCCTATTTGCCAACATCTGTTATTCGCTGGAAGTGATCAAGTAAACCGCAGAAACCACTGATCAGAGCAGGACAACTTTTAATTCAATTCATGCGTGAGGCACCAACTTCCTTAAACACATTATTAAAATTTCCGACAACTTATCGAGATCGAAAGTTTCCATCTCGAAACTGTCCACTCGTTCGTTCGAGCCCAAAGGTGTTGGCATTTGGACTTACCACTATCGATCTTGGTTATTGTTTCTTATTTAGTAAAATTACAAGAAAACAATAAATCAAACATTCCAGCACTTTTCCCAGTAAATTAACATTAGAACGCCTTATGCTGACGTTTTTACGGATACTTCGCTTACATTTTCCCGTGCACACGTATATACAGAGTATATAAGTAGTATATGTAAAGTTATGCAATGCTACGCAAAAAAGGGCGGATTTTGGCAGAGAAATTCATCGCGGAGATAAAATCAGTGGATAATTCCAGTTGCTAAATTAAGAATAAAAATTCCCTAACACGTAGGGTGCCTGAATCCCTGTTTTGTGAGTCCTTGATACCGAAAAAACAATTGAAATAAAAACGTCCGTCTGTTCGTCCGTCCGTCTGTGAATACTATTAGCGCGGAAACCATACGTAGGATTTTTTCCAATTGAAGAAACCCCTGTCGATCTGGCTTGAGTCGAAGCTTGTAGATTTTGGAAAAGATTCTTCAAAATTTGGGCCGCCCGGACATACTTGAAATCCCCAGGACACTTCCAAAATTTTCTCAAAAACGGCTCCAAATTTTTTCTTTATATTTCTTGTAAGATTAGAATAAAATACACTTATTCAGGTGGCATAGGTCCGATTTTCACGGTTAACTCTGACATTTTCGAAAATTACAAAGTTTGAAGTTTTTTCGGCCTTTTCCTACAAGTACAAATAGATAGAGATTTTTCCTTCAAATGAAATTTATTCTCCATAGTGAGTTTGTTCATTAAGGTCATGTACATTTTTGATAATTTTAGTAGTTTTCGCCCAATATTGTGTGCAATATGTGCAATTAAAAAATAAAATAACTAGATTTTCTCAAAAACGGCTCCAATTTTTGGTTACACTTTTGGTACGGATAGTGCCTAATGTACTCTATGAGATGGCATTAACGCCGTATTGCTCTATTCTTTTGTTTTTTCAAAATTACAAAAATGTAAATTCTTTGGCTTGCTACCCACGTCTTTAATATTTACATTACGGCGAGTTATTAACATGATTGTATTTATGAGTGCATGTACTTGACAGACACGCATAGGGACAGAATTTTCTTCAAAACTGAACCGTCTTCTGTGAAAATGAACTCAAAATTCCGTATTTTCATAAACGCTCAAACGCTATTTTCTGAAAAATGGTTCCATTTTTTTCGAAACTTTTCAACGGGTAGTGCAAATTGCACTCTTTAATATGACGTAAAGTTCTTTTTTTTAGTATTTTTTGTCTTTTCAAAAATTACACAAATGTAATTTTTTTGAAAGACACCTTTAATCACATCTTTAATATGCACATTACCAGCAATTTGTAAACATTATTATATTTTTGAGTGTAAGTGCTTCAAATGTCTTCAAATGAAGCCTTTTGAAAACTTAAAACTTTTTGTGAAAAAGAGCTTGAAATTTCGCGTTTTTAAAAAGCGCTTAAACGTCATTATCTTAAATTGGTTCCATTTTTTAAATGCCATTGGGACAAGTTTTCTGTGTTCTTTAATATTCTAAAATTAATATTTCCCTTCTACCATTAGAAAACCGACAGTTAATAAAACGTCAAAAACATGTAGTTTGGGCGGCGATAGATGGCAGCTGGCAAGAATATGTGTCAAGTCCGAATAGCTAGCTGAGACCAAAGGCAACAGAAAACTAATACGGGAAAGTCTGTGCCATTCTGTATTATCACTAGTTTTTTTCAATTTATTGATATTTGATGATAGGTACACTTCTTTGAGCTATTTCTCATTGAGTGGATGTACTTTTTTTTCGCAAAGTGGAGTCGTCGAAAATTTTTCCGTTGGTCTATTCGTTTAAAAAAACAGGATATGGCTTTCTTCTTGGTATATTAGGTATAAAGGGCTTCACATAACTTCTCAATAAACTTATTATTTTTGTTTTTCTTGGCTTCAAATCTAAAAGAGGTTGAATTGTATTTTTCGATTCATTTTTATGTGCGATGCAATGTGCAAAATATTGATGCACTTGAATTTTTTGGTGCAGTTACGTGTTGTGGATAAACTTAGTGAAATTTACTTTTCCCATCTAAAATTGAAGTTTTCTCATATGCAATCCAACTCTGCAGAAGGGAAGCACACGAGCTCTTGGGTTTTGGCATGCTATCTTGATTAAATTCATATGCTACACAAGTTACGGAGATCAGCAAAGAAACTGAACCAACACTCCAAAACAGACAACAGAATAGAGTTGGAGAAGATTTCGAACTGGCAATTACGTATATCGTAATTTCAGAGTCAATGAGAAAGAAATGCATCTCTCCAATATCTACTTCTTTCACATGCCGGCGCTCCTATTTTCGTGCCTTGTGCTTCACACGAGTTTGTAACACCAACCACGAAACAGCTCATTCAACGCAAGTACAGAGGGTCGTAGGATGGGGCAGTCTACTGCAACGCGGCGCAGCTTCTTTCTCACGGACGTATGGACACGTCTGGAAGCAGACTTGCTGATGAACTGTTCCACTTTTATTTGCACAGAGGTGATGCGAACTTCAAAGCCATCACAAACTTTTGCGTTTTACGAAGGAACAAAGAAGTTTTAAAAAATTAAAAATATAATGTATGCAAATATATGCTCTTAAAATGAAAATGTGCTCAATCATAATAGTATGCATAAATACGCCCGATAAGATTTCGTATATCGATCCCAAACAAGTGTTCTTTACGCATATCATTAGGTTTAAGAAAAACATGCAAATATGCAAATCCGCAGCCTACATATGCTTTAAACAACAAAATTATTTTTTAAATCTTCCTTTTGAAAGAAAAATGCACTGTAAACAAGTTAAACGTGAAACAAGAATACTAAATATTTATAGCCGGTTAATCACAACTCGAATACATTAAAAAACCATCAGCCTCTAACACTAATTCTGTTATGTTCTTGTTAAGTTAACCATTACATTTACTTTTATCAATGGGAGCTCCCTGCCTTTCAACATACTATAATTCACGAAGCATGGATTAATACACTATCGGCCGTATTCTCAATCATGGATTACTTCGAAAATAATCTGAGAATCGAGGAATTCGTGGATTAGGTTAACACTCGGATAACTCTCGGTTCTTATTCACAAACCGCGGTCATCAGAGAATTGGCGGATTCGAGGATTACCTTTGGCGAGAATGTTACAGTAATTATGATTGGCTGTGGAGGATCTCGATGTCGTGGTTCTGTTTGTAAACATTAGTTATAGCGCCACATCAAATACGATCTCCAATGTCATTTCTTTGCGTACTGAGTAATGTATCCAGGGCCAACCAATCTAACATTTCTATTTAAGAAATTGATATTTTCACAATTGTCATTAACAAATAAACGAATACTAATGTATGCAAAGTTACAATAGTAAACTAGTGGGTGCTACAGAATGGCACAGACTTTCCCGTATTAGTTTCTATTTTCCTGGGTCTTCGCTAGCTATTCGGAATTGCCACATACTCTTTCTTGCCAGCTACCATCTATCATCGCCAAAAGTACATTTTTTTTGTCATTTTCTTAATTTTTCGGTTTCCTATTGGTAGAACAGAAACATTAATTTAGAATATTAAAGAACACAAAAACCTAGCCGTAAATGGCAATTTTCTTTTAAAAATTATGTGCCGTTTAAGAGAAAATGGCGTTTTAGCACTACTAAAAATGCGAAATTTGAAGCTCATTTTCACAGAAAATTTTTGAGTTTTCAAAATACTTTATTTGAAGTGATTTGAAGCACTTACACTCACAAATATAATCATCTTTACAAATTGCGGATAATGTGCATATTAAAGATGTGAGAGATCTTTCAAAAAATTTACATTTATATAATTTTTGAAAAAAAAAAAAACAAAAAAAACTCAAAATAAAATTCACGCTATACTAATGAGTGTAATTAGCACTATCCGTTACAAAAGTTTCAAGAAAAAAAATTGCAGCCCTATACGAGAAAATGACGTTTGAGCATTTCTGAAAATGCCGTAATTTGAGCTACTTTTCACAGAAAACGGTAGTGTTTTCGAGAAACTTTACTTGACATTATTTAAAGCATATATACTCGTAAATATAATAATGTAAAAAATCGCCGATAATGTAAATATTAACGACGTGAGAGACAAGTAAAAAATTTACATTTTGGTAATTTTTGAAAAAAACAACCGATAGACCAAAATGGCTTTTATGTCATTATGATAGAGTACATTTATCACTATCCCTACCAAAAGTTTAAAGAAAAAATTTGGAGCCGTTTTTAAGAAAATTTTGTTTTTGTAATTTTTTAAAATTGCACATATTGCACGCAATATTGCACGAAAACTACCAAAATTGTGAAAAACATTTATATGACCTTTATTAAAGAACTCAATATGCAGAACAAATTTTATTTGAAGAAAAAATCTCTATCTTCAATTTTGTAGTTGGAGAAAGACGCCGAAAAAAATTCAAACTTTCAAAATTTTCGAAAATTCAGAGCTGTACGTGAAAATCGGACCTATGCCATGTTAAAAAGTGTATTTTACTCTATTCATACAAGTAATTTAAAGAAAAAATTTGGAGCCGTTTTTGAGAAAATGTTGAAATCCCCGGGGGGCTTGATATAAAGTACCCCCAAATTTTAAAGAATCTTTTTCAAAATCACAAAGCTTCGACTAGAATCAAATCGACTGGGGAATATCAATTTTGAAGAAAATCAACCGAACGGTTTAGGCGCTAGCGTTGACCACAGACGGACAACGGACGGAATGCCGTCAATCGATTTTTAAGTATAAAGAAGCAACAAATCATGGATTTTGACCACACCATGAGATAGAGGATTTTTTTTCTTAATTTAGCAACTGGTTTTATCCACTTATTCGTTTTCACGGCCCGGCAATTAATTTTTTTCCGCCGAAAATTGGCCATTTTTTCGCGCAGCATTACATAACTTTCCCTATACTACGTATATCACTCCGTGTATACGTACGTATACGGGAAAGTAAAAAGGAGCATGGCATAACCTGCAAACGAATTTCAAATAGTGTTCAGCAGTTTAAGAATTAATATAAAGGCGTAAAATTAATGGTTTAAAAAGCAGGCGCGATAGTAAAGTTCCTATTTACAATAATAGAAGCAGCTGTGTACTTAATTGGATGGGAGAATTACTGCATTCATCCGCCCGAAGAACGTACTGCATGTGACTATGATTTGGGATATGAAAAGGCAGTTAAAATGACACAAAGTGTTTTTCGTTTTATTTACTTTGCGCGTTGTGTCAAAGCGAACCGAACCGAACCGAACCGAACCGAACCCACCCAACCCAATAATATCCAATCCAAATCCAATCCAATAACATCCAATCCAAATCCAATCCAAATCCAATCCAATAACATCCAATTCAAATCCAATCCAATAATCAATCCAAATCCAATCCAATAATATCCAATCCAATCCAATAATATCCAATCCAATAATATCCAATCCAATCCAATCCAATAATATCCAATCCAATAATATCCAATCCAATCCAAATCCAATCCAAATCCAATCCAAATCAAATCCAAATCAAATCCAAATCCAAATCTGATGTCATGGAACATTCAAATGCAAGTAATATTGCACAATTTTCTACAATGAAATGTATAAAATAAAACGTTATGATAAACCATGTTCATTAATAAAACAAAAACAAATTCAGCATAATTGCCATAAAATTCATAGATTGGAAATAATCCTACCCAGGTGTTGTGAGAGTTATTTTGTCTTCTTCAGAAGATACAAAATAAGATTTTATTTTTGTTTTGGTGTGACATACTGGAATAAATGTGAAATATATAGAATATTCTTTAGTTTTCACATAAGAGATTCCAAAAATGTTAATTGCACATTTTCATGAACTCTCATTTTTAAATGTACTAATTCATATTTATGTTTTGTGCTTCTGTGAATCCATAGTAATATATACTTGTATAATGAAAAATACCCTTCTATTTCTAGGTGATTTAAGGACAAATCTGGAAGTTGAAGCAGATTATTGTTACTTCATTACTGAAAATGTAATGTTGGCTAAGTGTAAAAAACATTGAATTTTAAAATTCAGTTACATTTTATAATATCATTGAATTTAAAGAAAGATTAATTAAATGTCAACAATCAATATTGATTCTATATCTGCCTTATGATATCTGACACCACTACTTCTATAAACAGATTATGCATATTGGTAATGTGCATATTCTAAACTAGATTGGGATTCCATTATCAAAAATTCTTTTAGAATATTATTTATGTTTGCACTGATTGCAGGGTTGTCCTTCTGAACTTACGATTGTAAAAAATTTAAGCGCTGTTGTATAAGGGAAGTAATTAAAACAAAATTGTTTTGTTTTTTCAATTTTGTTATTTCTAGTAATTTTATTATCAATTTTTTTAACAACCGAACCATCCTTCAAAGCATATGTAGAGTGCAGAATTTATTTTTTCATTATTTTTTTTCTTAATCTAATTCTACACTCTCAATTGTAAATGAATTGAAACACTCATGTTTCCTGAAGTACATCTTAGGTACTCTTTACTTTAATGTTGATGGATTTGTGACATATCATTGACATTGTAGATAAATGAAACAAGTTTCTTTATTAACAGCAGACTTTTGTTGGCAGTGATGAGACCAGTTATTTTAAAATTTCTACAATGATATTCATGTCAATAATATTCATATTTAGAAAAAGGGACTCATAAATATATCACTCAAAATGAATATTTTATTTCCAAATAGGAAATGTCACAGATAAATAATCAGTACCAGCAGCTGTGAGAGGGACGAGAAATTATGAGAATATTATGTACTTCCCAGGAATGCAAACATTACCTCAAAGATTCCACATTCTTAAAGCATCACAGAAGAAGTTGAGTTTTTGAAGGAATATGAATTGAGGATGCAATATTTATCTACTTAAAATTTGAATATTATCAAGATATGATGAACGAACAATGCATTCTTTAAGAAAATTTAATTTTGTCTACATGTTAAGTTAGTGATGGAATCAAATATGGACTATATCCTTTATTTGTTTGTTTTTAGCAATTTGAGTTTTTATATTTGTTCTCGAAAGGAATAAAATATTCATTACATTGAAACCATTCAGCATATTTTGCTATGTCTCTTCTTTTTTATTTTTGTTTATTGTATTTATAACTTAGGGTTCAGTAATATTCCTGTATTTGGGCATTAAATTTGTCAAAAGTATCATTTATTTACCAGAAAAATTTGTTTCAAGATAGTACCTTAATGAAATAAATAAAATATTTGTTAATTGCATTAAGTTTTTATTTAATTACTTCAAATGAAAAACTTATAACTGAATTTAACCAAGGATCTACATAGTAGCATTTTTGTCTAATTGTTTTTGTATTAATTCTTTAAACCCTTGTAATCCATTTCAACTTATTTGATTTTAAGGTTTATTCAAATATTTAATTTAAAATTCCTTGACAATTTATTTGCCTGATTATGTTAACAATATCTAAAACATTGTTTTTGGGTGTTGCAAGTATATATTCTGATGATCTCCTATAGTGAATGTAAAAGTTAAAAAAGCCTTTCTAATAGACGAAAGTAAGATAAACTGTGATCATATCTGTAATTAAAAGCAAAAGCTAATAATGTGATTTTATTAAAAATAACCTGCACTGATAGAATGATAAGTCCAAATTATATAATATTAAATACGATAATTGCTGAACCCATTACTAGAAACAATATTATTATTATCCAAAATTATTCAGCCTGTAACTGACAACTCAGATGATTTATATTACTGATGACGAAAAGGAATAGCAATTATCAAAAGAGAGTTTTTGTTATTTGCTGAAGAAGTTTCATTTCAATAGGAAATATTGTTTCTACCTTACAGAGATGTAAATATTATAGACTAGATGTAGGTAATGGTATAGAGCATTACAGTTTTGTCAAATGTATCTTCGAAAGATCACTTCGGCTAACTCATTCTAATCTTTTTCTGCTTTCTGAGGCAAATAGAGGGGTCTCTCTTTATATCAAACGCATTCCACAAATTCAACAGCAAAAAAATCGTTTGTGTTAGAGTCGTCTGTATTGTTTAACTAGCTGGTACCCGGCGCGTTGCTGCCGCAGAAGAAATAATTGAAGAAATATTCCTCTCCCTCCTCTCCTTCCCCCTCTCTTTTTCCTCCTCTCTCATTTTCTCCATTCTCTCTTTTCCATCTGTTTCTTTTCACCTTCTGTGTCTCTTTTCTCCCTCTGTCCCTTTTTCCCTCTCTGTGTTTCTTCTTCCTCCACTCTCTGACTCTTTTCCCGCTCTCTCATTCCCCCCTCTCTCTATTCCACCTCTCTCTTTCCCCTCTCTATTCCCCTCTTACTATTTCCCTCTCTTTCATTATTTTCCCTTTCTCTATTTCCTTCTCTCTTTTTTCCTTTAATTATTTTCCCTTTCTTTCTCTATTTCCTTATCTCTTATTTTTCATCTCTCTCTCTTCCCTGTCTCTTTTTCATTTTCCTGTCATCAACTTGCGCCACCTGCTCCTTGTGTTCTCCTCGACCTCGCCCCACAGCACACGGCAACGCCCAGCAACAATGAAGCTCACGTGGATTGGGAATTGCATTTAACTGAAACGCTATCGTGTGCTCTAGCGCCATCTAGTGGAGTCACAATAATTGTACTATGCCTATGTTCTTCCCGCCAGTGCAAGCAATATGTTGACGCATTTTTATCGCAATTGGATGCTGCTGCGGCAACCCGTTAAGCACAAACCAACAAACATTGATTTTTATATATTAGATTAGTTTTCTGTATAATAATTTTTCTAGCTTATGGAGAACCCCGCATTCCCGGGGTATTTATCATAATTTTGTATTAAACAGAAAGTGAAATTCCATCTATTCCCGCCCTGTGGCAGAGCCTACTCCTATTCTACCGTATATTCCCTCCACGCTATCACGCCTCTCTGCCTTGCTCCAATTTGGAAAAAACCTTCTAAACACTACAGCACTTCTCACTAAAAAATTTAAATTTTAGTCCTATTGGGGTTCCGGCCCCCAAACTCCTTTTTCTTTATAACTGAAAATAATAAACAAATCTAAAGTAAAAAATTAAATGCACGTTATTCTGTTTGTGGAATTTTATGTATTATATACCAAAACTTACAATAACTTGACACATTATTAATCATACTCTTTTCCATATTTTTTTCTTCTCGCGTATTTATATCGAAAAGTTTGAAATTGATCTTGCCGCATCAATCGACGGTTAGAAATAAAGTAATTTTAATTGGATTCTAGTACCTGTTTTAGGATCCTTGATAAATTGTGGCTGACCAAAAGGAGCCATTAACCAGTTATGCGATTATAATTTCTCCAAAAATCCGAGATCACAGTGAATCCCGGCTTGACACACTTTTTCTCTTATTTAAAATAACAACCTTCAAAACCAAGCGTTGTCACACATTAAATTCCTCCAAATACCCATTTGCCAATACTATTTTATTTTAATTGTACTGCCGTTTTACTAAAAACTGTATTAATGCCAAAACTGTCATCAACTTAACCGTTTCTTCAGCACTCAAAGGTACTCTCTACTATATTAAAACACTTCTCTAAAGCATTCATTCCTCCATCAGTTTCAGAATAACACGTAAATCGCACTGTCGCACGCCTAACCTGCAAATACGTAATAATTATGCTTAATTTACTACAATTAAACATATCTTATATAAATAAAATGATATCTTCCAAACATTTAGTCTCTTGTACACTTAATGCACTCACGTCCACACGCAATTAAAATCAATATTCAAGTTACTTTTCTAAATAAAGCGAAAAAAACTATTACTATTACAATAAAACAAATATTTATGGTTAGACAACTGACTGTGAAAAATAAACAAACAGTCCTCTAAATACACAATCCTTTACATTGATGAAATCAGTAGATCTCAGACCTCATCCTCTGGTGGCGCGCAACTTAACTATTGACATTGATCCACTATTGAATCTGTGATGTAAAGCCAGGCGAAAAATGTCCGGAAAAGTAATTATTTTGTGAATATAATAAGGTTTGCGATTGTAAATCATAGCCTATGTTACTCCAGACCTTTAAAGGAAGCTAATACAAAAGTTTCATCAGTATTGGTTCAGTAGATTCAGAGATTATAGCGCTGTAAGTCAGTGCAGTTCTGTCTTTATAGATTAGTATAGATATAGATATAGATAGGGTAACCAAGGGCAACCAAGTGCCATTCGCGAATTATACGCCAAAATCGGAGGTATAACCCACGGATCGAAATCTTGATGCTCTCTGGGTGTGTAACCCGTAAATCGCCACTGATCCGGCCTCGTGAATAAGGATTTTTGCTTTGATTCGCGAATTATCTGAACTCGACGATGATTCTCGTATTACGCGGTATTGAGAATATGGGCGTATGAATACACAACGTACTTGGTCAAAATTGCAAATAACTGAATCATTTGCAGGTCCGGTATGTCCTTCATTTCTATTGGTATTCACTTATTAACCTATACCACTTTGACCGACCTCCAACTACAGATTCAGTATATCCCTCCCGAATTATTTACCCCATCTCTTTGGAGTGGGTGAAAGTATTTTTGTGAACTGTCTTACAAATCAGGATGTCTGGATTCCAAAGCGCCGACTCGCGACCAACGCCGTCGACGGGCACACGTCGGGCGCTTCCGCGACCACCGTCCCTAGCATTGAGAGCCCCTGCCCGTCCGCGGGGAGTCGCTGGCTAGCACTGCAACCGCGTCTTGCCGCTGTTCCGATGACGGTCAATCAGCTCACAACACATCTCGCTGGCAATTAACAATGTCTATTCGCATGTGGTAATCTGCTGTGTCAACCATTCTTATACGCCGTGTACTATGTCTGTCTCTTAAATTGCTCACGCACACTATGTTTCGCCCTCTCCAATTTCGACCTCATCATTGGTCATGCCACACGAATTTATTTGTCACTAGTTCCGTTGCCTTTGAATCCAATTTACCACTTTTTAACTGTTTTAATTCGCACTTATTCATCCCGTGCTTGCCGTTTGATGCACATGTCCAATTGTTATGCAGTTCTGTATTTCACACAAGTTCTTGCCGTTATTTTCATCACTTTGTGCTGTTTCCAAAAACCATTGAGCACTGGGTTCTGTCGTTGTAACTCGCACTCAATCACCCCGCCCACCACAGGATGCACGTGTCCACGTGTTACACTATTTCTCAAACAAATCACATTAATATAGTCACTATTTAGCAGTTCCGTACCTCACTCGCACTTTCGCTGTTTACTTATGTAATTCTACACTGTTTTCGTTACTTTCTATTGCTTAATGGCGTCGGATTTTCACAACCCAGACTTCACTTTTGCTCTCATCGCCATCATCCGCGCTGTTAGCACTAGAAGCTACGTAACAACTGCCGCTCTTCGCGCCCTCTCGTTTGCCCTTGAGCCCTCCGCCTCGGACTCGTTCAATCTCTTCGTGGATTGTTATTCTGGTGTACTCGCGCGATTTGACTTTTGAGTACATAGAAACGCGTTGCGTTTCAATATATTAACGCGCCAAGAAATTTTCTGTTGATTCGAAAAATTGCATAGTGTTCACAAAAATGCTTCGTGTTCACAACCTGTACGCATGACAGTCACCCTAAAAAATGTTCTTATGCTCAACAATATGCAAGAAAATGTAACTATAGATGTTGTTCACTAGGAAAAGCCTTCAGAAACAAATGTTAATTACAAAAAATTAGTATTAATATTCTTGATTCAATAATTTAATCACATGACGAAAAATGTAAGCAATGGCCAACGTAATTGTTATTCACGCCTATTGAGTTTGTAAATAAATTGTTGAGTCATTCAAGTTTCCCAAGAAAAGTTTACGTACAAATATTTTCGAAAAAGTAGAATAATTGGTATTTCCATATGCATACAATTGGAAAATGATACATGAAAAACACGAATAACCGGGAAATAAATCATATCAGCTGCGGGTACCTGGGCAAAAAAAAGGGAAAGAAATGCGATATTTATTCGCGGCCTTTGCCGTGTAACCCTCCATTACACTTTTGTATATTTTGTTAACCGGCTACTCATATTTATTTTACAAGAATATTAATTACTAGCGTGGGTTATGGCCAGGTATTTTCATGGTATAAAGTTTTATTTGTGCTTTAAAGTTTGTAATGAAAATAAATTTTACACAAAACAGTTGCGCAGCTTATTCATTTTCGAGCACAGAAAGTTACATGAAAAAGTATCGATTAACATACTTGTTTAGTTTTGTTTCATAAAAAATAGCTTTAATGATCCTAAATCTGATGAAGTAGAAACTATTTATGGAACTGCCGGAAAGAGAGTGTAGTAACTACCAGCGTTTCATCAATATTCTCGCAGAGACATTGAAACCTTAAAATAGTGGTGCTAACACAGCACGTACGTTCTCGCTTTTATTTATGTAATACTATTGTTGCCACAATTTATCTTCAAATTAACACATCTCAGTCACCATTTTTTGTAAAACTCATTTGAAATCGTGGAACAGTTGGTGCGAAAGTTAACCCTTAAGCGCGCGCGTCAAATTTCGGAACATAAGTGGACGCGCGGCGCACGGATTGCGACAAGCAGATTTCTGATTTTTTCGGCAACTATATTGCGTTATTTGTGTCCCAATTTGTGATACATGCCATCACAGTCAATTATTAAAGGCAGAGTCAATTCATTACAACCCACTTCTTTCTCTTCTTCGTATTCGAACAAATGTTTTGTATTACGACATGTTTCTCTCTCAAAATCACCCCTGAAAGAAAAAGTTATTGTTTTCAAAAGAATACGATTTGTATTTACTAGTTTGCGTACACTGCGTACAAAATCAACGTGAAGAGATCTAAGTTCATAACACAAGAATAATTTGAGACTCTACATCACTCTACGCGCGGCGCACAGTATGCGACAGACGGTCCGTCGATGACTGATCCGACAATAAATCAACCTAGGATTGAGTGTGGTCAACGAAACTTCACACACGGGAAACCAAGACTACACAGAAAGGTTACACGAAGTGATAACGAATGTCGACTCATCTATCGGTAATGATGCAACAATATCCGCCGATGGCGCACGCTGTGTGCCAACGTGTCCACTTACGGGTTTCCAGTGTCGGCGTGAAAGTAAGCACACAGACATAAGCAAGTATTTACAAGTTTTATTTACAAAATATACAAATAATGAATTGAACAACCACGTACACACTTTCCGGTATTTCCCGACCGCCAGCCGCGATCATATAATATTGTGGCTACACCATATTTAAGAGAGAGGCCTCACTTCTAGTGAACGCCACTCACGTGACTTTCGTCATCCGTGCAACGAACGAATACGCTTCAGCCTCTTCGGGAATTTTGCGCAAAGCGAGAGGACTTCAAGAACAAAACCCGCCAGCGAGAGCGAGTCGGCACAATTTATACCCACCGGCTCTGCCCCACGTGACCACCGTTGAGCGTGCGAAGGGGGTTACATATTATCACGTGACAAATAACTACAGGACAAGCCAAACCGGCGTCACCTGATTCTAAAAATATCAGCAATCTCCAATGCTGTAGCTCATCGCTACCCAACTCGCAGGTATGCGAGCCTTCCGAGTTCATCAACTGATGTCACTGCAGTGACTCTGATCGGGAGATCCTAGATTCGAGTCACGACAGCGGTAGGATTTTCGACGAGGTCGAATTCAGTCGCAGTCAGGAGGAGAACTGCTGTGACCGGCTGCTCGGATCGGTAGTTTTCCTTGGTTTCTCCGATGGACACCGGGCGAATGCCGGAGCAGTACCCTAACAAGAGGGCCACGGACCGCGCGCGATCTTTGCTTCCTCTTCCTTATCCTACCCTCACCACTTACACATACACTAACATATATTACATTACCACACACGACAGGAGACCTGTCGGGGACTTAGAGCTTGTCCCGGTTGGTGCGGTGCCCCGCTGGTGGAAGATACCTGGTTGGAGAAAACTCCGCTAGTCGAAGGAAGGTCGGCGCCGGATCTCGCCATCCAGCGGGAGATCACCACCACATCTCGATGAAAAATATGCACTACATTTACGGGACTAATGACCTCGGTAGTAAACCTGCACAATTTTCTTAAAGATCTTTCAGACTATCCATCAACAAAATTTAATCGTCAAAAAATCGATTGAGTCATTTTTTTTGGTAAATTTTGAACATGTCCCAAGCGCTTCGTGTAAAGTACGTACCCTCCAAAATTAAAATATCGGTTTCAAATTCAAGGGGCCGAGACATGAGCCAGATCATTCGGGGAATATTAATTTTGAAGAAAATCGGCTGAACGGTTTAGCCGCTACCGTTGTCCACATACAGACGAACAGACGTTTTGCCCGTCAATCGATTTTTCAGAACACACATTTTTCAGACCCACAGAACATGAATCCTGTCTACACCACGTGTTAGAGGATTTTTTCTAAATTTAGCATCTGTATTTTTCCACTTTTTCGTTGTCAGGGCCCTGTGATAAGTTTTTTCTGCCGAAAATTAGCCGTTTTTTCGCTCATCATTATATAATTTTCTCTCTACCGCGGAACGGCTACCGAGAAAGTAAAAACAGTGCCTTTTTAACAATTATTGCAAAATTCCCAAATGAGAATCTGCCAAGAATTGTGCTATAGATGCTGAAGGACCACCAAACATGTTTTTGTTGGTTAAAATTGAAAAAAAACACATTGTAGAGATATTTTTAAATATAATATTCATGGATTCGCAAAAGGTGATCAACAGGAAATAGAGACGCTGCGATTGATAGCGTTATTTGACTAAACTGGCGGACTGAAAAGTGTCTGATCCTGAGTGACGGACGGACGGACTCTATGGGTTAGGCGATTACTACACAAGAAATGCCATGAATGGAAAGAGTCAAGAAAATGTTAAAGTTATAATACTGTTTTACTAAGATTAAATTCCCCAAATTGGATGAATTGCTCTTTACTCAAGGTGTTAGAATGAAGGATCGTGGGCATTCAATGGTCGAGCGTTCTGGTGTTAATTACTTCCTATAAAATTTGTTACGTTTTTGAAGTAAACGCTCCAACATTTCAAAGAAATGATTGTTGGTTTTTGAGTATTTGGGGAGGTAAGATGAGAAAAATATAATTGTTAAATAAAACCTGTGTTGTCAATGACACAGTCTAAGAGAAGTAACATTTTATCTCTTACATTGTAAATATATATATATATATATATATATATATATATATATATACACATACATACATACATACATACTTGACTATCCTGCTACTTGGCCGTCCACCTCATGGATATATATATATATACACATACATGAGGTGGACGGCCAAGTAGCAGGATAGTCAAGTACTAGGTATATTTACAAGTCGCCCATTCACATGTTTCTTGTCCATTTACATAACACATGTTTTTAAAGTGTTCAGCAAAGGTTATTGTATATTTAATAATAAAAAGGAATGTTATGTTTTTTGGCCTGAAGAATAAGATAAAAATGTTTGTGTATATGGAAAACAAATTAATCTAATTGTTCTCATCTTTTCGTTCATAGGGGACCTATTTCCCCGCCACTATGGATTGTTATTCTTTCTCTTAGTCCTCCCATCTGGTGAGCTGAATTAAAAACTTCCCCTACACAATATTTAAGTAATAATAATTAGGGTAGTTTATCTTTACTTTCACTTGCAAACACAGAATCTAAATACCCTTTCTTCACGTTTATCGGAAACGTTTAACTTACATTGCGTTACACATGTACACGTGACAACCAATTGTGCCACTCGGATCGGTAATTGTAATTTTAAAACTTGTGCTTTGATCCGTTCGTGATAACTTTCACGACAACATTAGAAGTGAATTAAATTTGACATTTCCAAATATCCATCAGCAACCTGCTAATCCACCGAGCAGGGGACTCCAGAAGTCAGAACAAAGGCCGTTCCCACCCCGCCTCCTTTCCTTCGCGTACTCAGCGCCCCACCTCCACCACGCCCCATCCCCGCCCCGTCCCCGCCCCGTCCCCGCCCCGTCCCCGCCCCGTCCCCGGCCCGTCCCCGCCCCGTCCCCGCTCCGCCGAGCCTCGCCCTTGCCCAGCCCCGCACCTTCCCTCCCCGCTCCTGTCCCCCGCCCCGCGCAGTGTATCAATTGCGCGCGTCACGTCTGTAATTGATTTACAACAAAATGCAGCGGCGCGGAATCGCATCTGATCTCGTTAATCGATCCGCTGAAGCGCGGGGCCGCTAATTGGGCCTGGGCCGCGCCCTCGGCCGCCGCCGCCGCCGCCGCCGCCTCCGGAGGCGCCACCGCAGGTGGAGGAGGCAAAGCGCAGCAAGTTGGGAGCCATGGAGCAGGACGGATGGATATTTGTCAAAAGCAATGGGAAGGCTACGAGTAAAACTTTATTATTTATGTATTGGTTTATGCAATTACTTCATTGTGAAATTATTAACTTAATTATTTACGTACTTATTTATTTATATATGTTAATTAAATGATCTTCTTTCGTATTTTGTGAAAAACAATTTAAACTTTTAATGTCAGTTTTTTTACTCTTTACTTGGAAAGACGTTTTGAACCATGTACAATGCTTGAATAAGTTATTAAATATGTTGTTTTCTTTAAAAGTAATTTGTTATTAAAATGTTTCTATAATTTTTACAAATAATTAACTAATAAAATACCTGCCCGTTGCTTGTGTCCAATTCGCAGTTCCCCTTTCTGGGAAGTCGTCATTGGTCCGCGGTGCCCGCGTCAAATTTTTTGCAGGTCACTCGTCCGGAGGCTCTGCCTACAGTTCTCTTCTCTTTTCACCCTGAAGACCTACGACAGAAATTTGACAATTTTCATAAAAAATATGATTTTTTTAAATTTTATGGGTAAAATAATATATTCTTAATCTTTAAAAGAGTAGTTTTGTGTTCTGTTGTAAAATTGTATTCTGCCGACTAAAAAAGCACTACTGTTGTGTGAACACCTGGTCAGCTTAGAGGTATGTATTGAAACGGTTCTACTATATTTCAAATATATAATGTAAATATGTCAATAATAACATTAACAATATGTGTACATAAGGGATGAAGATAAGACCTGAAGAGAAAGAAAACATCGCGTGCGGACCATGGCCTTTTTGTTGTGGTACTGCTCCGTCATACGCCTGTTGTTGATTGGAGAAACCACGGGAAACTACGGATCAGAGCAGCTGGCTCCTAGAAGTCTCCTGCTGCCACCATCGGGATTCGAGTATTAAGACCTCCCGGTCAGAGGCACTGCAGAAACGTGTAATTAGTGTCAAGAAGGAAGTCATGTGTTTGCTAGGGAGGAGGGGAATTCACAGTTGAAAATGAAGCACGGGGAGTGAGAAGAGAACTGGATGGGAGCATAACAAAGGATTAAACAGAATTCAAGCGAAAATGACTCCTGAGTCTCTTATGAGGAATATACTGACAGAAGAATGTAGAGAGAAAGCGTTACACAGCAGGATGTGTCGCAAGGAGAGTGTGGCGTGTGTGGAGCGTATTGGGAGCGATCCGGGCAGGATGCGAAGACAAGAGGGAGCAGAGAGTGAATGAGTGAATATTTGTTTCCGGGTACTATTACTTAAAATATTGCAAATGATCTTGGCGGTCCGGGTGACAGTGCGTCGAAGGCTGCGATGCCGACGTTTCGACCATCTTTTTGTGGTCTTCCGCAGGTGTCTATCGTGGACAGACCATCTCTGAGGAAGTCCACGACTAGATGGTTGAAACGTCGGCAATACAGCGTTCGACGTGGGGTCAGCCGGACAGCCAAGATCATTTGCAGGACTCGGACCGCGGAAATCTACGACTTCACTAACTTAGTACATTATTCCCAAAAGTGTTGTGAATATTATACGCGGGAGGTGAAGATGTTCCTGCCCCGCTGGAAGGTTAGATTTGGCACCGACTTATACGTCTATTTTTCTTTCCTCCACTATATCCCCACCGCGGTATCGCCTCAGCCCAAACAAGCTCGAAGACCTGACCGCAGAAGTGGTAGTAATGAAAGCAAGTGTAAGAGGAGAAGGAAGAACATGAATGAGAAAGCAAAGAAGAAAGCAAGATGCACGCGGTCCTTGTCCAGTTTGCTAGGAAAGTGCTCTATAGTATTGTTAAAAAAATACGTAAACCTGCCAGTCAGAGCAGCTGGTCGTTAGTATTCTCAAGACAGTTATTCGCCTACCTATGAAGCTAGAATAGAAAATACACCCCTGTCAGTAACTCAAACCCTGGAACCGCTCAGCCAACAAGTGTGTGGATGCAATTGGGTTGTCATTGAGCCACTGCAACTGAGAGAAAGCAGCAAATAGCGATGCAGAGAAGAGCGGGTGCAGAAGGGAACAGGTGGCGTGAGGAGCCGGTGCGGAGAGAGAGGCGCAGATGGAGGCTAAACGGAACACGACGACAGCTATGAAGAGCTCTGTTTGTTGCGACGAAAAAGGGAAATCTGTTTTGTTGCAGGAAAATTTGGTGTGGGTGGCGATAGAAAAAGAAGTAAGATGAGTTCGTGAAGAGAGGAAGGGTGGGGGCGAAGCGGACCCGGAGTGGGAATAATTGAATGTGAGAGTGGCTAAATTGGTGAAAGGAATCATAGCGTGATAAAGACGCAGCGGGGCATTGTGTGTGGAGCTGTGCTTGCAGTAGAGCTGCGAAGATGCACGTGGCAGTAATAACAGGAATAAGCGAAGGGACAGAAGAAAAGTAATAAGAAAGAGCAGAGAGAGGTAAGAATTACGTGAATAGTGGGAGGGATACAGTCCCATCGAGGATTCAACAGACGAGAGAGATCTCCAGAAAGAAAAGAGTGGAAGATAAGAAGTTCAATAGGAAGAAAAATGCAGGGAATAATCTGAAGTGAAAGTGAAGAGAAGAGAAAGGAAAATGTAATGGAATCAAAATAACAATAAAATTAGTGGATAAAACCCGGCTAGCTATGTTTTTTTTCTCAACTCTGCTTTTTGCATATAAAATAAATTATTTTGATAAAATTAGTAGTATTGGACTGGAGTAAATTTTTGGTTACCTTGTATGCTGATCTAGTATTCAAGCGGCATACACAAAAATTGGAGAGGTGAATATCAGAACCTTTTTGTAAACATTTCCACAAAACCTAATGTTTTTTGAAAAGCGATGCCATTTAAAGACGATTCACAAATGAAAATTGAAATTAAGGTTCATGGAATGTAGCCTAGCAATCAGTTCTATTTTCAGAAGTGAATTATTTCACGAATGCGTTTTACATTTTAAAGGGGAGGTGTATTTTATAATGACCCGTAAAAGTCTCCACATCTTCAAAGAATTTGATATCTTTATGAGTAATTCGCCCACATTTCAGTAAACCTATAGAATACAAAAGGGTAGAGGGTCAAAGACACCCCCTCAATAGAATGCGAGTTCAAACGAACGCACAGCACATAAATTTCAGGTTCACTGCAGCCTAATGCGCTTATGCAGATGGGTAATCGCCATGAATATTCACGCGAATCCTTAACGTGATTAATACTTTTCAATTGGTAATTCACGTTACATTAAAATTCAAATCAAAAATGAATCAAGCGTGTAGTTGAATATTTTCTCATTTGTATATATTCTCGGATGTTTTCCAAGTTCAATTTAAAACAAAACACGACTAAAATCAAATTCAAAATTGCGGTCTGACATTCAATAAACACATTTTAAAGTGTTATCATGCAAACAACCTGGCTGAAATGGGCCGCCGAGCTCGTTGAAAAGGTAGCACTGGAACGTTCTCGTTTCTAAGGGTCTCGGATTCAGCATGTCCTACAGGTAAGTCATGATAACTGAAAATATCAGAAACTAAGTTTGAGAAAATAAGGCTAATTGGATTTGGGCAAAGCCCTTTCTTCAAATTATGTTGTATAAAGCTGAGATGGACCTACGTGATAACTCGACACTAAAAAAATACCAGAAAAAACAACCAAGAAATCTCTAGAGGTCATGGCTGGTAGCCGATCAGGGAGCGGGGTCTCATCAGGATCAAGGACATTTATGAAACTTAGAATGACGACGGGATAGTAGGTCCCTGGAACACCGAAGAAGTGCGGAAAAGTGAGGTCGGTTTAAAAGCAAACTTTTTGTAGGGAATTGATATATAAAATCTTTAAATAGTATAAACAACGGTTTGGGAAAAGAAGAGAGTTTGGTTTATTTACATGCTTCATACGAAGCATTTCTAAGTTGTTCAATTTTTGCTTCTCTTTTTTGTTCTATAAATTGATTTAAAGTTCTAGGTTGGTAAGAATTTGAACAGCTCTGATTCTGCCACACACGAAAACAGATAGGAAAGTGTTGTTGTACATTGTATATTAATTATAATAATTTAAAGAAATATTCCTACAACCATTGAGACACAATCCATAAACAAAACTTTACATTTCACACAACTAACGTTCAAAATAGGCCAACTAATTCATTTAGCAAATAAAGTGTGTGTGTGTGTGTCTGACGAACACAACTAGATGTTTCAGTGAAAATGATTCTTCTCACACGATTCGTGACTCTTCTATATTGTTGGCTTAGGAAAATAATTAAGGAGACCCAACGTGCGTGTAATATTTTTAGTGCAAACTTTACCTGCCGATTAGAACTTGAGGAACACGTTATAGGTCTGTTCCATAATTAACCATATCATCCATATCCACCCAACCATCCATATTAAGTGGTTATAAAAGATGCAGTAAGTATGGTTAAGTAATATAAAACATCCAATACGTGTTTGCGGAATTTGCGAGCATCCTACATCTTTCTTCAACTTCTTGTATGAATTTATTTTTCTATATCTGAACTAATTAATCCTTCTTTTTTATTTTCATTATTCTCTTAATCTGCATATATTCTCCACTCTTCGCATGCTCATACGTCTGTCAATTTGTTGATCTTGTTGTTGTTTTTTTTGTTATGAAAATACATTGAATCGAAATTTAATAAAGGAATATGATTGTTGTACCCCCTTCGTAATTACGAAGAGGTAGTAACAGTATTTATGTAAATATGTAGGTTGTTAAGTATTTAGCATTTAAAATGAATAGTATATAAACGATAAGCATCTGAGAATGCGAACACGTGAAGCATTGGAAAAAGGCAGAAATATATTTTGTTTGCCTCGCGTATCCCACCAGCATCTCTCCACGACGGAAAAACGTTGATATCTTTAGCTCGCAAATATAAAAACCGCAGGGCGCACCCCTCGAGGGGGACTGATTCGCGCCGAATGTTCCGGAACTCATTAACGAAGTGACGTCGAGTCTATCGGTTGGATTTCTTGTTGCGCGCGGGGCGTGGAAGGGCGTGGAAGGGCGGGGCGGGGCGGGGCGGGGCGGGTGACACGGTCGCATTCGCCTTGATGAAATCGATTCCGCTTCGCTCTCGTGACGGGCGGGGTGAACGACGAAGGGGGAGACGGGGAAGGGGGTAAAAACGCTCGGGAGTCTGGTTTCAGTCAAGCCTCGACTGGAGGGGAGTCAGCCTGCCAAATCACTCACGTTTATTTTCTGCCACTTCTGATTAACTGCTAAAGGTCTTCTCCCATCGAAGAATGATCAGGAAGAGAAGGTGTCCTCTTTCTTCTTCCAACAAAATACGTAAGGCTTCATAAAATTTCGTCCTGGAGTTTAACTATGCTCTGGCAGGGTACTCGGGATTGTATAAAAACAGTTTTTCCCAACATTTGGAATTAATTTCTCAGATGAGAAGTTACTTTTAAATAACAATTCTTAATCGATATCAGGATAAGTGAGTCGAGAAATTTACTGTTTCACTAATTCAAAAATTGTTAAAGTATATTTTTAAAATTAAAAAAACTAAAAATAAGAATCCCATAATCAAATTTATTGTTTTCAAAATTTATATTTTTAACTTGTGATATACCAAAATGTATTAAAGTAAGTATTCACGACAATGGTTAGATACGGACATATTGTGTAGTAAAGATTTGACAGTTGAGAGTGGTTGCCATGGAACTCGATAAACATTGGGTGTGAGATTCCAACAACAGGCACATGAACGCTGTAATCAGTGAGAAGTAGTTGGTTGGGTAACCCAAAGTTTTTTTGCATTGATATATGCTAAATAACCGGATGCAAAAAGGAACTGTGGGTAAAAACAATTGAAAGTTTGTCACCTGTAGAAAAGGAGGAAGAGCCTTGTTCACTTCGTTATGACATCGTCACCGGTGAGGTTCGGGTAATTATTACATGTGATGGGCATCTTGAATTTTGAAATTGAACTTTAACATTTCTTGTGGAAGTTATCAGCATCGGACATTGAAATAATGTAGAAGATATTATCATTCATTATAACTTCGCGTGTGGAGAAGATTGTTTAAAATTATTGTACAAAATTTGAATTATAGAATTTTAGGAAATCGTGATATTGAACATTGAAACTATTGAAATATTAGTACTCTTATGAAATATTGTGTGCGAATGTTATGAACTTGGAGATTGGACAAATCTACGATTATTGGACTTGAAATCATTATTTTTGAGATAGTAATTATTGAATCGGTTGCTGAACTTTTGTTCAAAACTTTAATGAGTTTCGTGTGACATCGGTAAATAAGAAAGCGAAGACAGAAGTATTTCGATAATTGAAACAGTGTCGTTTTGATAGTTTAACTGAACTCGAGGTGATTATGTTCGTGGGCAGGTGAACATCCGATGCACGAAATAGCAGTGCTCGCGAATAGGAAATATTATTAGTGGATATCAGCGATCAGTGTTAGAGAAGATATTGGTTGTAAGAAAGAAGAGCGAACGGCGTGGTGTCCGGAGGATCGTCATCAGAAGAATTCTACGTGGCGACGTCCGACAAATGAGCTCACGATACCGTAATTGATTAGACATTTACGAAAGGGTCATGATCAAAAGCATTAATTTTCAAAAGTAAATTTTAAATGTTAAAGTAAATGAAGAGTGATTTTCGATTCATTGTTATTAATAGTTAAGAAACAAAGTTAAACTGAATAAATTAATTTGTTATTGTTTTAACGAATGGAATATCTCACAATTATTATGCAATCTTGCATAATCAGTAGCTAGCAATCTTTGCATAAAGAAAACTATAAGATGTTTCTCGTCTTCCGTATTGCGGACGGATCGAGGGGACCATGCTGAATGTTGGTAAGCAAATGATAGATAGTGGCAAAGTACGAACCCATTGAATCGTTGTTATTTGAATCTTGAGCTAGCTAGGGCAATCAATTTAAATAGATTAAAAGTAAGAAAGTTGATTAACAAGTTTATTAATTGGATGATTAATAAGTGAGTTTAGTAGGTCATTTTAAAACCATATTACAAACTTGCGGTATCATTTAGATAATGTATGAACAGAAATATCCGTTATAAGAGTAATGATGGCTTACAATGCCATCACCTCTTTTCAAAGTTGCCAAAATAAATTCCAGATGTTTCGACAGATACTAAAATATTTCAGCTACTAATAGGTACTAAAACATGACTTACTAAAAATGTGTAAAACATTCAAGAGCAGGAATCATGATCGAGTCGAAAATACACATGATGTCAATCGTAGCGTTTGGTGTTCTTGACGTAACGGAAATAAATCCCACCAAGTAATATGCCTCTCACACCTCTCCCTCACACCGAATCACTAGTGTAACTCTACTGCCTCCCCGCTGCCCGTCCCGAAGCAATCCAATGACGGCGAGCGGGAGCAGTCGCAGCATGGTGGCCAGCGCCCCCGGCAGCCCCAGAGCCGCCCTAAGCCACAGGGGAAGGAGGCACCTGGGGCGCCGAGAGACCGGATGCACACGGCTCGGAGGGGCGGCACTCCAGGCAGTGGGGAGGGATAAACACCGGTGTATTACGTAATGTATTTCTCATTACACCGGGAGCATATTATGTGCTATTACACATATTCTTATTGTAATTTGAGAAGATATTCAAAGGGCTCCTAATCGTCGCATTGTACTGCCATATATTAACAGCTGCCTCTGAAAGGTCATCAGCTGTTACAGTGCCATCCAATCGGGACCTTTAACATCACTACAGTGCCGTCACCACGGCGTTCAACCTTCCGATTGGATGACACCAAAATAGTTGATTTATGTCAGAGGCAGCTCTGAATAAATTCAAGTGTAGGAGTGAAGTTATTAATGAAAATTCTGTAGCGCTGAATATATGAAGTCAGTCATAACCGCTTTTGCGGTTATATTTTACCAACAACTGATCTGTCAGACATTGTTAATTTTTCAAATGATAAATTACTAAATATTTATTCTACAAAATTTTAGTACTAAAATGCCAAGTAAATTACTATTAGTATTGGCCTACATTATACTAAATTTATTAAACAAATTGCGAAATCTACACCAGATTCTGAAGGGCGTTGCGACGACAATTTCCCGTTGTATTTATTTCTGGTGTTTTGAAATACTCAAATCTGGCACTTTTAATGAACTGGGAGAGTAGTTAAGCGTTGTTAACAACAAATAGCAAATAAAATCGTTTTCACAATATATATCATTGGAATTTTAAAGTAATTTTCATAATTACAATAAATCTCTGTAAGTAATAGAATTGCGAGTATGTATTTTAAATTCTAATTGCTTGGGGAAAATTATTACTTTTTCAATTCATGTTAATAATCCTAAAAACTGGAAACCAATAAAATCGAAAACTGAATTCATTTTTCAAATCGAACTTTACTGTTGAACATAAACTATTGATTGATGACTGATTGGTGATTGCGGGTGCGTCCACTACTAAAGTCATGAGTACCGTAAGTGAAGTACATGTTTTCCTCGGGAGGTAGCTGTGACATTCCCTCGCTGGATGGTGAGATCTGGCGCCGACCTTCCTGTCGGCTAGCTGGATTTATCCCAACCAGGTATCTACCACCAGCGGGGCACCACCCCAGACGGAATAAGCTCTAAGCTCACTACCGGCCTCACAGCATGCGGGTAGTGTAGTGCACTGAAGTGTAAGTGGGGGTTGAGGATAGGAGAAGGAAGCGGAAGGAAAGGTAGCGTGTGATCCGTGATCTGTTTGTTAGAGTACTGCTCCGCCATTCCTCTGTTGTTGGTCGGAGAAATCACGGGAAACTACCTGTAAAAGCAGCCGGCCACTAGAATTCTCCTCTAGACAGTTGCTGAATTCTATTTATCTAGGTAGTGTCGAAATTCCTGCGACTGTTGGGACTCAAACCTAGGACATCTAGGTCAGAGGCACTAGTGTGGTTAGTTCTTTCATGTTAACCTTCACTGTCTTTGATTTTTCAATATAAAATACGGCAACTTGTGAGTTAGTCAAATTCTGTAAAACTGCCTATCAAATATTACTTCTTTCAAGTTTTGCTACCAGACAATATGTCTAAATATGTTTAAATTACCTCTCTGTTAGGGAAAGTTCACCTGGACAAACTAATGTGAATGCTCAATCTGTGTAAGCATAATTGAAATGAAAGCTCCAAATGTTAAATCTACGTTGTGTCAGGGGTCACTGATGACCATGTTGTTGCAAAGCGGCTTAAAATAAATAAATGAAAATAAAAAGCGCATTTTCGAGTCAACGAAAATATTCAAAACGAGCCCCCTTCATAAACCTCCCAGTAACTACGCCCATCGTCTGGCCCATTGCAAGTACGCATAATCGCCTTTCCGTAATCAGGCGGCCGTGCGTCGTCATCCGGGCACGAGGGGCCCGGAGACGGTGGTCGGGGCGGCGCGGGAGGAGTTGCTAGGGCGTCACAGACGGGCGCGCCGAGGACTCCGGGGAGCAGTTAACACGAGCTCATTAGCCGCAGCGCCCCGCCCCCCTCTGCCCACCTCCACCCCCGTCGCCCCGCCCCCGCCCCCTTCCCGGCCCCGCCTCGCCCCCGTCCCGCCATACCCCCGCCGCCACCAGCCCCTCGCGGGGAGGCGGCCAAGCTGTCCCCGCCTGTGCGCCGACATCTGCGTTTCAAGCTTTGCACCCTTCTCCAGAAGCCACCTGGTGGCAACCGGCTGTAAAAACAAACGGAGGGGTAGGAACTCCAGGGTTTTCAGAACGAAGTGATCGGGACGAATTTTGCTTTTTATGAAGAAGGAAGTTCAATACTTTACCAGATTGTCTTCACTCCTTCGATTTGAAACTGAATATTTCTTATGCATCTCCTGTTAACTAATACATCGAACTAGTGCTAAAACAGCTCGTACTTTCTCGCCATATATCTCGCAAACCGACTCGAAAAGTATCTAAATTTTCGAAAAATTGTACAAGACCTTGTTTCAAAATCAACCTTTAAGGAACAGATTTCATTAAGGAAAAAGCATTTTTGGTATTAAGAACCCACAAAACATTGATACTGGCCACACTACGTGATAGTTTTTCTTTTATAAATTTAGCAACTAAATTTATCGACCTTTTTGTTTCCAGGACCCTTTAATAAGAGTTTTCTGCCGAAAACTTGCTGGTTTTTCCTACAACATTACACAACTTTCTCTCGATTCCGTGGCAAGTAACTAAAATGTCACAAGAAATCACATTACCAACATTTAAATCTTCTCTCAAGGCCATGTCTTTCTGTTCTTTAATGAAATTAAAAATATTAAATCCAAATCAAAGGCGTAAGCCAAAGCACGCCATAACTACGTGGGGTACGAAGTGGTTTCAAAAGTTTTCCAAAACATCCACTTTCTGTCCTTTGGTAGCACAGACAGCCATGTCGCTGTTTTCATGCACTTCAAAACGTGGATTACAAAATCACAAAAGCTTCGCGTTTTGGTTTTGGAAAACGGGAAAGTCCCTTGACCAACTTCGCCTTTTGGGACAGCCGAATCATCAGTTTTGTGAAAAGGCAAACACATTCTTTGGCTTATTCCTGTCATCTCTTTCCAGATTCTGTTTCGACTTCAATTCGTCTCATCAGCTTAGAAAGTGCACGAAACCAGCGACATGGCTGTCTGTGCTACCCAAAGGATAGAAAGTGGGTGTTTTGGAAAACTTTTGAAACCCCCAAAAAATGAAATAATGTTTTATACATAATCGTTTAAAAATTTATTTTTATAAAAATATTTGTAACACGAAAATAGTTTATATTATTTTATTTTACAAAGTTCGGTCAACAGTAATTATAGATTGTTTTCCTTAAATGTGAAAAAAATATTGCTACATTTGGTGCAAGAAACGCTACCACACTTACTAGTACTTTTCTAACTAGTAAATATTAGATGCCACTGTAATAGTAAAATGGCCAATATATTTAATCATATTCAAGAAATAGGTACAAAGCAAAATTTGAATAATTTCAATATTAATGAAAAATGTTTAGATATAAATAAATATATCCATAAAAATGTCGAATAACTTGATCAAAGAGAGAAGCAAAAAACGAATGCTCCTTCCACTGTAACACCCAAAGCAAAACTTTTCCTAATAATTAATTTTATTTTCGGCATAACAGGGTTTCGTACAGCTTCTGACAGAAAATACGTTTAGCGAGAGGATTCCAGATTGAGAACGTCAGCGAACGGAGGGATAATAAAATTAGCTGCAGGCTCAACCTACAATTTCCCGTTTTAACCCGCCTGAACCCGCAAGACTTGGTGCGCCTTTGCGACGCGGCCGCGCGCGGTGATGAGGCCCCGAGCGGCTGCCTTCCGCCACCCGCCGACCCCGCCCCCGTTCCCGCCCCCGCCCCGCGGTGGTGACGCACGCGGATTGAGCCGCCCGTGCGCGAGGACGGCCCGAGGGCGCCGCCGTCGGAGAACGACGCCGCCGCCGACGCGGTAGTAACTAGTAATTTCGAAACCAAAAAAGTCTAATATTAACACGTTGACGGCCATGCGGGACCATATTCTCTCAATTGTATATCATTTTTTAATCAGTGTAATTATTAATTCAATTGATTATAGTTTTATTTCATGTGGCATTTCAAGTTCTGACAGTTTTGTCGGAATATATATATATATATATATATATATATATATATATATATATATATATATATATTATATTTTTAAACTGCATGTTTAAGTACTTCGTACAAATGTGTGTACAAAATTTCGTAAAAATCTAAACAGTAGTTTTTGAGTAGTTATACTTCTAAACAGTAGTATTAATTTTGGCATGTCAGATGTGCCTAAAGGTGGCTTCTCACATTCGGCATTCGCCGAGCAGCTAGCTCCTGCTCGCCCGATCCCGACCAGCCGATAGTGCAGCTGAGTTCGGCGAATGTCTGCTCCCTTTGATGTGTCTAAAAGAACGACACGCGGTGGGTAGGGCGAGCGCCGAATGTTTATCATTCGGCAAATAGCAAGCGATCCATCCACACCACTCGGGATTCGGGGAGCAGTTGCTCGCTATTCGCCGGACAGTGAATGTGTGAAACCGCCTTAACGAAACACCGTGCGACGCGACGTCATGTTGGCAACTGGTGTTGCATGCCGTTCCCTTTAAGAACGTGGCGGTGCCTCATTCATTTTTAATTAAAAAATTATTGATTGATGTTACTTTTGGAGAGGGGAAAATTGTACACAATTATTGTGTACCACAATTAGACCAGACTCTTCTGTTCATCTGCTGGGCGAGACCGTCCGCAAGATGCCCGATCATTATCATACCTGTCAGAAGACCTGTAAGGAAATTATAGTCCGTCTCGGTTGGGAAGTTGTTTCTTTAGCAAGATATCATGGAGGGTTGAAAATCCGCAAGCTGACGTCGCAAGATTGACGCTGGATCACATGTTCCAGAGAGGCAAAGTCGTTCCAGAGAGGCATACTTTCGTCATACTATACTTTCTATACTATCACCATACTTTCGAATGCCCATAGCGTCCGCGAACTCATACTAAGAATACTCGATCGTATTAGAGAAAATGGGAAAGTAAAAACAACCATTATTGAATTCCGAAGCAAAAATGTGGAACCAAGATTTTCCGAAGATGACAACGGTAGGTGGGGTCTAAAGGCCTTACCACACCACACGGCAATACGTGAGGCAGTTTGTTCTCCAAACATACCCTAGAGTACACCCTCAAACGTGGGTGTCGAAATCCATACACATCTCCGTCGCTTATGAAGCATTAAATATGGGTGACGTATCGAATTTGGATCGTTGTCTAAATTGGGTCCCACTACATTTCTTTGCTTAAGAGCATTTGAATCTTGAACATTGTCCATTTTTGAAGATTTCATATTGAGTTCTTAAACGTGTTTGTATTAATTCAAATTCATAATCGAGTTGATAAATTAGTTCGTAATCAATTATATTAGATAGGGACTACTTGTCAGCCTACTAATTTCGCCTTCTACGGCTCAGTTCTAGTTTGCATCGTTACCCATTCTGAGAACTGCGCTTGGTTATTGAAGTCGAAGAGGCGCCGTTAAAGGTAGCGGTGCCGGTAGAGCGGAGCGGAAACGCCCTCGTTTCCAAGGTTCGCGGCGGCGATATTGGAGGCGAAGACTGTAGCTCCGCGTGACTGCAGATGATGTGGGTGAAGGAGATGGAGGTGCAGGTGATGGAGGTGCAGTTGATGGAGGTGTAGCTGATCTGGTGATGGAGGTGTAGCAACTGCGATGGAATCTACGGCGGAGACTGAAGGTGGTGTTGCGGCAGTGGTGCCAGTCGTCAGGAGTCAATAGTAGGTGAATTGTTTAGTTTGGCATGAAAGGTAAGAAATTAGCGTTTGGCTAGTTGTTAAAATCGATAAACGGAAACTGATTTCCAAGAAAAGTGCTTTAAATTGATATTTAAATCATTATATTTTTCCCAACAAATCAGAAAAAAATATTTTATACTTTTCGAAAACTTTTTCTCACATTGTGCATGTTTTACATTCTGTTATCACTTTAATGAATAAACGTATAAATTAATTGATTTCAAAAATACAAAACTAATTTATATTCTTTTTAATATTTATAAAACAAAGCAGCTTTGTATTTAGGACCAGATAAGATGAGATACTGAAATTTCAAGTTCACAATAGCTTTTGTTAATTTGTTTCCATAATGGCGCATAATTTTGACATATAATATTTAAATTATAAATATTCATTCAACATTATTAATGGTTACAGGTTGTTAGGTCTAAAGATGTTAGGTCTAATGACAGAAGGTCTATGAAAACACGTCTAATAAAAATTTGGTCTAATTTTTAAAAATGTGTAATAATAATTGTCGAAAATGTCTAGTAAACTTCAGTCGATCGGACACGAATGTCTATTATGCTCTAACAGAAATATGTAACAAAATGTGGTTCACATATCATTACGTAAGTATGTTATTGTCTGAAATAAAAGAACAATAGGAATGATACACTTTAATTCAGGAACTCCGTAAAGCACATAAAAAGAAAGAGGTGTTAAAATATTCGGTCTTCATTTTCAGTTGTTGGTGGAGCATAGAATTTTAATCTGTAGCTCAAATTCTCACAATATAATAAACAGAAAAAAATAATTTTACTACACATACAAATTAAATATTTTAAATAATTTCGGTTACTTTCTTCACTTGAATTTTCTAATTATTCAATATTATAATGCAGATCTTAAAAGCATAGAAAGATTAATTATACATAGATAAAATCTCATTAATATCCGATGAGATGACAGAACTTACATTCTCTAATAGTGCATTTGGAATTGGCCCAAGGGTGGAATGGAGGAAATGACCCAAAGGTGGTGGAAAAAGAATCATTATTTCAGCGGTCTGCTTTAACTTTCTCGGCTTGAAATGGCGGCTACCCTTACGACACGACTGCGCATTGTTATGCAGACACTGCAAGTGGGACACACTTTTTTTCATGTTTACATTACATATATATTTGGTACATTAATGCATTTCTTGATACTAATGTTTGAAATGACCTCTTACAAATTTTTCAAAATCAGAAGATTTCATACAAAATGTTCCTTCTACCGTTACATGCTTCGTCACAGAATACTTTTTGTTCAGTAAGCATGGTGTTAGTGGTAAACACGTTGTCAGGTAATTTGAAAGATAGGGGAGTTCGAATCTCAAGCGGACAAACTTTTCTTTTTAATTTCTTCGCAAAAGCGGCGGCACAAACACTAATAAAGAATATCAATTTATAATTTATATCTTAATTTATATGCGATCTTTCGTTCAAAAATTTTTTTTGAGTGTTGCTATAATTCTTCCATTGAAGTTAAATCATTCTGCATATTCTGGATGATAAAAGAATAAATGAGTGAAGGGATAAGATAAAGAAGATATGAAGGAAAGTAAATAATGATATTACAGACATGACTTAATGACAATAGAGTAAATGGCGATTTGAAAGAAGAGAAAATGAGATAACGTACCGCAAACTCACCATTTTCCACAAAGACCGCGTGGGTCGACAGGGAATCAAACCGCAATCCCAGAGGTAAAAAGCGAGTGGTCAAATCATTGAACCTCTGATCACCCTTTTGAACGTGGTGGCGGTTATGGGAGCAGGGACAAGAGCGTTGGCAACGTCAGCACTGGGTTTGGGTTGGCGACGGGCAGGCAAATACAGCAGCGGGAAACGGTTGCAGATAATTAACGTCAACTCCAGATGTCTGTACCGCGGTGACCTACTTCCACGCGCAGACCCTTCAGTGCAACTCTCGGATTTTCCAACTAACCAATCGACCGTAACATTGCCTTTCTAGGAACAAATACAGAATAACGTGTCGCATTTTGTTTTATTAATCATTAATACATTTGTTTGTAAGTATGCGTATTACAGTTCGTAAAATCAAGAAAGTTACATTAACTGTCATACTTTTTAACACGAAATTATGCTTTCATACAAAATGTTATTTGTGGCAAGCAGAAAAGTACATGAGGAAGCTAGGTATACTTGCAAAACACTCATATTTAAATTAATTTTTTCTGCATTGTTAATGGCATTCATTGTAGTATCATCATGTACTATATTATCATTCAGAAAATGAGTAGTTTAGGATTAGATTAAATTAATTCAATGTTCCAAATAGAAAATTCTCAGATATTTATCTCAATGTATAGAAGTACTTGACCTATGGGTTAGATATATATCACTCAAGACAAAAAATAATTGTAATGCTCGTTATAAAATGAAAACTATTACAAGTACTGAGGTATTTAATACTTTTACTTTATCTTCAAAACAATCCTATACCTGTCACATTTGCAATAAATCTCTACTCTTTCGCATGATAATTCTTAAAAAGGTCTTTCTTATTTATGCATATTTAATACATTTTTTAAGTTAGTTTTCAATAATATTGCTATTTACAACTTCAATTTCACTTTTAAAATCAATATGTATTTATTTATTTATTCATTGCAATTGTACAAGTAAGGCTAGGAATAGGACCAATAGTGATCCCTCCACAAGTATTTTCTTTCTTTCTTTCTTGTGGAGGAGAATGGTGAAGAGAATAGAGTTTCCTTCATTTGTAATGAACTAATTTGTGATATATTTATTTGGATTTGCTATTTTCGCTACTACTGAACAATGGAAGTCATTTTCAGAAAACATATTATTAAAAGGCTGGAATTATGTATCAAATTATGTTCATTAGTGAGAATGCTGATTGCAAGCCTTTGTCAACTAATTCAGCAGCGTTATACAATATGGATATTCATCGCAATCGGTCCACTATCTATATGAGCATTTGAATTACATAATTTCTAATTTTTTTAAGAATGATAATATTAGTATTATTAATATTATTAAACAGATGCAGAATATCGTCATCATATCGTTAATACCAAAGTCGTATTATGCAGAATCGTAAGATGCAGAATATCGTCATCATATCTTTAATACCAAAGTCGTATTACGTGACGTGAGATTTGCCAAAAAGGCACTTGTGAGTAAACTGAGCATGGTTGATGCTGCCAAATTGATATCCCACTGGGAGCGAAATATGCAATTCAACATTGACTCCTATACGTTTCCTAGCCACAGAAAATTACCTTGTATCACATATCTCTAGTTTTTCCTATAAATAAATATTTCAATGTGCTCTGAATCATTATCATTTTACATTTCAAAAGACATGAATAATATAATGCAACAACAAACGTCAAATGTTTCCATGTGATTCAGTGGAATTTTGCGACAAATTTTAAGTTATGAACTTTGAACCTGAAGAGAAAGTAGTACAGCATAATGCACAATGTAACAGGTCACATTTATTAAAGCAAACATGTCCTCAGATAGTATTTAGTCAATTATTAGCTGATTGAAAATAGCAACCCCGAAGCAGCTACTCGCCTAATACTAGGAACTCAAACAATATCTAATTACTCGTATGATCTATATATTTGACGCCTGGTAAACCGCTCCGGGCTTAATATTCCAATATTCTTTCCGTCGTTTACTCGCACACACATAAAGCCAACGTTCCTTTAGTCTCCCTCTTTTCTTTGGTGGGTCTTTTCTTCCCTCCCATCTCTCACAGATAGGTGTAACCCACTAGTAAGAATCGCTCCTTATTCTTTATTCATGGCCTCCCCAGTGCGCTTCATTAGGTTACAGCCTGCGATTTAATCACTTAGCACTCCGCTCGCCGCCGCTTTGGGGAAGGACGACGACGAGGTATCGGTCGCCCTCAGGTGCAGTGTCTACGAATTCGAATCTTGGAAGGCAAAAAATATTTTCGTGAAAATTAATTCTATGATTAGTCAAAGAAAAAATAATAGTAAATGGAATTATCGCAGGAATGTCAAGGTTGTCTAATAATGGCAGTAACCTGACAGATGAAATATGATTAGATAAAAATTACCAATCCTCTCATCAATCGCAGGCCTACAATCAAAAATTTTATTTGATAATTTGGGTTAATCTTTATTCTTTTTGGTGTGCTGAAAACAAAAATGGAAGTCCGACCTTCTTCATCACGTACAGATTTTTTTTCAAATCCATAAAACTTAGTTCCTGTTTTGTAGCGTTTGCACATATTTACATTTGTAACCAACATTTTCTTCTTAAACGATTTCTAACACTCTAAATCAGTGTTGTCTAGGTCGATGTCACGAGCGGGAGTCCGTGGCACGAGTGCCACGAGGACATCGCCTCTCCACGCAGTTCATTACCCCGCCACAAGAGACAACGCCATCACTATTGTAAAACGGCGGGGTTACGACTAATAGGTTTCCTTTCCGACGTTGGTTGCACAGAGAATCTCGTGGCATGCCACGGTGCAATTGCCACCAGTAGAAGACCTTGACACCACTGCTATTAACACTTATGTTCTATTAATCTTCCCTTACTAGGTGGTGTGGGCATGATGGTATTGTTTAGATACGAACGTAATTGTAGTCATTTTTCGGTAGTGCCCCTTCTGAAGATAATCAAGATTCGAAAAGGTTACATCTGGAAATTTGAGCCCACTTTGTTGCTCATTCTCCCAGCCCAGTAGTGTCAATTGCAGTGAATACATTCAGTTACGCCATCTACTTGCATCAAAGTGATTAAAAACATTTTCAGAAGTTTGAAAGAGCATTTTAAAAAACATGTCTCATCGTCGTCGTGTTACCAGTCCTACACTACTTGTTTTAACTGTAGTGAGTACACAATCAATAAGTACCAAATAAATATAAGAGATTTTGAAAAAAATGTGTATTACGTATGTTTTGATTTGAGAATAGGAGACCATTTTAAAGTGTGGACTCCTCACAAAATATGTCACATCTGTGTAGAAAAAAATCCCTTGTGGTACAAGGAGAATTAGTCTTTTAGATTTGCTATCCCAATGATGTGGAGGGAGCAAAAAACCCATGGGTATGATGATAACTTTTGTATTTGTGATATTCAAGGTTACAATTCCAAAAATCATAAGTTGATTAACTATCCTAATCTTGAATCTGCTATTCGTCCGTTACCACTCGGTCCTGGACTGCCAGTTCCTCAGCTCCCGCCTGACTTGGTCAGTACTGAGTTAGAAACAGAAAAGCTTGTGTGGTGGAAATTATGAAACAGCTGAGTTCGAACCAGACTAGTTCAGATAACGAACCTGAGCTTCTTTCTCAACAGAAGTTGAATGACTTAGAGAGAGATCACGGACGTCCGAAAGATGCTTCTCAGTTACTTAGCTCCCAGCTGAAAAACAAAAAATTATTACTACCAGACACTTCTTTCTCATGGAATCGACATCGGGAAGCAACTTAGTTCCTTACTTTTCACGGATGAAAATCTTGTTTATTGTAAAGATATTCGTGCACTGATTGGTCAGTTTGTTGTACAGTAAGACCCGAATCATTGGCGTCTATTCATAGACTCATCAAAACAAAGTGTAAAAGCTGTTTTGTTACTTAAGGCAATATTTATGCTTCAGTTCCAATTGGCCTTTGGATATATTTAAAGAAGAAATACAATTTTGTATTGGTTCTCGAACTAATTCCTTATAATGAGCATAAGTGGTATACTTGTAGGACTTGAAAGTTCTCACTATGCTCTTAGGTCAACAATCAGGGTACTTCAAAATTTCCTTGTTTTTATGCTGATGGGATTGACAAATTTCCACTGGAACAAAAATACTAGTCATCACGAAAAGCTCGGCATTCCAGATGAAAAAATGTAATTAGGAAACGTTTTATTCTTTGTGACAAATTCTGGCACAACCTCTACATATAAATCTAGGACTTAAAGGTATTCTTAAAGTCACTCAATAAAGAAGGTGAAAGTTTAAAGTACGTATGCTACAAGTTTAATGGTTATAGAGACGCCAAGATAAAAGAAGGAATCTTTGAAGGCCCAGACATCTGAAACTTTTTCTCAGATGCACATTTTGCTCAAAATGTGGAGAGAAGGAGAGGGGAATCTAGAATTCTTTTAAAGAGGTTGTTGACAGGTTCCTTCGTAACGTAAAAGAACCTAACTACAGGTGTATCGTGGAACGCATAGTTGAAGGCTTTCCAAATACTAGGTTGCCACGTGAGTTTGAAGGTTCACTTCCAACACTCGCATATGGACTATTTTGCAGAAAACCTGGGAAACGTCAGGTGAAAAATAACGGTAAATATTCCATCATGACATCAACGAGATGGAACGTAGGTATCAGGGTAGGAACGTAGGTATCAGGGAACATAAATATGATGGACGCGATGCTACATCATGACTAATACGACTAATAGTTTCCTTTCCCGATGCTGGATTGCGCAGAGAATCTCGTGGTATGCTACGGTGCCATTGCCACTAGTAAAGACCTTGACACCACTGCTCTAAACACTTATGTTCTATTAATCCCCCCTTAGTAGGCTAGTGTGGGAATGATAGTAGTGTTTAGATACGAACGTAATTGTAGTCATTTTTGAGTAGAAACTTTAAACTAAACGAGTCATATAACTGGAAGCGCATACGAAATAGTTTCCAAGTTTCCAAGAAGAAGTTTTCAAAAAAGTAATAAATATGAATCTTTTTTTACTCTGGCAAGCTTATTTCTGTACAAAATAATGTATTTGGTACCTGTTAATAACATGTAAATAAGTCAAAATCTGTCAGCCGATTCTGTTTTCTTTTGTCGTTATTACTACTGTCTTTAGAGATCGAACTTCGAGATTGAAAAAAAAATCTGTAAGCGATAGAGAAAACGTGACCGCACTTTCAGTTTCAACACACCAAAAAACAATATCAGATGCTATTATCAAATTGAATTTTGATATGTTTTCTTTTGTAGACCTCTACAATCTAAAATAGTTACTCGTTCTTTTTATAATTTTCATTCCTTCAATCATGTTTAAAGGAGGTTGCCGTGGCTACTTCCTTCGTATCATTTATAAACTGAATAGCTTACAGAAAGTAAAAAGGTTCATGTCTCAGCTTGTATTATCATAACATTATCGCAATAAAACGCAAAAATTGATTGGAGTAGCGCGGCGTACGCCAACATGACTTGTTAGGACGTATCAGCACAATTAGTGACGTAAAAGAACGATTAGTTAGTTCATGTGGCCACAGTTTTTCAGCGATGGCGCTGTCGAAATCTGTAAAAGTGTGTTTGTGAAAGTTTATGAAATATTTGAATCCTGAAAAAATAGGATCTACGCAAAAAATTGAAAGTAAACATATTATTCTCTATATTTAAAATACAGTAACCCACATTAACACAAAATCAAGGGACCGAAAAATTAAGAGTTCGTGTTATAAAAATTCGTGTTATCTCAGTATTATAAATGTCCGTATTGCCGTAATCCCTTTACCGGGACCGATGTTTTGTTCGCGTTACGGCAAAATTCGTGTTAAGCGAGTTCGTGCTAAGGAGGGTTTACTGTACTTCGCGTTTTCCAGGACGCTCGTTTGAAGCTTCTACTGAACTTTTCTTCCAAATTCTTCCTTTGAATTCATGTTAATGACCCATTTGTGAGTTATAAAGAATTATGAATAATGTTTTGCAATTATCTTCATGCAAATGAATTAAATGCATAATGATAAAGAGTACGCATATTGAGAATTCTTTGTTCACTTTGACGGAGATTCCTATCAGTATCAACAATTTTGAAGCATTTTGGCCGAAATATAAGTTTAGTGTTGGACTTACAGATGTGCTCTTTCAGGAGTAGTACTTTTTTAGAATGTCCTCCTTTGTCAATAGTATACTCTATTTAATTATTTTTCATTATTCCTACAAAGCATTTTGACATCGACACAAATTATTTAAAATTATACATATTTTCAAAATAAATGCGTATCTCCATGCATCAAAAGCTTTCTTCAGTTTCCCATTTCATACAGTTTTAAATAATATTTTTAATCATGATTTGCGTCTGTGAACTACTAATAATAAGAGAATATTTTCAAAAGCTTTTATCTTTGAAAATTTACTTAAATTTCCCCCCCAAAAAAGCATGAATCAAATGTAAGAGATTTTAAATAGAGGCTATTAAACATTGTTTGAAAGTCTACTTCTCAACACAAAAAACAGAGAGTAAAGAATGAAAGTACATGATTGGAAATACATAAAAATAATAAAATGTAAAATCGCATGTTCGCAAAATAATAAAATTCTCAATTAGCATCTACAAGTTTTTATCTTTAATATACCTGAAATCCTTATTATACTTAATGTAGGGAATGTGCCCTCTTTTATATCTTTCGACCTCGTAACCTTAGTTTTATGGAGCTGCTTATTTTTCATATAAGAGCATTCAAATTATCGTGCATTGAAAATGGAAGATGAGTGTTTCTTAATGTAATAATTGCAATGAACAAAAGTCAATAAATCCAAAAATAAATTAATTTACAAGGAAATGATCTATTTAAAAATTATAGAAACAATACGGCAGTTGTACCAGTGAGGATGAATTCCATACAGAGAATTAGTTGGGAAAAAGTAGACATGCAAGTATACTGTTGTATACTGTCCTGATACGTATATTACCTGACGTTGCCTTAATTCCGCTCTTGGTTAATCAGTTCTATGTTTTCCTTTTCTACTGATTACGTATTACCTCCCTAATCAACCAAAATAAGACAATTTCTTGTATGAGAGGGCGATCACATGTCATAAACACTGTATTGGAGCACCGGTTCCCCGAGAGCCTCGTTTGGAGAAGATAATTCTTAACCACAAATGTTGTTTGACAAGTAAGAAATAACTCTGAGCAACATAAAACACCAAATGTGAGATCATAATCAACTAAACTCTCCACTTGCTAAAGGTAGGACAGACATAGCATTAATAAGGTTTTTTGAATTAATTTTTTAAACATAAATAACTCATTTAAATCATTCTATAATTACATGTAAAACGTTATGTATAACAACATTTAAACATTACTTAAAACTAATGAGACTATTAAGCCAGTTTTATTTTAGCCAGCCTTTCAATGTTTCTTATTAGGTTTGTCAAAGCACAGGCCCCTTGAAATCATCCCATGTGCCTCATTTTCAACATGCGCCTGTTTTGCCAGCCCCAGTGCTTTGCTGGAAACATTATGTATTTTATCAGCAAAAGTGGTGAATATCAACAAATTATTTTTTTCAACTTGAAACCGTGAAACGTAATGCAATTCATAATCTGATACTTTTGTAAGAAAAAAGTCCACGTTCTCAAGGTCATAGAGTGTTAAGTCATGAGAGTGTCTAATCCCATTTTGTCAAAATATTCTGATGAAAATCTTTCGTCTCTTTTGGATCAAAAATATTAAAGAAACTTCTTACTGACGTGACTGTATTCTTACAGTCTGCCCCAGTCGTGCATTTGAATAACTCCAAAAGCGCTAATAATAATAATAATATAATAATAATAATAATAATAATAATAATAATAATAATAATAGAGTGGCAAACGAAAAGGCAGATTGGCTCTTTTTATGACGATAACGTTCCACAAAATTCTTTTCTCGTAAAATTCAAGTAACTTGGCGTATGGAGAGCTTCTGTCCAATCAAAGAGCCACTTTGAACACTGTCTGGCAGAGGCGGACCGACAGGGCGCCGGAGGCGGCGGGGACGAAAAGACGAAGACAGGCGACGGGCAGGGCGCGGGAGGCGGAGTTGGGGCGCAGGACGACAAGAACGAGACCAGCACAGACCTTGGAGCGATCACATGGGCGTGGGAGGGGTGCCTTCCCCGGGCGGTCTGCTCGCGACACTTTCAGTGGAAATTGCATTAGTTGGGAACTTCCGAGGTGCCAGAGTAGCTAATAAGAAGAGCAGCCATGTAGGGGCGCGGGGCGGAGTGGTGCGGGGCGGAGCGGGGAAGGGGGCTGGGCGGGGTGAGGTGGGGCGGAGCTTGGTGGAGCGGGGCGGGTCGAGACGGCAGGGGGTGGGTGGAAGGGCTGGCCGGTGGGGGTGACGGAGGGCCTTCCGAGCGACAGAGGACGCCCTCGGGACTTGGCTCCGGCGATATGGCGTGTGCGGTTCTTCCCGCATCGCCCAACGTCACTTCTACTTCCAACTCGAAGCGACTTATGCGATACAGAATGACCTCATGAACTACCGCATTATCTCGTTGTAAGAACCTGTATTAATGCATTTAGAATGCGCTCCTCAGAAAAGTTAGTAAAATTAACGTAATGAATGGCATATAGCGTTAATTCGTACAGGATAGTGAAACGTATTGTGATAAGCCAAAAGTCCCCACAGTATTTTTCATGAGAAGTTGCCATCGAGCGTGCAGTTACGTAGGGATTGTACGTATACAGAACGTTTAGAATCCAAAGAATAGACGATGTTAAGGGCAACGAATCAACATGTCTAAGATTTCATGTTTGATGTCAGAGCATAATGCTGTTACGGCATTACGGCCCCAAGTGATTACATGCTATAAGTTTGAAGTAGGCATTGGAAGTCGTAATCATGCGGGAAGTTAGAAATATTCAGTCTCTCGAAATCGGCCGACCTGAACAATGTAAACAATTCGTGTGATGCGAATGTTCGTTTTCAGCGTAGTCTGAAGTTGTTAGTAAATGGTATTGATGTGGATAAATGGTGATTAGTGTTGATAGTTTAACATAATGCAGGATAATAGTTCGAAGGCATTTGTAATACTAAATTATAATTGCGACTTTTGTTGATTTTTTTTTTTTTTTAGATTTAAGTCAGATAGAATTTGCATTTTCGAAAGGATTAACGCCAGAATAGAAGATGGGGAAGAATTCTTAAATAGTCGGCTAAAAATAGGTAGTCGCTCATAGGGATTTCACCTGAAGCCCAGCGAGGGTCAGTCGCGTACGCGAAATAGTTTTGATATACATTGGTGAATTATGTAAAGTATTAAATCGTCGATGACATTCCGGGGACATTATAATTTATTCTAATGGTAATCAAGAACTCGATAATAGGGTTATCGAGGACATTCCATGGACCACGTCGTTCCTGATGACATCCGAGAAGAACATCCGAGAAGTTATTATAGTTAACTTGCAAACTTTAATCCAAAACCGTACGGTATGTTGTTAATGTCGCACAAATAAAAATAATTATTACATTCAAGAGTCCTATAGAATCTTGTAAAAAAACTGTAATAAATGTTAAATTGGATTTTTTGACAAAAGAAGAGGCTTATAATGTATAGTATTGCCGTATAATTTAATAGTCAGTTTTAAATCCACAGAACTTCCAGGAAACGTAATCTCTGTATAGAATTACACGTCCACATGCAACAGGTAAGGAGAGAAATGCTCTATGTCGACCCCTTTATTGTATTTGAAAATGAAGATAATATAAGAATATTTTACCATAGAGAGAAGTTTTTGAGCATAGCAGGGCAACGAAGAAACACTAATATTATTAATATCAGTAGGAATATCATAAATGGCCATCCATTGTAGCGCATAAATGAAAGTTAATTAATAATTCGAATTTGAGGCGCGTTTCAAATGTTGAAAAGTGAGGGGCACGAATAATATAAATAATTATTAATGCGAATATATAGAACTGTTTCAATATGAATATATAGCGTACACAAATATATACAATGGAGTTCCGCAGAAATGAGCGTTTGAACAATGCAATATTTTGAATCAACAGAATAATAGTACATGTTAATGAAAGAATACAGCTTGAAGGCTAAAACGTGATAATCGCCAGCGAATTACTTTTCGATAATTATTAACGATCAACATTTAATTTCAATTTAACATTTATTCTGTTTCCGTGAATTTTCACGATTTCAATGGAAAACGTGAAAACCACTCTCCGGTTTTGGTTCTCCCTACGGTGTTAAAAGTACAACTTTCATCTCTGAGTAAATGATATAGACAAAATCCGAAAGCATAGTGTTTCACGTTAGTTTGACAGCCTTTTAGAATTACCGAATTAATGAATCAATGATTTACAATGTTCATTAATTTATTACCCCAGAGTATGTCATGTATTATTAGTGAAAGAACAAGTCGAATGTATGTCACTTGCAAATACGTAAGCAAATAAAATTTACTGACTTTGTACGGAGAGCGCAAAGTGAATTCCGATCGAAAAGGAGGCACTACAAACTTTATAAATAAAACACGAACGCGTGTACGAGCGAAACGGAAATTAAGAATTAATGCATGAAAAGAGGCGTATTTTCTGATAGAAACCTAAATATGTTCTCAGTTTTAAATGTACTTCTCGAAAGTCACATAATTCTTTTTTTACTTTTCCAACTATCGTTTCACACATGAAAGGGGGGAGGTGTCGCTATGCAAGAAGCAGCAATCAGTTTGGCCTGCAGCAGCTGGGCGATCTGACATGTACACAATTTTTCATGTATGTATTTTTATCCAATGATGTCAATTTATTACTGCATCATGTAGTAGCATCTACTAACGATTTGCTCTGAACACGCTCTTTCATAACCTATACAACTAAAAGGAGGTTCTGAAATTGTGGTATATGAAGCGGCGGATCGGGGGTGGGCGAGGTGCATTGAGGCATGGTGGGAGGGGGACCGGAGCGTGGAGGGCAGGGGGCGGACCGGGGCGGGGAGGGGATTGGGTGGGGCGGAGTGGGAAGAGTGGAGCGGGGAGGTGAGGGTGGGGCGGGGCGGTAGTCGGAGCGAAAGCTGTGATGGATTGATTGATTGATTGATTGATTGTGATTCCGGGCGCACTGACACCATTAGTCCCATAAGTGCAGTGCGTGTTTTTCAACGGGAAGAGCTGGATGGCGAGTCGACTTACCGTCGACTAGCGGGGTTTCCTCAACCAGGTATCTCCCACCAGCGGGTCACTGTCCCAGCCGGGACAGGCTTGCAGCTCCCGACTGGTCTCCCGACATGTGTAATAGTGTAGAGCATGTTAGTGTGTGTGTGTGTGTGTGTAAGGGTGAGGATAGGACAAAGAAGAGGAAGGAAAGATCGCGTGCGGTCCGTGGCCCGTTTGTTAGGATACTGATCCGGCATCTGGTGTTGATCGGAGAAACCACGGATAAACTACCGATCAGAGCAGCCGTCAGCTAAAATTCTCCTCCAGACAGCGACTGAATTCGACCTAGCTGACAAGCTAGTCGTGTGGGACGAAACAGTTGGTAGGAGTGAAATAGAACGGAGCGAAGTGAAGAGAGACTGAACAAAGCGGAAAGGGACGGAGCGTAACAGGACTCGGTGGGGCTATCCGTAGCGGGACGAAGCGGATCTGGACGGGGTGGAAAAGGGCGGAGTGGAGCCAACACCGCCTCTATTTATCAAGTCATCCGAACCAACTGGAAAGAGGCGCGTGACGTCATCAAACTTAGGCCATCTTGTTTTCATATTTCAGTCAGCATGTGAAGTGTAAAGACCATGTGTCCTGATTTCCTCTTAATTGGTTAAATCCTTTAAAGCGTTGTTACAATTTTTCTTAGACGTACATGCTTTTCAAAAGTAGTGTGTCGTGGTAATTACTTGAATGGTCTAAATAATTGTTTTCGGATTTACATACATACATTTATTTGAACTGCAATTGGGTATGACCCGGTAGAGTTGAAAAAGTTTCCGAAAGATTAATCTTTAAACAAGAAGTGGTTCCATCAATACAAGGATTTTCGCCCAACCAGCAGTTTTGAAGTATTTTTAATTGCTTTTGAAATCTTGATCCATTATTGGAATAATTATTTCTTGTGTTGTACGCGTGTATGCTTTGAATAACATATAAGAAAGGAATGAAATCGACGAATCCAAGCAATTTCCTACAAACTATTTTTTAGAGTTGCCAGATATGTCTTTAGAAAATAGCGAACTGGGGGGAGGATTGAATGGTAAGGTAAAACAGATATAGTTTTGAACAATGACATTTTCATGTATTAATTTAACCATCATCTGCTTTAATATTATATGATCTTTGAATAACATTATAGTTGTCAATAATTTATATTTAAACATATTAATGTCACAAATGCCTGTTTTTACTACAATTACCTTTGGAAAATATTTTTTTGATTTGGCTTATTATTTAACTCGATCGATTAACTATTTTCGACAAAACTTTTTGCTTGATTGAGGATCTTTTGCAACGTTATAAATCTTTTTGAATTAATCTTAACTTCCATACACTTAAACATGTTAAAAATATGTACAGCTCGCTTAGAACCTACTTTACCTCCATTCCGCTGCGTTTGTCGGCCCAAACATTCTTCTTAAAACTGAAAATTTTTTAGGTGCTAGCATTGGAGTCCAGAACTTATGCACAATACTGAAACAATTTCAATATATTTGGGGACAAAATTAAGACAACAACTTCGTGGCCCTGCATGATAGGCAGGACTCCCAACAGGGCAAAGTCAGCTCTAATAGAGTTTAAAAGCTCTTTTTACATGTTCACTATTCTCATTTTCTAATTAGTGAATTAATAATTGAAATAGTGATCAGGTCAGTCAAATAGTGAACATCTGGCAAACCTAGCGGTGTTGGTGGAGCGGGACGGTGCGAAACAAGATGAAGCGGAGTGCGGCATGTTGGGGCTAAAAATAAAAAAAAATCTTCCAAAACACAGTAGACAATTTACTTTTAAGACATATCGAGATGAAGCCAAGCCTCGTCAGTTGGGGCCTCAGATCTCGTAGCAAGTACACGTATGTTTTGCGCGAGCCCACTCGCATGTCTATATCTTCACATTGCAACTTCTTATATACACGTGTATGTAAGATTATCTTAACATGCCACTTCTACAGTTCAGTGTATTGTACGATGAACTAATTAGTGGTGCTAATCGCCCGAACTCGATACATTTGTGCGCGTTTCAAGTGAACATTTGTGCGCGTGGTGAACTTCTAATCATTGCAGTGATCCGTAATTGACTTTCTCACGCATTGCGCAATGTAATGTGTTGGATGTTTGTGCTTAAAACAGGACGTCTTCATGTAGGCAATTATTTAATTGAGCCTATGTTCACATCACACTAGCCACTTGCTTGATGATGAATATTCAAATTGGATACGGCGTTGGGGGTTCATGCGACGGACACCATCTTCAACCGTAATAATTCAGTACCGATTGATTACCCACAACCAGCGCTGCCTTCGACCTGTCTCCAAGCCTGCAACTGTGGGGGCGAAACGCATTATTCGTACCAGCGCCTGAACCTGGGAAACTGGTACTCCTGTGTACCAAGAAGGGGGGCGGTCCCCTCACCATCGGCACCATGAGAAAGACAGCACTTTCCAGAAACTGAAACATGATCCGCTATCACGCAATTTGTACATTGTGAATGATGTCACAGTTTAACGTCGTACAGTTATTTAACGACTTCAATGGCGTACATACTACGGAACCTACCTAAAACCGCAACCAGCATACGTGGCCACGACAATTCAGAGGGTAAACAAACATACCTCTTTTCATATTAAGCCAACGCAGACTTCTTTTTCAACACAGGCGGTAGATGAGGAAACGGAAGACAGCACCAATACATTTACTCGTACATATAGTACAGTCGAAGAAGTTTCGACTGCAATTAAATGTTTGCGTAGCTGCAAAGCGCCGAGCCCTGATCGAATAGGTCCTCCCATTCTAAAGAAGGTCCTGTTGGTCATAACCACTTAGTTTACGCGAATCTACAATAGCTGCATTACACAGCGGTACATTCCGAAAAACTGGAGCCATAGGCCAATCTGTCTTCTTCCTGTTATGAGAAAAGTATTTGAAAGGCTTCTACTCGCGCGAACCCAGCCAACTGTTCTCGCACGAAATCTCATCCGAAATTAACAGTGTGCCTTCAGGCCGGGTCATTCCGCTTCTTTACAAGCAGGGGCCTTTAAGGCTCAGCAGATTTCCGCTGATCTGTTACTTACACAGGATGTACGTGTCATTTACCTTGACATGATGCAAGCCTTTGATAAAGTGCCATACAATTTACTTTTCACCAAACTTCGGCTGCCTTCCACAAGACATAACGGATATGGTTAAGTCTTTCCTCATAAACCTCACATTCGTGATAAACGTTGGAAAAGCGAAATCCTCAAAGCCGATGATAGAAACCGGGGTCCCTCAGAGCTCCGTTCTCTCTCCACTACTGTTCTCGCTGTATGTCGATGACATACCACTCATACTGCGAATAAGACTATTCCTCTATGCTGACGACATAGCCGTCCTATCAAGAGGAATTATCCTAGACCACAAACTCAAAATACTTCTACAACAGATGAACCTGAAGAATGCAGAAGTGGTCGGAAGAAAACCACTTCACTTTTTTAGCGGAAAAGTCTCATGCAATCTGTTACACTCGTCGCAAACACAAATACACAAAGAGGTTCACATCGCCAAAACAAATTATACTACAAACTCAAACTCTAAAGTGAGTGCCTAAGGCAGCTTACCTAGGCGTCTTACCTTTTAATCGAAGGATGCGCTAGCATTTCCATGTCAGACGAATTCGATCAAAACTTCAGCAAAGAGTTCGTCTCTTACAGCCTCTTTTGAAGGAACCTAGATTCACCTTGGAACTTCGCCTGGTACTATATAACAAGTGTTGCCGGCCTGTAGCCACCTACGCCGCTGCGACGTGGTGGACTACAGCACAGAAGTACAAGGATACACTTGAGCTAGATCAAAACAGAGTTTTGGGACTCATAGCGCACCCTCCGTTTCGGAAACGGTTGAAAGTACTCAGGAAGGAACTTGATATCGAGTTCTTCACTCAATGCTTGAGAAAGCTATCTTTTAACGAAGCCTATTATCAAGCCTTTCAAACCAGCGAAGCACGGGAGATGCTTAAACAACAAGCTCGATATGTCCTCACTATAGGACAAAGAAGATAAGCACTCCCCCTCCGATATTTTGAGGGCATAGTGCAACACATACCATAACACAAATTCAGTTACTAACATGACTAAATACAAGCCTATTTGGCTACTGACGAAGGTCCGAACCCACACCAGCCACCTACACATAGCGGTAAAACGTGAAATGCGAGCGAGCTGCAACCACACAACACACCAACCTTCGGCTAAGCCGAAAAAAAGCATACTAAGGAACTAACGAAACTACTTTCAACGTCCACTTAATAAATTATTTATTTGACATTATTCGCCAATCCCAATAAATCATATCAGAGAGAATGTCAACAATTTACGATGAATTATTACCAAAAATTTAGGAGGTCAAAACAAATTCAGCAGATACCTTAATATCGACTTTAATGGAAAATTCTGTAAATCAAAGGTCGGATAAAAAATGAATGAATCCTTTAAATCTCCCTATTTAAGTTCCGCTTAGGAAAGTCCTGCGCGCCGGTGCTTAGTTCATCCCAAAATAAAATTTGTTGTAAGGGTAGGTGCGGTGTATACCACAGGTAAATCTAAATTTTTAATTCTCATGGATTGCAGAAAACCACACAATTTTCAAACTCATTTTCCTGTTTTCACAAGCAAATAAAACCAAGTGATATTCACGTTTTTTAAGCTTCATAAAAACTGATTAGGAAAATCGAATTAGAAAACGTATTTGAGAATCACGCAATGTATATCATATGTCAGGAACTTCATAAGTTATTTGAGTTAATTGTCAATTAAATTATTGTGCACTTTTAAAAAAAGATATATTTAATTTACTAAAAATCAATCATTTCTTTTAAAAAATTGCATTACCTACATTTATTATAAAAATTGTACAAATGTACAAATGTAATTAAAAAGGAGACATTAATAATAATAATTTCATTGATTTGCTTCTCAAAATATCCAACATCAACGATCCACGACCACGACCAAATTCAAAGCGCTAGCCTTCATTTTCCAGCATTCAAATTCCCTATTCCCGATTTAATCTTATCATGCCCTCATTTCTCGCCTATACCCTGCTATACTATCAACGTAAATTCTGACTGGGACCTCTGACATCAATTGCAAATGCGATTGTCGACACGGCGACGAACGCTGGGGGTTGCTAATCTCGAGCAAGACAGGGAGGTGGCACATGTAGAGGTGACGAAGAGGCCAGACTATATTACGCGCGACTACGTCGCGCAAAACCCGTTTCACTCTGTCACGGCCCGCACTTACGCCGCAAACTCACGCCACCTCCAAGCCACGCGTCACCCCCTCCTCCACACACGCGACTCTGCTCCCCTCATCCGTCCTCACCCCCCCCCCCCACAAGCTCTGCTCCCTGCACCTCGCAACACCCTTCGAATCCAAGCCACTTCTCCAACCCGCCTTACTATACCCCTCTCGCGAGTCTCCCTGCTCATACACCACCTGCATCATCATATTGCCAATCGTCTCTCCCGTCTCACACACTCATCCCTTCGACACGTCTATTTTCCTTCCCAAACTATTGCTCACAGCTCGGCGTCATTCCCTTTCATCACGGTGCTGCTTCTCTCCCATATCATCTTGCCACCTCTCTCGGGCAAATTCCGTCCGTCCTCCACCTGGCAGATCTCTCAGGCGCCTGACACAAATGTGCCAGACTATATTCCTGAACCATATCTAGCCCTATCTCGAAGCCCTAGGCAAATGCTTTCCTCACACTTGTCATCACCTCTCCGCTCTTGAAGCATCTTCATGCCATCACGTCGACACTTCTGCATATTGCTTATAAGGGGTAGCAGGCTTTGCGCCAATCTTACCTGACTGTTCCCCTTCCCTATTCGTGTCAACTCGGCTAACTCCCAATGCGCGGGCTGTCCACCAATCGAATCCCATCTTTTGTATTTCGCCATCTCCACATTATTAGTACTGCATTATTACTTGTGCCCCTAAGGCCATCCAAGTGACACTCGAGAATGTCAACACAAGCCGCACGCAGCGCTGCCACCCACGCACCTTCCTGCGGCTCGTCTCTATCTAACTGCGGTAGCCACCAGCCCCCCCCCGTTCCCGGCAACAGCGCGCGCACGCCCGACGTCTTAATTGTAGGTGGCGTTTCAAACGGCGCTGACATGAGAGCGCGGGTGCGAATTCATTGTCGCCGCCGCCGCGTGATAGAGCACTCAATTACACGCGCGCCCTGCACGCGCCTCCGCCTCTGGACGGGCCGACCCCACGCTGCCGCCCTCGCCGCCCCCACGCCGCCCCCACGCCGCCCCCACGCCGCCCCCACGCCGCCCCCCACGCCGCCCCCACGACGCCCCCCACGACGCCCTCACGACGCCCCTGCCGCCCCACGCCACCCCACGCCGCCCCACGCCGCCCCACGCCACCCCACGCCGCCCCTGCCGCCCCTACCGCCCCTGCCGCCTCCACGCCGCCCCCACGCTGCCGCCCACGCTGCCGCCCAAGCCGCCGCTACCGTCGCATCCGCCTCTGCCCATAACTGATCCCCCCTGTGTCCCCAGCACGACATCGCCACCACCTATGGAGGCGACTCCGTTAACGTTCTCTCTTTCACCTCGCCTCCATCCACAGCTTCACCCCTGCTCCGGACATCGTCTCTATGGTCGCCTTCTCCCCCGCTCCCAACCATTTCGGTCTCAGTCTGTTATCGTCACCAATGCCGTTAGGGTCACCGTCACTGCCACATCACCGATCCCTACCGCTTCGGCCCCAAATTCCAGCATTGAAACTCTTTCCGCCTTACACCTCTATTCACTCCCCCACCCATATCCCCGTCCTCCTGCCTCGCTTTAGCCTTCGTCCTTCCTTCCGCCACCACCGCCAACCTCTAACCTCGCCGTCCCCGGCATTGCCGTCCACTATCGCCGTTTCCGTCGTTTATGTCTACTTGGCGATAGTCTGAATAAAAATACTGTCTACTTGACAGCTAGCGGCTGACAGGGGAGAGAGGGTTCTATTATTCCATCAGAGGTCTCAAATTGTGACAATGTCACGACAGAGTTGCCGATGCTATTAAGAAAGAAAATTAAATCTTATAGCAGGAAGCCGCTGAAAATTGAAGAGCACCGTTCGGCGCCTTGTTTGGTTAAGCATCGTGGGTGCAATTCCGTCGTCTAATGTCGTGTGCTCTCTTTGTTTCTTCTGCTCTCTCTCGATGTTTCTTACTGATGGAAGAATGCCACACGACCACCTGTCAGCCGCCCGAGTAAGAGACAATATCTCTCGAACGCACCCCCAAATGTCAAGTAGGTAGAAATATTATTCGGACAACATAACCGTGCACCGACAGTGGTTTCAGGTTGTTCGGTCCCCGAACAGATCTAATACGCAGAAGGTCGAATGTAGCAGGAGGTATATTGCGCCATAGGCCTAATGCGACAGAAAGAATAGGAGACCGAAGGTCCAATAATACAGGAGGTTTAAAGGTAGAAAGTCCAATTACAAAGGTCTAATACGTATACACCGAAGGTCTAATAAGCATGGACCGGGGGTTAAAAGGTATAGCAGGTCCTAATTCAAGTTTAATAATAAGATTGCTTTTCATCACACCTCGTTGTGGAAATATTTGAAACATCTAAAAAAGGAACAGAGGGATAAGTAAGTCCTTATCATTCAGTTTTTGGCAGGACATGTACAAGTACATACCCAAAAACGAAGTGCTACCAAATTGAACAAAAGGAAATAGTGCGAATGGTAGCAAATTACCAAAAGTATAAAGAAAAGATATAGACATTCAAATGTAACTGCATACTTTAAGCTACAGATTAAAATAATAGCCTCCGCCAATAATAAGGAAGGCTGGCTTTTTCAAGGCATTTTTTCTTATGTAGTTTATGTATTTAGTACATTGAAGATTATCACACATATTATGGTTTTATTTTTGCATTCTGATACCTATTTCTTTTAGGCCAAAACTGATTAAAGAATCCTATCTGTTGGATCATATTTTATTGGACACTTTTGAATTGGAGTAAATTATATTCGACATTTGTTAATAAAGAGACCAAATTTTTATTAGACGTGTTTTCGTAGATATCCTCTCCGTCTTTCACCTCCTGCCATTAAACCTAGTATTTTTCAACTTTTCGACCTCTAACGCCATCCGTAATCATTAGGTGATGAATGGTGATTCAATTCTACTCCGTCACTCTTCACTTGAGTTCACCTCAGTGCAAGATCGTTAGGCAAGGAAACAACGCGCGCGGTCCCTGTTCCGTTTGTTGGGATACCGCTCCGGCATTCGCCTGGTGTTGATCGGAGAAATCACGGAAAACTACCGATCAGAGCACACGTCCCCTAGATTTCGCCTCCAGACAGCGACTAAACTAGACCTAGCTGACAAGCTAGTATTGAAAATCCTGCCATTGTTGGGACTTGAACCTAGAAACTCCCGGTCAGAGGCATTGTAGTGACACTAGTTGCTGCCCTGAGCCACCTGTCACGGTGCGTCATTAAACATTGAAATCCTGTTGAGAGTTGTTGTTTGGGAATATAAATATACAATGCGATTTCTTGGTAGTTGCAAATAAAGCGGCATGAACACTTTAAAAATCTACATGAACTGAAACCTGTAAAAACTGATGGATATGACTTATGCATTTAAGTTCTGCCACGTTATGTAGACTTTACATGCACAGATTTAAATAAATGTTTCCTTTATTTTTCTAAGTACGCTACAAAACTATTATCATGTAAATTTATCAACAATTTCTATGGAGCTGCATATATTGCTCCAAAAATCTCCATACAGGGGAATTGCCTGAACACAACATGCTTAATACATCTAGAATAAATAATTACCTGTGTATAAAACTTCAAATCGAGAATCTATAACCTAGCACATAATACATTGCCACTTACGTGTGTGGTTGCTCGGATTATCTCCTAGGTTAGACCGTTGTTCAATTAAGCATTAGGCACTGTTGTGCATGTATGCAGTGCCAATATCCCAACCGCTATGTACGTAGCGATTATATGGATCTCAATGCGGTTCAGTTCCGGGAATGGAACTTAGGTACCTCACAAGTATGTCTGAGAAGCTTCTCGTCAAACACGAATGTGACGTTTACACACACATAACCAGTGAAGTGATTAACAACAGAAACGCAACTTCTTGGGAACGGCAACAAACTATTCCTAAACAAATATACATATAATTACCAAAAATGTACACTATTTTTGAAAGAAGAAACAACTTGTCGACATTTCTAGTGATTACTTCAATCTTTTACTTTCTCGTACACGTACGTATATACGGAGTAATAAAGGGTAAACGCTACAGTGATTGGCCATCTCCCCCTCCCCAGTGATTGGCCACTCCAACTATTATTTGAATTACCGCTTGTTCTAACACCGTGTTCTAATATTTTTGCTTGTAAATGACGAGAAGAAACGCTTTCTGAGTAGCATGCAATATTTACTTTGACCAAAAGAGTACAACAGTTGCCAATATGGTGGATGTTTGTTAACTGCGATGTGTGATGATTGTACATAACGATTTCTTAACGTTTTCTTTAGAAACCTAATATCCAATATTGCTGCTTGTTGATTAAGGCGGTAAGTAAATCACAATGATGTCAGAAAACACAAATTTTATTGAATGACAATAATATCAACTGAAAATGAGAAGCCTAGCGTTGCATATTTAGTGACATAGAGAGGGTGGCAAATGACTATCTTCAATAGTGTGTAATTGTATTATTGACCACCAAGCTAATAATTGTTGTCACATTATTTTTAACCGTATTTTCCATTATTGCACTCACGTAAATCCTGCGTGACCTGAATAAGTTACAAGTCCAAAGGGCCTAAGCAGGAGTATGATGCAGGAGCAGTGGCAAATAGTATCAAATGTGTTAAAAATAACGGGGCATATGAGCGGTTCTGCTGCAAAATCATTTGGTGTTCCCAGAACAACTTTGCAGTTTCATTTAAATAATCCAGATCACAAAACACCACTGGGTCCTGATGGTGTTTTATCTAAAGAAGAAGAAGCCGGTCTAGTTAGGTGGATACTAGAACTAGCCAGGAAAGATTTTCCGATGAAGAAGAGAGATCTATAGAGCAGCGTTCTACAACTTTTAGTTGCTAAACCATGGCCCAATCCGTCCGTTAGCAACCGCCCAGGAGTAGGCTAGGTCAAGGCATCAAACTCATATTTTTTCAATAATGTGTATGACAATTTAACTATGTCAAATTGCGAGATAAATTGCGTCGATAAAACGTATCTGGCTTTAATATTGAAGATTTATTTTTTGTTTATTTATTTGGTCAAACAACAGTAAAACTGTGTATGACGTATGGGGGAAGAGATTATCTGCGCACATTTCTTGAGGCCCAGAATAAAAAAAATTTAAAATTTAAAAAAATAAAAAACGCGAGATTAGCAACATCTGAAAAACTATACATTTTCTTTCCCGAGTTATAGAAAAATAATCAACGCTAAATGAACTGCTGATTTGATTTTTTTGCATTGCTAACAAAATAGTAACGAATATCAGTTCTACTCCTACGACTACAAGCAAAAAGAGTGCTAAATAAAACGTGCAAGATGTAGGACAGGTTCAAAAATTAATTTTAACTTTTGGAATTTTCAAAACTTGAACGTTTTTAATGAAAATCAGAAATAATTGCATGCCGTACTTATAAAAGCACTCTCTTCTACACGATAAAAACGAGAAAAAAATCTGGCCTTTTTTTTAGAAAAAAAGAGTTGAAAATGCTACAGGGGTTTCAAGCAAAGTATCCCCCAAACGTTAAAAATCCTAATAAGTACAGGAAAAGTACTCCTCAAGCATTTACCAAGTTTCGGGGGTACGGATCATAAGCACTTTAAATATAGATTTTGCAATCGTAAATTCGAGCTCGTATTGCTCAGATGAATTCAATACTGCCCCTTCCTATACTATAGTAGAGAAAGTAATATAGGGTTATCTCAGCATTTTGTCAATGGATCCGGATCACTGGACCAAAAATCCTGATCCAGACGGAAGCATTCTCCCAGAAGCTGAAGTACATTACGTGTTACAGGTATGTGAAGTCCTTAAAATTTATTCAGTACAAATATTGCCTAATTCATTAAATTCCATTGTTAAAATAAATATTACTTTCCTTTTTGATAATCTCTAATAATTATTGTATAGAAATAGTTATGCAGTAGAAAAGATTTTTGAGAATGTTAGGGAGTATACACGCTAAAACAATTCACTAAAGCAAGGAGCAGCGGAACGAAACCGGTGAATCAGTTAATAAAAGAGTTAATTCGGGTTATAGTTGCGTGTTGGTGGTGGGGTTTTTGAAGGTCGAAAGTTGATGGCTCAGAACAGTGTATTTTTTATCAAGTGATCAAATCTAATTGTGTGGAAAGAGAAGTTCAAACGAAAAAAGTGCAAATTTTTAAATTGAAAGAAAAAATAACGATTGTACGAACTAGGGAAAATCAATATTTTCCATTTCAGGGCTAAAATCCATGGGAATAAAATTTTGGTGTGATAAATTTCATTCTGATAACCCATCAAAATTTAATTTGTGGCAAAATTTAATTAAGAAAGTGGCGTAAAGTAATCAAGTGTCTTTGGTACCATTCAATTAAAAATGCAACATTTTTGGACTGAAGGTGGCTTTCAAGCACATTTGTAGTGTGTGGAAGTTCCAAAATTCTAAACAAATGCTGACTTCACTATTATTAGAAATCACTCATAAAATTATTCTTCCTAACACAACAATTTAAAAAATATATTCATGCACACAATGATGTTAAGAATTCCTGCTGAGGCAAAATGTGTATCAGTACCTAAGCTCAATAAAAAATTTGTTCCGTTTTCTGAAATTACATCCTTTGGGTTGGAATCTTCCAACTAATGTTACGCGGTCAAATATACCAATTCTACACAAAAAATGTACAGACTCACACGTATATTATTTTGGAAAAATAACACTTGACAAAACTCATAAACAAAAAAGTTTAAATAACACAAGTTGCAAATTATTTATATTATAAATAATATTTAAAACTCAATACCACTCATAATAAAACTAATTATTTCTAACAACTTGAATTTCTGAACAGATTCCTTGGTAACATAATATTTTTTAGAAATTATGTAAAAACGACTAGGTAAATGTCTCAAAAAATTCTAAAATAAATCAATTTACAGTAAATACTACAAAATATAATTGCAAAACCCATAATGTCAAGAAATGAATAGCAAACAAATGTTCAAATGAGTTCGCAATAATGAACTAAAAAGACATGACTACAAAATATATTTATTTATTTATTAGAATATGTATTAGAAATCAGCACAATAAATGTCCTCTTACATTCAAAAAAGACTTAGACCACACGCAATTCGTTGGAAATATTTTTCTAAACAATAATCTGAAAATAATAATTCCGAGTTCCTCTGCAGGGCCGCGTAGTTTTGTGTTTCATCAACTAAAGAATGCTGTCGCCAACGTTTTACAACTAATACCCGGTCCAAAAAAGGACCTCTTGAGCAACTCAGTCTCACAGTCGTAGTGATATCAAGGGCGAACAAAATCAGCGTAACTGTAGACTTTCCACAACACCTGCTTTTACAGAGAATGTTTTTAGTAAATAACTATTCCATGAAGCTTCTTGAAGAATGACGCCCACAAGCAGAACCGTTGGACACTCCCAAAAGCCCAGGTAAAATCAAGAATGATATTTCTGGTAGGCAGTTTCGCCATATAGCATCCGAGTACATGCAAAGCATGAACCCGCCCGCATAACTTCATAGCCCTTGCATGACTCTGGTCAATGGACAATAATTAATCAGGTATGCAGCACCCTCATATAGCTTTAGAGTTCGCGCTAAGCATGAAACAACCTGCAGGGACGCAGGGCTCTCCCAGAACCGCCGTTCTTCGGAAAATAATATTCCTAGTACGCAGCTCCTCCAAGCTTCGTAGTTTGTTGAAATCATGAATCACACCAGCACAGCCACTTGGATCCTTCACAACCCTCTCCGGAAAACAATATTTTTGGTACGCATTTCTTCCATGTGGTTTCTCAGTAGGGGCAAAGGATGACGCCAAACCACATAGCCATTTGACTCTCTCACAATCTCCAGAGAACTTTTTTTAATTCGTAGCTCTGCCACGTAGCTCCGATGAATGTGTAAAACATGAAACCCATCAGACACAGCTCTCTCACAACCCCCGATCATCACAAACATAATATTTCTGGTACGTAGCACCTCCATGTAACATCGTAGCGCGTACCAAAAAAAAGAACACTAACAAAAACGCTAGACCCTCACATAATTGTAGTTGTCGGAGAATAAAATTTATGTTGCTTAGATCCACCTTTTAATTGCAAAGTACGTGCAAAACATAAAGTCCCACTGGCTCCCTCACATTCTCGGTCATCCAGAGAATACTATTCTCCACGTAGCTTCGTAGTTGATGCAAAGTATAAATACCACCAGCATTGCCGCTGGGCTCTCCCACATAGTCCGCTCACCCGGAGAATAATACTTCTGGTACGTAGATTTCTCCATGTAGTTTCGTAGTTCGTACAAGGCATGAAACCTACCAGCATGGCCGCTGGGCTCACCCGCATCCCCTGCCTACCCGGAGAATAATATTTCTGGTCCTGTAGATTCTCCAAGCAATTTCGTAGTGCGTGCAAAGCGTGAATCCCATCAGCATGGCTACTGGGCTCTCCCACATCCTCCGCTCACCCGGAGAATAGTATTTTTGGTGCGCAGCTCCTCTGGTACGTAAAGCTCTGGGTCGGGGCAGATAGAAACGAAACTATGAATGGAGAAATATCCACGAACCTTAAAAATATTGAAGCAACATTCACCCCACTGAACAGCAACTAACCAGGTCATTTCGAACAAAGTATTTGTGAAACTAGAGGAAATAAAGTAATTAAATATTTCAGTAATAGAATTGTTAATGAAAATTACAAGGCGAAGTTCTTTATTAGCATAGTTAATATAATTTCTAATAAGCATAGTTAATATTAGAAATATTATGGGGACAAAATTATAGAGTATGGCAATGGTGAAATTGGATAATGATGAATTAGTGACTATCTAACCTGCCTGAACATTTTGAGAATTCGAAACTGACTTTTTTGTTATTTTAATTTCTTTGAATAATATTTCCTCTGAAGTGAGTATTGAGACTGAGTATATGTTGTGACAATGTTTTTTTGTAGCTGAGAGTGTAAGTAAACAAATAGTCCATGCGTAGAATTAATAGCTTATTAAAGATAGTTACATTTGACATTTTACATCCGTTTTATAGGTATTTTCATTTTTTTCGGAAATTCTTGTTACAAGAAAGGATGCAAATGTGTAATTTTGTGTACGAGTCAATTACTTATTTGAGATATTTTACTAACTTTATATTATTTTCATTCACAAATACTTAGAAGAATAATTTTATGAACAAATACAAAGATTGAAAACAAAGCAACAAAGAACATAGAAAGTATCAAACGATAATAGAAAATACCTTGGACACCTTGCTTGTTGGTTTAAGAAGAGAAAGAAGGGATTTACTTTTGACATCCAGCCTTCACAATGCCCATCTAGCCTGATCTGCTCGTCATCACCCGGCAATGAATGCTCACCCCTCGAAGAATACTTTGTGCGCGGAATTCTTGCTAACGTCCTATTGACATTCCGATCTTTGTTGAATTTCCTCCATTTTATTTATTTAATTTCAATCATTTTGTCAATCAATTCGAAAATTCATTAGATTTGGCCAAATATTTTATTTATATTACATATTGTTTCCAGTATTAATTGAAAGATGTTTCTGAAACAATATTTTTTATAAGTGATCGATGGTGTTGAGTTATGTGCCTGAAGACCCCCGAGAGACCAACAGTGATATTTCAAAGTATTGATTGAGCTGTATAGCCACTGTTCACTTCTCTATCATTATCTATTAAATCAACACTTTCTACAATGTGTGTAATGGACCGTAACCACAGTATGCAGCGGCGTAACAAAAAACGCTGAGAACGAACCAAGGTTAATGGAAATTAACAATTCCTCGAATATTCGAATTATTTTTTGCATATCTTCAGTGTGAACGAATGTCTTGTGATTTAAAGAGCCACAAACGATAGGGGACTATCATTTATTTTTTAGGCATTCTATTAACCTATGGTCTATATATGGTCTATATATGCCTATGAACTATTTCTGGTGAAATCATTCTTGGATATTGGAGGTAGGTGATGGAACTTATTAATACCGCAGAATGGCAGGTAGTGGTGTGTTTTTAATGTTGTTGTTTTACCGGGAGGTTGGGAGGAAAGAGACGTTCAGGATGTCAGTAAGCTTGTAGGAATAGGAAATGAATCACACTCTCGCCAATCTCGATTGAACGTAAAATGTTTGAATTTTAGTGAAATCCTTAAGACAATTAAAGAATTATCTTCATTATTGTATGTATAAATCGTAAAATTGATGAGCAGCCCAAAATACTTTTCTTCTTAAAATTATCTGAAATATGAATACCAAGTATTTCAGTTTTGAAAACATGGAAGTGATGTATTGTATAAGAAAAAGTCATGAAATTAAGGCAATACTAAACAAGCCGAAAGATAGTTTTGATCAAAATCTGCAACAAGATATTGCTACACTGTTTAATAAAAATATATTTGAATAAATATTCAAGTAAATTAGTAAGTCCATAAAGGAACAACTTTTAGTACTTTGTATGTCGTCATAAACTTCACTGTATTTCCACATACCATGAACCAGTTTTTCTTCATTGTCATCAAATGATAATTATTCTTAAAAAGAAAATTTTAAAATGAAATTATACATACGAACACATAAATGTGTTTCCTATAATCAAGTTCTGTATTAAATTATTCTTCAAACATTCTGTTCAGAAAACCATTAAAACACCCACTACCAGCTAGAACTTGCAAAACCAAACGAATAGTTCCTGGAAGTTTTCGCCTATCCCTTTTCGCTGTGAAAAATCCTCTTCAGTAAAAAGCACATTTTCTCCTCTGCTTCTTTCGTTCTGATTGTTTAGTTCACTCGAACAAATCCCGCTCTCTCGAATTGTTTTCTTAACTTCGGATGTTGCTGTTCTTCAGTGTTTTTACAGCCTAAGACGATTCCTCTTAAGGATTAACTATCTCCATGTCATCTTCTGCTGAACTGAATCGATACTGTAGCAACTTCAGTGAGAACAAACCACTCGTCTGACGCATGGGAGAATAAGCCATGTTTTGCTTGACAGCTCATAAATACATATTAAATGTACGAATTTCGTTATTACTCTATCCAGCATGTACAAGTTATACAATAGCGTCATCTTGTGGCAGTGATATTTCTGTTTACTTAAGAGAAGCCATACTGGCTTCAATTCAAGGAATGTCGAATAGACAATCAAGAAATACAGATATGTGATAAATTGCGAATGTTAAAGCGTGTTTGAAAGTACAAGATAATCCCTGGAATTAAATATTCCAGCAAATTCAGATGAAATTTATTACTTCTACCTACGAGTGTAATTAGAAAGTATGTAGAGAATGTAATAGAGAATGTATTAGAGTGTATGTAGAATTCCCAAACGCAGCAGGAAAATATTATTATTTTAAGGTACTCTATATCAAACAACAAAATTTTAAAACTTATGATCTGGAAATGTGATAGTCTGCAAGTAAAAGTTAAATCAAATATTGACAGTTCCAATTCATATTCAGTTCCAAATATAATCAGTTCCAATTCATAATCAGTTCCATAATTCAATTCCAGAGAAAATTGATGACATTGTGATGTGTTAACAAATGTGAATAGGATCACTGGAAGCCTGGCAGGCAGACGATATTGTTGTGAATGTATTAGCTAGATAGAGTAAGGAACATAAACGTGCGCAGCCTGACAGGAGAGAGATGCCAATTACATTTCTGGGCCTCTTTGTTCCGGCGCCGACCTACCGTCAACTAGGGGGATTTTCCCCCACCAGGTATCACCCATCAGTAACACACCGCCCCAGCAGGGGCAAGCTCTAAGCTCCCGACCTGTCTCCCAGCATGTATGCTAGTGTAGTGCATGTAAGTGTGTGTAAGGGCGGAGAATAGGACAAGGAAGAAGAAATATCACGCGCGGCCCGTGGTCCGTTTGTTATGAAAGTACTCCGGCATTCGCCTAGCGTTGATCAGAGAAACAGAGCAGCCGGCCGCTAGGATTCCCCTCCAGACAGCCACTGAATTCGACCTAGCGACCCAACTTCGAAAATCCAGGCACCGTTGGGAGAGGAAACCCAGGAGCTCCCGGTCAGAGGAACTCAGTGAGATCAGCTAAAGCCCTGAATCACCTCTCCCGGTCGGGCGAGGTGGCGCCGTGTCCTGTTTCACACCCATCGATCGTGTGGCGACGTGACCCACTTGGCCTCGCGCGCGCGACATATTAAGCGCATTATGCGTGAAGAAATTGATAAAAAAGGGGCGCGCGCGGCGCGGCGCCTTCGCAATGGCGAGGAAGCCTCCTTATCTGCCCGGAGCCCCTGCGCGCGTGCCGTTCGTCATCCCATATTGTTTTAAATAATTCATGCGGAAAAGCGCGAATGAGACGAAAGCGGAACATTTTCCGGGCGTTTAAGAAAGGAGAAGGGAAAGATAGATTAATGAATAAATCATTTTTGCGAGGAGGCCGGCCGGACGTTGTGAAGCACCGGAAGCATTATCGTGAACGTTAGCGAAAATGCAGTCAAAATGTATTCCGTGTTATTATGGGGTATAACGAGAGCGAAGAGGTAGAAAAGGGAAGCACGAAGACCTCACAAAACGAGGCGACCTGCTGACGTTTACAAGAACGAAGTATGAAAGGCATACACAAACAAAAACTTGTTAGAATGGAAGTTCTGGTTTTTAAGGGAATGACACATTTAGACGCTTGTGATATTATTTTAATGCACTTTTAAGTACAGTTAAATGTTATTTCTAATCTAACTTGATAATGAAATTCTCCGTTCTGTTAGTTTCTATTTTTTTAACACTTGAGAAACAAACTTTTAGCCAGCCCTCTTCAAACCTAGTTTTGGTACTATGTTGCATACATAAACACTAATTTTTTGGGAAGTAATAGTTTTTTTATCAAAGTAAAATCAGAATTTGATTACTTACAAAACTATAGTTGATAGGCAAAACATATTTAAAACAAAATCATATTTAAAAATGTAATTTAATAAAGTATTTATAAAATAAATCATAATTGAAGCAAATCATTTTTAAAAATAGGATTACATAGGATATGAATGGCAAAAGATCTTAAAGCGTTACACAACCTGGCAAAACTCTGTATTTGTCAGTATAAGGGTGAATATTAATATGAAAAACCATTTAGTAAAAAGGCATACAAAGGTTTTTTTGGAACTGTTAAAACATCTTATGATTTTTCAGTATCCAAGTATTTGTACAAGTAATATCCAATTAAATCCCAAGATAAACAATTTGGTGCTTAACATAAAAAATGTTTCATCATTCTTTCTGTTTCAATATTTGGAGGTATTTGTTAAAACAATATACTACATCCTACTCTTTTCTCCTGGAATAAACGTTACGTTTGTAAGTACTTCATTAGTCCTGACAGTCATCAGTACTGTAATTTTTTTTGTGAAACTACGTTTTCCTTAGTTTCACAAAACGCATTCCATTAATGAATGTGACTTTACTCGCGTACCATGGAATTCTAATGAAATGGCATATGCATACACCCTGCAGGAAAAGTATTTGTAGTAACCGTAGTCGAGTAACTTTGATACTGTGGTTTGACTTTGATATTTAACCCCGTTTTAAATTCCCACCAGTTTGAGGCAATAAGCTTTCCAACCTTACATTTTTCCTTCCTTTTAACTCAAGCCTTCTCAATTCATTCGGCAACTTGTACATTATAGAATACTTTTATCTGTGAAGGAAGATTATAATAATTAGATTTTAATTGATATGGGACTAATATTCTGGTCGCCCATTGCAACACTCTGCCTAACATCTTAAAATACAGTAATCACTATTTTTTCGAAAATTTGAGGGGCATATCATTACAAAAATTGACACTGTTGTTGCCTAATCGATTAACAATTTGTCATGTATTGCTATATCTTCGAAGTAAGGCCTTAGGTTCTGTCAGTGAAAATGGAATCTTAAGAATTATCGCAAAAATGCAACTGCATAAACCATAAGAATCATCATGCATTGAGAAAAGTGAAAACATTGAGTTAACCAGCTCAAACTCACTCTGTCACAAATCTACTTTTATCAATGTGCCGTTTGTGTCGCAAACAAGTCACAGTGGACTGTAAATTGGAATTGTATAGAGAACCTAACATTGTGGGAGCGATATCTCGGTGTAAAAACTCAGTTAAATAATTTACCATGTTCATATCTTACACTTATCTCACACATCTTAATATCAAGAATCTATTTGTGCTTATAAGAAGGTTAATAACGCCCTTATTCGTGCAAGATTTTTTGATACCACCAAGTCTACGTATTAGTTTTTACTTCTCGGAAATGCAGTTGACATTCCCGTAGACTAGAAATTGTAATGGTAACTGATAACATTTTCACAATTATAGCTACCGCAGCAGATATTTGCGTAAGGAACAAGATACATCGATTGTTACTGAGAGTAAAACTCATTCTCACTCTCAAATAAGAAAAAATCTTTGTCGATTAGTGTTGTATTGACTAGTAGAGCAGTCGCCATACTTATTGATTAACGTAGCAAAAATCTTCACAAAAAACCTAATTTTTGGCAATATTCAGCGAATACTTGCTGCCCTGTTATTGTATAGCAGCGGTCTTTTTATCCCAAAGTATACTTTACAAAATAAGTTATTCCTTACTTTTGGATCCTTACCTAACATTTCCTTTTTAGATTCAGTGCTTTTTCATTATTTGGCACGTATTTACAGGACGTACTGTGGATACAAAGATGAACATATTGTAGTGAACAGAACATATTTTTATTCTATTTTGTAAACTAAAACTCGGGCATTTGAATCCCCGAGAGTAAAATCGCTCGTACTGGATACATGAAGTAGAGACATGTTACACAAACGGGAAAATATGTTAATCATCTCCTGAGGGGTAGATCGTGGTTTACACACACAAAAAGTGTGAATGCTCTTCGTGCAAGTATTCAACTAATCCCATAAGTAAAATTTGAAATGTGAGAGTATTTTGCTTGCTTATGTCTCGTGATTTGAAACAAAAATTAACATTAGAGCGCCCAATAAGTTCTCGCGTCGTTTCTTAATCGACACATTAAAGGTCATTTCCTTATTCAATTGAACTTGCTATGAGACAGGGACTATTTCCCGGACAGAGTAACAGGGGTATATTTCTACAAAACTGGAGTAGGGTAAACGGTACAGTGATTTGCCACTCCAACTATAATTTGAATTACCGCTTGTTTTAACAGCGTTTTGTAATGTTTTGTTTGTAAATGGCGTGAAGGGAAGCTTTTTGGTTATAATGTCATATTTACTTTGACAGCAAGAGTGCAACTGTTGCCAATATTGTGGATGTTTGTTAACTATACGGTACGTGTCCGTTGTATGCAAAGATTTCTTAAGACTTCCTTTAGAAACCTGATATCAGATACCGCTGTTTGTTGCTTACGGCGGTAAGTAAATCTCCTTGATATGTCAGAAAACACAAGCCTTATTGAATAACAATATCAGCTGAAAATGAGAAACCTAGCTTTGCATATTTAGTGACATAAGGGGGGTGGCCAATGACTGGATCTTCGACAGTGTGTGAATTGTGTTCTTGGCCACTCTGCTGATATTTGTTGTCAGGTTGTTTTTAAAAGTGGTTTAATATTATTGCACACGGGTGCAAACAGCATGGGCTTGAAACAGATCTTACAATGCCAAAGAAGCCGAAGCAGGATAAAAGTAATGCAGAAGCCATAATATCAAAATGATTAATGAAATAACAGGTAATTAGATTAATCAAGGGGCCAATCCATTTTAAATGGTTCAGAATATGCAATGGACCGAGACTGGCTGTGAAAAAGTTAATGAATAACGTCATCGAGGCAACGATCATTAAGGGAAAATACAAAGGAAAGGATGTTTTGATACCGATTATTTCAACGGAGTTACCATTCGACTTTAAGCGTCTTCAATTTCCGCTGCGTCTGGCTTTTACTATGTCCATAAATAAATCGCAAGGCCAGTTGTTAGAAGTTTGCGGAATCAATGTAGGGGATATGAAGTTGACCGGGTCATCTAGGTGATTGAGAAATGCTTAATAATGCTTAGCCAAAACGCGGTAACTGCTCTATTTTATATCAAGAATGAAAAATATATAATTTTTATAAAATAATATTTTAAAATCCAATTCAACTAAACATATTGTTACGTTTACCGTAAGGACAGCTTGTCAAACTTAGCTCGATTTTTCTCAAAACAGTTTGTGTAGATACTGCGTTATTCTTATGAAGGCAGTGCTATACTAAACAGGTTCAACTGTCACACCATGTAACTGCAAAAACTGGGATACCGTTCAACTGCAAAATTGCGATATAGTCCCTATATAAAACCGTGATACTATTCAACTCCAAATACAAATCTCTCAACTACAAAACTGGGATACCGCTCATCTGCAAAAAGTGCGATACCATTCAACTGCAAAATCACTATAAGGTCGTTCCATATTAAATCAATACTGTCATTTCACATCACCATATCTGATTCAGATGAAATTTGACACATAGGTAGAATGAATGAAGAATAAGAAAGTTACAAATTTTAAGTAAGATATTTCCACCCGTTTGTGAAATATAGCCATGTAAACTTTTACAAAATTTGGTTCCCGAAACTTTTAATTGATGTAGAACCTCTCCCAAGTAAGACAGAGAGCTGGAACAGGTGTCATTTTGCAGCTTTCTTTATGGTCTTTTATATGATATACAACTCAATAGGGGTTGAGTTAAAAAAGGTTTTCAAATTTGAATTCAAAAGTTTGATTTCGAGTTTTTTTCAAAATGCTCATCTTCAAAAAAATTGAAAAAAATCTAAAATAATCCGTATATGTTTCCAAACAGATAGTGCAAGTTTAAATATGGGACTGCAATGGGTTCATATGGTAATCTTTACTTTAAAATGCACAATATTTACTTACTCTAGATTTTACTGATTTAAAATGCATTTTATTTCAAATTATAAGACGTAATATATACAAATAATTAATTTAGTGTTTTTTGTTGCCGAGTGTGTTGTGTTGTATTGCAATTATAATAATAATAATAATTATTATTATTATTATTATTATTATTATTATTATTATTAGACGGCTGAACTTCATGCATTTACATATTTTTACTGACTGTGCATATCGAAAGGAAATGTACATAACTTTACCTATCACCAAAAATAAAACAAATCAAAGTCACCTTCCAGTTGATGAGCCAGATACATGGGAACCTGAACATTTAAGCGAAATGAATCATTGAGGAAAGAACACCAACTTCGAGCAGCGTCAGCTGGTTATTTACCATCATGCAAACGGTTAATGATACCCAAAATTTTGCAAATGCCATTAATGAAGCAAGCACACTGAGTGACATTACCTCATGGTGCATCAATGAATAGGCGATTGAACTACAACCCGGAGGAGAACGCCTGAATCGAGAACAGAATCTCATAGTGAAAATAATAAAGAAGGACCCTGGTATTAATGCACTAAAAATTACTCCACAGTTATAAATTGGCATTGGCAAGAAAGTAAATCCCGAAACCTTGCGAAGGGTACTAAGGGGGTTCAATTTCCGTAGCGCCGGGGTCAGAAGAATGTCACTTGTAAGTTGAAAGAGAAATACCCGAAAAGATCTCGGGTGGAAATGTCTTACTCAAAATTTGTAGTTTCCTTATTCTTCATTCATACTACCTATGTGTTAAATTTAATCTGAATCTAAAATGGTGATCTCCAAATCTAAAATCTCCAAAATTTTAATTAAAACTGTGTTGATTTAATATGGAATGACCATATACCATTCAACTGCAAAACCGCGATACCGTTCAACTTGCAAACCCGCGACACCGCCCACTTGCAAAACTGCGTTCCCGTTCATTGCAAAACCGCGATACCGTTCAAATACTAAACGCTATACCGTTCAATTACAAAAAATCGCGACACCGTTGTAAAAACGTGACACTTCAATCTCAAATATCGCGATATCGTTCAACTGTAAAAACGCAATACTGTTCAATTAAAAACCACAACACCGTTCAATTAAAAACCGCAACACCGTTCAACTACAAAACGCTATACCGTTCAACTGGAAACCCGCGATACCGTCCAACTGTAAAACTGCAATACAGTTCAACTACAAAGCCGCGATGTTGTTCGACTGTAAACGCTATACCGTTCAATTGTAAAACCGCAACACCGTTCAATACAAAACCGCTATACCGCTCAACAGCAAGACCGTTCAACTGCAAAAACGCGACATTGTTCAACTGCAAATCCATTCAGCTGCAAACCCGGTCAACTGCAAACCCGTTCAACTCAGGCACTGTTCAACGCCGACACCCTTCATCTCCGACACCGTTGTAAAAGAGACGGTGAGAGAGGTGGGAGAAAGGGTGAGGGAAAAAGAATGATGGAGATGCAGGGCAGGTCGTCTGCCGGGTTCTTCTAGTATGACATAAGAATGGAGTCGAATATGCTGAGATTTGAAAATCGAGGATTTACCCTAACAGCGCTTAAATATTAATTATATTAATTGTCTTACAAATTGTGTGCTTTCATGGGTAATAGTTAATTGAATATATCGTTATACTAGTTGTTTCTGTTAGGAATAATTAAGTGGCCAATCACTGCCATTATGGTGGCCAATCACTATAATTTCTGGCCAATCACTGTACAAAATGGCATGTTTTATGAAAAAAATTAATAACGTCATGTTCATTTTTCGATAAAAATTACGGTTGGGATAAGTAAAAGGACAGTTGGTCAGTAGAAAGTGAGTGGCAAATTTTCAAAACTTTACTTCTCAAATGAGTTAACGTGGTAACAACTCTTTAACTGGCAATCACTGTGCCGTTTACCCTACATGTAAAATATTCATTCAAAGTTAACCTTTTTCAATTTTCAAAAATTCTTTTTTTAATAAAATTCGCACCTTCATTACACTTTTACTCTAAATTCAAAGAAAATATTTTTAACTATTTTTTAGAAAATTTTGAAAAAGTCTCCTGTAAGTTTATTATAAAGTACCCTCATAATGTTTCGCGTTCCCCTACACTGATCAAAGTATATTGATTTTAGAAAACATACTGAGTCTGTGTTATGTTTTTTACAGATAAACAAACGAATGAACAGATATACAGGTTGTCCGAGGAGGAAACGTCGAAACTTCGAAAATAAACTACGTGGATATTGCGAATTCCAAATGGAAGCCGCAATAAGCGCTCAAAAGTTGTTTTGAAATAATTATATCTTGGCAAAATTTTGCATTATGGAAATATAAAAACACTTCAGAAACATGTAAATTGTTTATTATTTACAAAAGAAATGAATATATTTGCTCAGACAGAAAAATTAAGCGAGAAATAAAAAACTAGTCGAATTGTGTAAATTGGGTGCTTTTTATTTCTCGCTTAATTTTTCTTTCTGAACAAATATATTAATTTATTTTGTAAATTATAAAGAATTTACATGTTTCTGGAGTGTTTCTACGCTTCTATAATGCAAATGTTTGCCTAGAAACCAATTTTTCAAACCAACTTTTCAGTGCTTATTGCGGCTCAACCAATCGGAATATCCACCAAGTTTATAAGACAAAATATGCTTAAAATTGTCTTAAGAGCTTATTTTCCAAAGTTTCGACGTTTCCTCCCCGGACACCTGTATTTTTAAAAGCCCTAGAACGCGTCAAAATGTTGAGCATATTTTACAAAATTATGTGATTTTCATGTTAAGTAAAATACCAATATTTATGATATTTGTATATCGATTCAATATATTTGACTTTCTAAAATAATAGTACTAATTATACTATTAAACTGAAAATATTTACTTAAGAATTTATTTAAATGTGAGAAAATACTAACTCAGCAGGTATTTTATTTTGAATCAAAATTAATTTTAAAGTAGTGTCGTCATTAGTTAAGAATATGCCCGAATTTGGGTTTAGGAAACTTCAAGAGCATTTAGGTATAGCAAAGGATTTTTTAACCTGAAGAACGATTATTTTCTAAGATATTCTTTCTACTGTAGGAATACTTACAACAAAGAAGACATAGATAAAATACCCATGCACGACAATCTTGACGTTTAGATTACGTACATCGATCACATTTCAGGAGAAGGAAGACACGCGCACTGGCCTCTGGCAACCCACAAGTTTCGCCCTTTTTTAAACATTTAATCGTTCTTGAAAACCTACTCTCAAATCTTCAAGAATGTTGATGGCACGCCATCCCTGGAACGACTAGAGAAAAGAAATCCGAAGCTTTCGGTCGCCTTACCGCCGCATCGTAACAAAGTTCTTTCGCTTTCGCAAAGCCGCGCATAACCCACTTCCACATCGTCAAGCACGAGAGGCGTTTCGCCGATCCTCCTTTTCTCTCTCCAGCATGCGTCGTTCCAAATTGAGCTCCGCTGCCTCCTTTCGTCAGCGCCCTGGTGAAGATTGCCGAAAACGGGGCTTCATCGTCGTTTTCCACCGAGCAAGTCTCGAACCCACGCTACATTAAACTCGCTCCACCGTCTATGCGAAGCTCGTGGCGCATCTATGTGGCAGTTGGGGAGCCCAGAATCGTTCCCTGGATTGTGCACTGAGAGCAGTTTATTTTTTTTTTTTCGTTTTGTCCGACGTAAAAGATATATAACGCTTGTGGCTTGCGTTGCTTATGCGATATTCAAGACGTTGGACAATTTAAAACATAGTTACATTAATTATAATTATGAATGAATGGTGACCTTCTTTTGATAGGTTTTACAGTTATCCAAACACACCATGGAATTTGGGGATCGATAGCAAAAACTAAGCGTGCAGACAAGTTGGTGATAACATGGAAAGACTGGTACCGGAAAGGAACAGAACCATGAACAGTTTAAGAGGTAATTATCATATATGAATGATTTCAGAAGCAATATAAGTCAGGTTTTTACCATTTTGACTTTTTAGTGTAATCATATTCTCTGATTGCATTATTTCAGTCAGATATAACGCATGCCAAGCAATTCCAGAGGTAGTTTTTGAATCTCACGTAAATGGGAGCTAATGCAAATACAACACATGTCAGTGACTTGTGCTGACAGTAAATACTTTTGTCCATAAAGGATGACTCGGCCACATTCTTCGTACGAGTATATCAGGAAGGAATAAAGAGCCTAGAGGTATGGCGATATTTTCTATGGAATATTGAAGTACCTTAATGTCCAACATCGAAAACTTTCAAATGTGTTCATATGGCTGTGGAAGTCAAAATAAAAATCACACAGTACGAAGAGTCATGTCAATCCGTGTTTCTACGTTTTTGACCCTTCATGTAAAGTACCCTCAAAAATCAAAATATCCGGTTGAAATTTAGCAAAACCTGGAGTTAGTTCAAGTCAATCGAGAAATATCAATTTTGTGAAAATAGGCTGAACGGTTTTGGCGCTAGCGTTGACCACAGTCAGACGGACGGACAGACAGACGTTTTGCCCTTAATCGGTATCAAGGCCCTTCAAAGCATGGATTCTGGCTACACCGTATGTTAGATTAAGTAATTTAATATTTATAGGATTAGGATTTATCCGCTTTTGCGTTACCAGGCGTCAATAACAATTTTTCTGACGAAAATTCGCCGTTTTTCAGAACACAATTACATTACTTTCTCTTCTTACGAAGTATATCCGACAGTGAAAAAATCTATTGTTGACATCGAAAAGTTAATGGAATACTAGTATATCCCCTACGAGGAAGAAGTGGGTGCATTCTCTCCAGACTTACAAAACTAGGCAGTGCGTGAATCACTAATTACAGAAATAATTAAATATAACAATTTCTTGTAATTAATGTGTTCATTCAAATATATTTCATTCACATTTATTCAAATATATTTCAGATAATGAAGAATTAATGAATGACAATACTTTTTTGTCCTAGTATGGTTTACTTCAGAAACAACATAAGTCAACCATGATTGTTAGTAAAAAAATTAAAAAATAGATTTTAATTTTCTGCTACATGAGACAATAATTCTATATAATACGCGGAAAAGAACTTCTAAAAAAATGGCATAATGTTTCCGGCAAATATAGCCGCATTAGAAGTTTTTTATCCGTACTGAAAAGTTACTTGTCAGTGACTTGTGTTGTTTCTGAAATAAGCCATTCATATGTGATGAGCAATAGGCAAGATTCATTATGACGTATTAGCAAAGTGTTTACGCACGCTAGCGGCAGGAGACCGCCCGCGCCTCTGTCGGGTTGCCGCCCCCTAGCGAAGGCACAGGTTCACTCCTTGCGGTAGACGGCAAAGGCGCCCATTGTCTTCAAACGGGCGCCGCCGCCGCCGGCGGTCGCCAACGGCCGCATTTTGTCGCACGCCGCGCCACCGCGGCCGCCCGGATGCGCCTCCACCCCCCCCCACTCAGCGGGGCAGTTAAGCTTCGGCCGCCGGGGGTACTTCGCCTCTGTGCCGGACCCCCCCCCTGCGGCGGGGGTGGGCGTTTCAGAGCCCCTTCGGCATGCGCGGCCCGTTGCTGCCCTTCTAAGCTGCCGCACCTCGCGCACCCCGCCCTTGTCTCGGGGCCCAAGTCCTGCAGCCACCCAAGGGACCCCCCCCCCGCCACGCCTCGCGGTGGCCACCCACAATCCATCGCGAGTTCGGGGGGCGGTTGCCTATATATTTTCGGGAGCCATCGCGCCCGGGTAGGACTTTGGCTGGCAGACATCGCTCAGAGGTCAGAGCGTCATGGTGCACTCAGGGCCGCTGCCATGAGTAAAGAGCTTTCCGCGGCAGTCATGCCTTACGCTGTCGAGTCGACACACGCGCCATGCCTTGCAGTGAAGTATCGTAACGCCACAACGGCTGCAGGCTGGATTTAGGGCTACAGGCTGCCCAACTCAATTAGGGCTACAGGCTGCCCATCAAAGTGCGCCACACTTTGACCTAACATCACTCGCACATTGTCGCGCGTTAGTGAACGGGGGTATACATGCTGCATCATCGTGTCCGGGGACTCCGATCATGGCATGAGCTGATGACGCATTGTCCGGCATCTCACGCGCATCGCCGCAGTCTCCAGCGCCAGCAGTGACGGCCCGGGACAGCCGTATGGGAGCAGCAGCTTCAGTATACCAGGTACCTGTCCTTGTCTCAAACTGTACATATCAGGTGCCTTGTACATGTGCCAAGCTGTTAAAGACATTCATCTCTACGCTTCAGCAGTGTTAATCGTTAATCGTTAAATTTAATCCATGTACATTGTTAGCTTTAAGATTTATAATTAGATTTTTTATGAGTAATTTACAGCTCGGGCCCGGCCATTGATTATGTAAATAGTATACTCAGTTTTATTTTGTTCTTTTTGGTTTTCTTAGATTATAAGTTGTTATAAATTCCTAGAGGCATCATACTCTAATTTCAATTTAGTTTATTAAATTCATATTCAATTATATAGTTCGCGTTTTGTCTATCTCTCGGCCGACCCTTCATTTCCTCTTTCGAGGTGGTCCTCCGTTCCCCTTCTCTTTTAGTAGCCCTCTGGCTACAGTCACCTGAGCTACCGGAGGCCGATATGTGTGTGTGCTGTGTGTCGACATAGCCAGCAGTCTAGTCCTGCTGTTGGCTCATCATCGTGCGTGGCGCCGTGTGAGAGGTGGGTACCAGGTGAGTACCGCATCGGCACGCGCTCACAGGGCACGGACACGCGGTGCGCATACACAAAGTGACAGTAATAGGTAAATACAATAGGTAAATAAATATTTAGCTGTAACATTACATCTACATTTCAATCAGTAAAGAGTTCTCTGCAGAGAAGGAAATTAAGTCCAACAAATAATATAAAGACAATTCAGGTAATAAAACAACCCTCAAAAATTACAAGTTCGTGGGAAGCTGTAAGAGCTGAGGTACCTTTTAAAGAGGGCGTTGAAACCATGCAATTCGACTAATTACTATAGTACATTAATTATATTTACTAGTAACTTTCTTGTAAATTATACTGCAATATAATAAAAAATTAACAAAGAAATATTTACAGCACTACGAATTAGCAATTAAAAAGCCATCGCCTTTCTATTTCCCTATGTGAGAAGCATCATATTATTGAAAATGTTTCTAACACAACCCAGCATTTTTTTCTGTGCTTCCCTTTTCAAAGTTACGACTACTTCAGTCCAACTGTATTCCGCGAGAGCGGTGACTGCACCAAGGCGAGAACACTGAGAGCAAAGCTCTCTCAAGGGGAGACAGCGATCGTAATGACAGCGGCTCTGGGGGAGACGGTGATGATGGCAACGGTACGTTCCACCACAAAACCTTCATTAGATCACCAAGCGGAGATCCGGCGTTCCAATGGGGCGTTTATGCATATTCAATCAATGGCGCCTGAAATCCGCGCCGATCTGGCGGAAGAGCCGCAACCGCCGCAGAGAGCGCTGCCATCAGCCCCTCCCACCGCCGCCGTCGCCGCTTCCAGCCCCGAGCCGACGCCTCGCTCCGTTTCCCTTCGACGCCAGCGCTTCTGTTTCGCAGGGTTTGCATGACTAAAACATTCATTTCGATTAAAATTAAAAATTCTAAATACAAGGAAATAAGGTATGTGTAGTTCATTCATTATTCTCTTGTTAAATATCTCGTAACTAACTGTTTGGATTTAGTTAACGTTTGAATGTACATTATGAATCGTTAGCAACTATTTTATACAGCATTTGAACGAGCAAATGAAATGTTTTCAACACAGATATTACTTCCCGTCTCAACTCTGACTGCCGACAATTAAGGAATCGCTGATATTTCAAGACAATAATCTTTCTTCCTCTCTGCCCATTTGAGATATGAGTAATTTTACTGTTTCCTAAGCAATGTCCATTCCTTTGCCAGGGCAAAAAATTGTAGTTTTTCTATCTTATTTATCATTAAAGACATCATCCACATGTCCTCTCGTTTCTTGTGATATATTTGAGCTGTACAGGCAGTTAATGTAACGATTCGTGTTAACTCTATAAAAGTCATCGCCAGGAAAGTATAATATATCTGAGGCGTGAATTTTCCTTTCTCACACATCTAAGAGTAATAAAAAGTCTTTAATACATGGATAGTGGGAAATAGTAAACAAGATAAAATGTAAATAAAATATCACAAAAACTTCAAAAGAGTTCATTATAATAACAGACGGACAGTTAAGTATATAAAAGTGATTAAAACATACAAATTAAATTAACTATCAATAAAAAATTGCAATCGATATAAGCATATACATTAGTTACAACAGTAAAGCTGGGATGAAGCGTACGAGTTTAATGGTGGTAGTTGTATTTCACAAACCTGTTTTTCTCTCTTCTTCGCCGCTGGAATCCCAATTTTCTTCATTGCTCTTAGAACTAACTTCCCACTGGCTTACCCGCTCTCCAGTCGCATCGAGCGTATTACTCTCTTTCCATCGCAGGATCAGTCTCCACTTCTACTTCATCGCCGGCGGCGATACCATCCATGTCGTTCGCTACTAACGACGGGCTACCGCCGAAGCTCACCACTACAACCACCACCACTGCCGCACCAGCAGCAAAGGCAACGAGACGGCGCGGCGTCGGCTGTGCAAACGCGAGCGCTGGTGCAGACTTTCTGAACGCACCCGCGGGAGCCGTTGCGGGCTGCGGACGATCGCAGCGCGCCACGCGGCCGCCGCCGCACCTACCGGCTAAGTCCCGCAGGCAGGTTTATGAACGCAGCCTGGTAATTGCTGATAGCTCACCGAGCGCGGATGGCGGTTGCTAGCGCGGCCCCGGGCGCCGGCCCCGCCAACGTCGCTGCCCTCTTGCTCGCAAAGCTACACTTTAATTATGTCATTGGGTTTTAATGTCGACCATATCGCCCGCCAATATCGCCATTACTAATCCCCTGACGAATGAGCTGTGTACGCCGCGCAGCTCGTGTGCGCCTAACTACTGCGCCTCACCGACCCATTAGCGCCGCCAGGGTTGGCCAAAGGACAGTGGCGGCAGGGCTGCCAACATCCTGTCGCTTGTTGGACCTGGGTAGCAAACGGACACTTGCTCAAGGGACACTCACCTAGGCCGTTGAAACATACTCTTCAATGTTATTCTGTCCGGCTGGTCAGTGAAAATGGGTAATAATGAAAAAAAAAACTAATTCAAACACACACACACACACACACACACACACACACACACACACACATATATATATATATATATATATATATATATATATATATATATATATTCACTTTTCAGTGTATTAAAATAATAGATGAACTCCCTGTTTTTTTCTTAAATTTATCAATTGTTTCTCACAGTCTTGAAACTTCACAAAATATTTATTTCTGTTCTTTGCGGTTTCTTGCTTATAAGATTTCGTGAGGAATGTTGACCAAGCAATTTATAGTACAATCACTATACCATATTGTGATGAGCCAGAAAACCTCAGTGTTATTTGGATAGGAAAAACGTATCAAATATTATCGATACAACGTGAATGTAAGCACCTAAAACGCCAGAGCCAAGGAATACACGTCGTTAGGACGACCGTTAAACAAGTTATTATATTCCATGCTAGAGGACAAACGCTATTCATTTGGAGCAGATACAGGATACACGGCCCGAGGGGATTGTAAAAAGAATATTTGGAGGAGGCAGTGGAAGCCGTGGTTTTGCGGAAATGCTAAAATAATCACTCTCTCGCCAGTCGTCGAATAGAAAGGATGCAGCAGCCAAAACGGCAGGAATATTCTCTCATTTATGATTGGGGTAGTAGTTCAATTATAGGGAAGCGGGTGATGTACAAATATTTTTACGTGTTCAGTGTTACATGAATTAAGAGGTTAAAAATATCATATTAATTCGGATTGTAAGTTGAAATATAAATTAGATTCCGTGTTCAAAGGGGATTAATTTTAGGATAGATCCGTAGATAGCTAGGGCAAGTCGCGCTCTCGAAATAATTTATTTGCAAATATTGATTTTTATGAAATTACCAAATAATTTATAATGCTTCTGGAAAGTTTGCAAACCATTATTGACGTCAGGCAAAATTACGATACGAGGGACATCAAGAAGGACATCTCACGGGCGGTATCAAGCTCGAAGATTTGGAACATCCGAGAAATCATCATAGCGCGCGAAGGACACAGTAAGCCCATGAACTTTAAATCGGAACCGTACGGAATTATAATCATGTACATAGAAAATATTAGATTGCATCATTAATGAGCTCGGCATAAAGTGTAACAATGTCATAATAAATGTTAAATAAGTATTTTGAAATATAAAAGGCTGATAATTTGTACTTATTTGCCATCAATTCCGTAATAGGATTCAATCAACAGAACTTCCAGCAATCACAACTTCAGAATTGCACGTCAACATATGACAGATAAGAAGGTAACACGTATGTCGAGACCCATGAGTAAAGATAAAAGTAGGATCAAGGTAATAACAGTTTAATATTGAGAATTTTTTGGTCATAACAGGACAAATAAGATAAATAACAGCAGAGAAAATAAATAATAGCAGATTGATACAAGTAGAGAGATTTTTTCTTTCATAATAGTTCAAAAATCAGTAAAAAAATTATTGGTATCATTTATTGTATATCAAAGTGAGGGTAGTTCACAATGTTTATGTATTCACTTATATGTTTTTAAATATTTTACACGTGTATTATATTTTTGTTCGTATGTTTTAATATTTTTACATCAATTATACCAAAAGTGAAGTTTTATTGCCTAAAGATCGTGATATTTTGTACTCGTATATTCTGATAATTAATATATTAGTCTTCTTTTCAACAAGATAAACAGCAGGAGTGATGTAATCTAGTTAATTCCATCCACAGCACCTTCAGATTAAGAGAGATTCACAAATAAGCCCACGTAAATGGAATATGTCTACATCGACAACAACAAAAATAATAGGTAAAACGTTAAAATCATTCATTGCATTTTCCTTGCACGTATATTGCAATGGAAACGGAGCATTCTTTGCCTGACCGAGGCGAATCATTTTCTTCTTTGTGGTAGACATCGACACTAGAAAAAAGTACAAAGGCAAATTTGCACTCCGAAAGCTCTCTTGCTGACGCCGCGGTGCGTCGTTCATGTTTTATGACACGAGGCAGTAAGCCGTCGACTCGACGAACGCGTCGAGTGACAGATGTGAAACAAAGTTGACAAGCCCAGCGCTCAAGCCAATATTTCACGCGGCGGCAGACCAACGTGCGCAAAAAACACCGTGGTGAGCCAAATTGCAGAGCGACACAAATTCCCCACACGGATGCAGCAAACACGAGTCCGAAACAAAACGAAGAGCTCGCTACCACGTTCCGCGTTACTCGTTTTCCTATCCGACGAGCTGGAAACGCCTTTATTTGGATGGATGAAATAGAAATGATCTTGCACAATGAAATATGTATTTTACACGACATTCAGTTGTTATATTTCGGCATACATGTTTTGAGGAATTTTGCCGAATTGGCTCCAATCAGAAACAAAGATAACAAAATATACACAGAAGAATTAATGTAAATACAGGGAAGCATAAAATGAATAAATACAGTAAAATAAAAAATACAGACTTACCAAGTAACGTGGTAGAAAACATGAATGTTAAATATGCACCTTTCCCTGCACCATTTTGTGCTCTTGAACACAAAATGGCGCCGGCAAGGGTGTATGTTTAACAACAATTTGCTGTTACCATTTGCATGAACATTTGTAACAACGTTAAGTACACGTAGGTTGAAAGGACAGAAAGGATTGGAATTCAAATCAGTTATCTAATACCTTGTTTTTATAACATTTTGTTTAAAAATGTTCATAGATGTTAATGTGTAATATTGTTCATTTTCGTTATAGGTTAAAGTTGGGTTTTTTGCAAATGAGATGTCAATGTGAAACAATAGCGCAGTAATAACCGCACATGGTGCGTAACTAACAAGAGTGTTCTTATTTCAAAGAAGATATTATTCAGGGAATTTAATCTTAGAGAATCCTTGTACAGAGGGAATCATCCGCTGATGTGGGCATATGTAAATATTCCCACACTACTTCCGTAAATTATATTTATTGCTTGAATACTCGAGCAAAGTTTATTTAATTTCTGTGTGGTTTGGACGTTAGCCTTTCCCACATCACAAAGATCTCACGTTCCTCAAAAAATTTAACCTCTTCCCGCATCGGCTAACGCCTCCCCATTAGGTACGTAGTGTCTTAGAGGCAGGGGTGGATATTAGTGTGTGTGTGTGTATATATGGTTCCCTACTCTCCCTTCTTTCTATTTCTATTAACAGGCTCAGGTATTTTAGTTTCAGTGTAATTGAAGTCTTATTAAACACGTAATGCTCAAATATGCTCACATGCTCAAGTATTTCAGGCCTTCATTTTCTTTGATATTCTTAAAAGGTTTGGCCTTGATTTGACACACATACAATCTTATATATTATTTCTCAAAGGGATGTTTGGTCTTTTCAATAAATTGGGCGACATACGAAACCGATCTATATAAAGAAGCAATGGATTGAAAAATCGTGTTTCTTTTCACCTGCACATGTGACATTCGTATTGAAAAAGGGCGTTAAAAATACCTAAATATTAAAAAAAGTAGTAATTCGGGATCTGTAACATCTGATTGCCGCGCGATCTATCGGAAGAAAATTACACTCGGACGGTGGCGGGAAATGCAATCTCAAGCATTTTTGTTTGTTTCAATTTAGTGTAGGTTGTGTAAGCACGTAAACGTGATTTTCTACATTGAATTGAAATCTTGAAATATGAGAGGTTAGTGATCTTAGTGAGGTTAGGTCGTTTATAATGCTGGAATACAAAAAAAGAATTTAAGCAGAAAACAGTTTGGTTATTTGACTAACCGTGCGATTTAATCGCACGGGATCTCACTAGTTATTTACTATTATTATTACTATTATCATTATTATTATTATTATTATTATTATTATTATTATTATTTCTAAACAATGAGAGTATACAAATACAACAACCCTTCATTTCGATCGTGCTCAGATCTGTGCAAACTTTACGTAATTTGAAAGTCTTTAAATTGCCGTTTACTAATGAATTTTATTTTAATTAATTAAATTTATTCGAATCTTGGCTTTATACAGATATAGAATGTCATTCTCCGAAACTTTTTCACTTCCGTTTATGAAGTATACACACATTGATAATAGAAGTGCTTGAACGACGAATTTTCATGAGGAACCCTTCCTTTCTAGGTTACATCACAAGGGCTCCAAGCATCTTACACCCGAAAGTTTTGAAATTCTAATTTTTGTCGAAGTAAATTTTTTAATCAATAGTTTCTAAATACGCATTGTCTCATCGCAACTATTTCAACTATTTTTGAAATGTACGTCTCACATGGCGACTTCATACGATTCCTCTTTTTTAAATTTTATTTACTTTTTGTTTCATTGTGTACGTTTCTCATGGGTTTTAAAAATTACAATTAATTGACTTTTCATAGTTGATCAATCGCACGTTGATTATAGTTGTTAGGGAAAAAAATACTACTATAAATTATGACTGAATTAGTTATTGACAGAGAATGTATTTATATTTAATATTGTGAAATTTGTTAAAAATCTTAACTTTAATATTGTGAAACTTGTAATTGTTCAACAGAAAAATATTTACCTCGAGTCCATAGCGCATGACCGTATCACATGGCGACCTCCTACAATTGATTGATCAGTGATTCCCAGCGCGTCAATTGCGAAGATCAGTCCCGTAAGCGTTGTGCATTGTCCTTCGGGAAGTAGCAGTGATCTTCCCCCGATGATAAGATACGGTGCCGACCTACCTGTTGACGAAGACAGTTTTCCCCGACCAGGTTTTTCCCACCAGCGGAGTAGAGTCCTTGCCGGGACGAACTCTAAGTTTCCGACCGGTTTCCCGGCATATGTGATAATGTAGTGCATGTAAGTGTGTGTAAGAAAGGTATGAGGATAAGACAAGGAAAGGGAAGGAAAGATCACACGCAGTCTATGGCCCGTTGTTTTAGGGTACTACTCCGGCATTCGCCTGGTGTTGATCGAAGAAACTACGGAAATCTACCGATCAGTGCAGCCGGCCGCTAGAAGTCTCCTCCAGACAGCGACAAAACTCGACCCAGCTCTCCAGTTCGCTGTAACTTTACTTCGCATGTAAACAAACTTTGAGAGTATCCCTCCGCCCTGTAGTTCGTGATTGGCTGCGCCATTCGCGCCACGACCATACTCAAATATCGTCACGTATCGCAGCCAGAACTGTCATAACATATTATTCATATTATTTTCACTAGTGCTTTTTAGTACGCCCAAAATACCAGCCAAAACACGCAGATAATTTGCTTAAATATCACAGCACTTACATTTACGATGTGTTCTTGCAAGGTAGCGGTGAAATCTCGTCCTGAAAAATGTTCATCCCTGGAAGAACTGACCCCCGTTTTAAGAATTATTTCTTCTGTTAAAGTGTCATTTGCAAGGTCTGCCTGCCCCATTCGTAAAATGTATCACCCCTAGCTTGGTAACAAACCACAGCTTGTTTCTTTTCAATTTAATTTCAAATTTCAAAATATTTAAATTGTTATTCAACACGTCATTTCCACAACTCACATGAATAAGAACAAAAAAAATCAATTCTAAAACCACAAATAATAAATTATGACAAAATTTGTTAAATTTCTTCCACTAAAACATCGTAACAGAAGCTTGGGGGACAGTTCCAACGATTCTTCAGCAACAAAATTTTATTTAAATGCAGTTTTATTTACTACAGAAAAAACATTACATTTTAAAATTTGAATTATAACTATATTTTTATGTCATCATAGGGAATAATTTCATTTGTAACATGTGGTAGAAGCAAAATATCAACTGTATGAAAAAGGATGTATAACAATGCCCATTATTGATAACAATGTGCAGCAGCACTTGCACATTTCAAAACTTCTGAACCACAAGGCACAAACTTTACTACAAGGTTTGAAATTGTAAAATATTTTTTATTTTTTTCTGTAGACACATTCTGTAGATACACTGCACTACCCTCCCAATGATTATATGGTTTTAAGTCAATTGGAAAATATAATTAATGTTCAATTTTTAAAAAGAATAGTTGATATATGATTTTTATCTGATTTCTTTCCATATATTGTAATTTAACTGATCGAATGGCCTTAAAATTAAGAATTTTGTTCAGTTCAAAATTTCAAAAATGCTTTGAATAAACAGAAACATTGTAGGCCTTATTTGGTTTTATACCTCAAAAAAGAGTATGTTGCTAAATTTCTAATAAACATTTTAAAACTGTTTTCAAGTTACATTGGTTTCAAAACAAACTAAATAACAACTTGTCACTACAAAAACAACAAATTTCTGAAACGAACAAACAAACATTCTTCACAATAATCCACTGAGTGTAAATAAGATTACTCTCAAACTTCTTTGGTATGATCAGCTGATCTTTCTTTTTCTCATAATGTTTCTGTCCATTTAAAGAGCAACCTGCAAAACACTTCAATTTAACTAGAATCTAGCTAACTACCTCTAAGGATCATAAATAAATGTGCCACAGAGATGATATTGTTGGTTTTGTACGATTCTCAAAACTATGAGAAAGAAAAGTCAACTTATGTGTAATGTTTGAATCTGTCAAATGTGAGAGGCTGATTTATTAAGATCTTCTTTTGCATTTTCTGCACATCATGGCTTATTTCCAGTTGCAAAGGCGTTGGCTTGCAGTAACTTGGCACATGTTATTTCCAGAAAACGTCAGATTGCTTTTCATAGGTTATGTTACGTAAGGCATGCACTCTTATGCTGCAAAGTAACACTAACGTTACTTTGAAGTTACAAAATCGAATAACTCCAACTGCAATGCATAATACAATACAATAAGATCGAAAATGTTTCAACGTACTAAAAGTAATAGTGATTATCTTCCAATTGTGAAAACGTAATGAAACACTCGGCAGTTCGTCATAATTTTGTTCTACTCACACCAAAATAAACAATGCACTCTTTCTTTTAGCTACTGCATTTGAAACAAAAACTGAAACAAATTATTTTTCATGATAAACGTAAGTCACAATAATTATGCACAAAATAAGTATACTGCGATTTTTCTAGGAAGGACTCTCAAGATAACTCAAATCCCATCTTCGCAATGGAATATGTCACGGCATTTCGCATCTTTCTCAGTCCTTCCGCTAGATTTCGCACGATTGCGACCGTATGAAGCAGTGCTTGCAATCATGCGTTTTCTACAGGCAAGACCGAGAAAAGACGCGAAATGCCGTGACATATTCCACCGCGAAGATGGGATTTGAGTTTTCTTGAGAGTTCTTCCTAGAAAAATCGCAGTATAGTATGTATGACAGTCATACGCTAAAACGCAACTTGCGGCAGAGCAAAGTAAAAGTATTTTAATCTTGTATCCAAATCTAGCGAAGAAATAAATAAAACATTGGCGATAATACCACAAATATCTGCATCTTTTTTTACGCTTTCTACGTAATTTTTTTTGTCCGTGTAGAGTCTCAGGAAATAAATCAATTTTGGAAGGGACCTAACTCCTATAGCGTACAACGCCCGAAAAAGAAGTGTGGTGTCCGTCAGCCAATGAGAACAAGCGACGACCACGTGCGTTTGTTTACGTGCGAAGTGAAGTTACAGCGAACGGACCTTAGTGTCAAAAACCCTGCCATTCAAGAACCTCCCGACCAGAGGCACTGCAGTGACACCAGTTGATGACCTAAGCCATCTCCCCTGGTCATCGACCCCTTCGATTTTTATGATCATCTCACTTGACTTTCTTCGAACTCTCTTACCGTCTCTTGCAATATTGTATTACATTTGATCCTCTGCTGTCAGTGCAGTGCTTCGGCGCAATTCTAGCTGTAAATCATCGTTTTTTTCTTTTCATAACTTTCACGCGTCTTCATTCTGAGGTCGACCAATCCGATTTTGTCATTGAAATGACGTGGTTCATTTCTCTCTCTCTCTCTCATAAATATATATATATATATATAGCTTGGAGTAAATTGATAATAGAAGTGCATAGGATATAATGATAAAAATATCAATTTTTCTTGTGGTATCAAACGTTAATTATTGCAGCTAAATGATCCAGAAACTAATCTGACTGAAAATATTTTTAATTAATCTCATTATTTTATTTAAACTCATCTGAATCACTAGTATAAGTTAATTTCTTTTCGCTCTACAAGAAATCCAGATAAACGGAATTTTCCTTTTATTTTCCTTGCAGACGGACGTAAACTATATATCATTCTAGGACAGTGAGTTTTTAAGACAACGAGTAACGTAATTTCTAAATGGTCTGATAGTATTTAGTTGCTCTAAAACATCTTTTTTCAACCCGTTGTGAACTCAATGAATAATTGAACATTTCAATCACTACGTCCGCAAGATCAACTAGAGAACTTCTCTTCACATCAGTGAATTGAAAGATTGATGTGTACAACTCCTAGAAATATACAACAGAACAGCCAAAAAGGACAAATTCTGGGTAGGGCTAGTTTTCTCCTCATTTGCAATTGTATGCAGAAAATATTAACTTTTATCCTTCAATATCGAAATTACATTTGCTTTGCTTTAAGAAATACTAGGAATCATCAAATCGTAGTATTAAGGCATAATCGTTTAATCGTGATAAAAATCTCAAAGGATGTGAAAAAAAGCGTTGGATGTGCAAATAAAAAGTAGTTCTGAGCGAGTTCTCGCCCGTTAAAAGTTAATCGCATTGGCCAAATGCGAACGCATTAGTTCTGGAAATGGTGAACTCTCAATTAGCAATTAAAAGCACGAGTCGATCCGAATCATCAACGCAAGAGCTTCGCGATTCACCTCTCGCCGACCTGACGCAAATGAACCTGGCGGACATACGGGCAACTCCGAATCGAAATTATCCAGTGGATCGCTTCTCGGTAAAAGTGCGGGGTACTGGTTGGAGATAACGGAGCCATAGATTGCTGTTGCCAATGAATATTAATGCACTATCCTAGCCGGGGCGCCATGTGAATAATTTTCTGCTAATTCTATGCCCTAATACTTTCAGATTGAGAACAATTTGTAGTGAGAGACTATTGAAGATATAACAATAAAGGACTACGTATATTTTAAAATATTAATTTCACTTACTTCAAACATTTCGAGAAGAAAATATATTATATTAATATATAAACAAAGCGAAATTAAAAAATATTGTACGTTCTAAATAGAATGTTCTTTTTTAAATTTTTAAAACCTAAATAAAAATCTAAATCTATAAATCTATATTTGAATAACGCTAATAATACACTTTCCTCATAGACTAATAGTTTTCCTTGAATCAATATCATATTTTCACCGAAAACAATAATCCTCCAATAAAGGTTTGACTCAAAGTTCATGAAAATGATTGAATTAAATCTATAACTATCTTGATTTAATTAAGAGAATTCAAATAATATATTAAAATAAGAGTCCTGGACAGGCGCGAACATTTTACGCATTGAATGGCCAGGCCGTGAACAGTGCAATTGTCTTTTCAGCCTAGTACTGGCCACGAGTAAAAATTCTAATAATTATACACAGAAAGCAATTACTGTAAATTGCATAGAAAGACAAATAATCAATTTAGTTCTCGAAAGAGATATTTTGCAAGTCTGCATTGCAGAAAGGGGGAAATAAAGAGAGATCTGCTTCAAGAATGTACAAGAAGATCCAGAGCGGCTCGTTTTGAAGGTTAGAGCCTATTCGGTTTTTCTTTCTTGGTGCGTGGGGATGTGTCATCAAAATGGAATATCTCACGGTATTTCGCGTCGTTCTCGGTTGTGCAACTAGGAGATGCCCGCACTGCTCGATACAGTCGCGATCATTGCGAATCCTAGCGGCACTACCGAGAACGACGCGAAATACCGCGAGATATTCCACTTTGATGACACTCCCCAAGCGCCAAGAAAGAAAACCGAAGTTTAAGTATCACGCTGAAACACTGTGGCAACGCAGGATTCCTCGTATAGCCGCTTCTGTCATTCTGATGAACAATTTTGTGTTCCGACGTCTTCCAACAATTGTGCAGGATTAGAAGTGAATGTGAGTGAGGAGAGAAAGGTCCAATGATGAGAAACGAAAGATCGCACGTGGTCTGGGGCTCGTTTCTTAATATTCCAGTCCGAAATTCACCTGAAATTGAGCGATGAAACTGCCCAAAACTAGAACAGCCGGAATATTAGAACAGCCGGAGTTTAGAATAGTATAAACAGCAGATGAATTCGACTCGGATATCTAGATAGTGACGAAAATCTGTTACTGCCGGGACTCAGACCCTTGTATCTTCCAGTCAGAGTTACTGCAGTAGCATCAGCTGTTGCTCTGAGCCACTTCAGCCGGTTGCTCTCTCCCGCCGGCCCCGCCTCTGCTCTTCCTAGCCACGCACGCCATACACCGCTGGCCCCTAATTCTAACACCTAGATGTACGGCAAATTTCTCTGGAGCCAAATCTGCTTCACCCCTTCAGAAAACGAATTTAGAACCTGCCGTCAATAACCGACCTGGTTAATCATGGAGGTTAAGCAACTCAAAACTATCGCGATCCCTTGATGGTGACCATCTGGGATAACCAGATACTAATGATGCTGAGCCCCAGACCGATAGAGGTAAAAGGTATCGACGTGACAGAAAATTACTTATGTTCGAGAATAATTACTCCATGTAACTTAAGGATATCAGGATTAAAAAGGAAAATTACTCATGATCAATGCCTAGTTAGGCTGGGGAACAATATTCTATACTAGTGATGGGTCATCAGAGGGCCAAACAGATATAAATTAAATATTGTGTTATAAAAATGCAGTCGTGATGCGCAGTAAACATATGGTAATTACATAAATAACAAGAGTTCAATGAAAATTGAGTGGGATAAATAGACGAGCAAAATAGTAGATTTTTTAATTAATACATTTAATATGGTCACGTGAGGAATTTCCATGGGATTATTTAAAATGATAAGAATATGGGAGAATCGCCAGTCAAAGAGTAAGCAGTATCAGGTGCCGAGGGATGAGTATCCAATAAGAAAGGAGGAGGCGTGAGAGGTAGGAGAAAATCAGAGCAGAGGTACGAAGAAGAAACTTCTTTGGTACTTGAAGGGGCTTGTTCAATCTCGCGAACAGTCTCACGAGGAAATTCGCTGGCAGGGCGCAACCCCTAATTGTCTTTCACCCGCGCGGCCAACATTCTTCGGCTGCCCCCCTTCAAAGCCTCTCACGGCAGCCCAGCACATCTACTTATTGAAAACACAGATGTACAGGCAATAAATAATTCTCGTTGAGCCCTCTCTGCCGCGAGCGCCGAACCGCCGCTGCCCATTGTACTAAAGCCGGGGAAGGGACGAAGGGGTCATTAGCATGAGCTGTTCCATAGATTCACGCCCCATCTCTCCTTTACCTGCTAGTTGCTCTCAGATGTTGACAAACATTTCTAGAAATCGTACGTGCCTCCGCCAATATTCGCGCTAAAAGCATTTCGCCAACAAAGGTGCACACCTGATCGTCTCTCAACCGGGCACCGCGATTCCCGTGGGAAACAAACCCAAACATTGCTAATGAGATGCAGACATCGCGGACACCTCAAGTGCCACGCCAAAGTCACTTGACACACTCCAGACAATAACAGCAAATAGTGAGCAACACTCGCGGCACCCTGCGTCTCACCCCATGTCATAGGCTAACTGCTAAAGTCACGTGACTTTCTCCCCTCTGCATTCGGAAACATCCGCTTCAATAAATACGGCTACTTTGCTCCCACGCGCCACTATTCAGTCAAACTTCCAATCAACGCTATCACAACTACTTCTATCAGTCATTCTACACTACTACTGAAACTTCTACAGTCACTTCTAAACTACTACAGTCAACTATCATTGTCAAACTATTACCGTCAACTTCTACAAGCATAGGATACCAACAGCCAACTTCGATAAGTGCTACAAGTTCACTTCTGTTGCTCAGCATTATCTGTACACCTATGCAAACTCACTTGCTAACTTAAGCATCAGCCTACAACAGTACAAGACAATCAACTATCATTGACACCTTTGTCAATACGCCGGACGAGTGTCAATATTCGCTTCACTACGTCAGATAGCCTGCGAACCAGTCGGCTGTTCTTGGTTTGCCTGTCACGGCTCCAGCAATCAATCAGCGCGGCCAGTAGGCCGCGATCTACATTCGGGCCACCCGTGAATCAGTCTTCCCCTGGCCAAGTCTACACTAACGGGACGCTCCAGCCAGGCCGAGTACGTGCCCGTTGTGCCAACCAGGCCGCCAGCCGTATCATCTGCAGCCAATCTACGCCGACGGCATACACACTCAGCCGCCTGATCTGGGTGGTGCTTGCTGTACACTATCATCAATCTGTAAATAAAAGTGAACTTCAAAAAAGAAGAATCTTAAACTGTATAAACATTCATTAGGTCCTCCGGCTTACTGCTAAATTACTAATTTGTACAACTAACTATTTTCAAAGATTAAACTTCAATTCATTCACAAGGGTATATTGCCTTTCATTTGCCTCAAAAGAAACAATCCCCGAAACCCGTACTGATCCTGAATATAGTTGCATTCTCAGCACGGAACCTCCCACAGTGTTGCATCTACTACAGGGCTAGTGCTGCGCATTTGAAAGTACACAAGTGAGCGGCGTGTTTTATGAACTGCGGAGGTGCAAGCTATCTAGCCGCGACGGCAATCGGATGGGAGAATACGTGTGAAGTAAATGGCATGAGTCGTAGGTGCAAATTTGTTTAATCAGTAGAAGCTGTAAAAACATGGTGGCTATAATAACGGAAAGGAAGGAACTGAATATTACCGATGAGGCGTTGAACTATGTTGTTAATAATTGGGGAGTAAAGCCAAACTCGACGTCCAATAGTGCAGAGGATCAACAAACCAGGAAGTAATAAAGAGATAGTAACAATATAAATATTTGTGGGAAGATCTGGTTTTGTTTAGGTATTATGTAATTTAAATAAGTATAATAAGGGTAAGTGGCCATACGTGCACGGGAAAATCATCAGGAGTATGAGTGCGTTGTAAATAATGGAACGAAATGGAAATGTCACTTAGCGTCAAGTTTTCATGTGCTATTGTTTGCTTTCCTGCTAATTGTTACAGAAGTGTTATATATGTGATTTCTCTTTAAAACCGAAGAAGCTGAATTATAACGCATTGTTTGTTTCAAAAGATGGTTATTTTTTTAATTTCGTAATGATAGACAGAATTCCTAAATCCAAATAATTAATTACAAATATTTTTTACAAAAATTTCGTCGCTGCAACTCCGTACGTACGGTTCTGCCCATCAATAAATTTTCTCACGGCGGATATACCTTGGCGAACTGATAGGGTGTTACTGAATAAATAATTAAATCTAACACATTAGATTAATAGACATTAAAAACTAATAGTTCGTAATAGCAGGAGAATTCTTCAGAATACACATACGAAAACTTCTGATTTAGTTGTTAGCTAAATTATAAGTAGAATCGGCATCTTCACTTCTTTGGTCTCTGCGCTGATATATCGGTCAGTTTCTTCACTGACAATAATAAATCAAGAAAAAAATGAATATAGAAGCATAGATTTGCTGAAGCGGGAAATACCTTAAAACTCAATGTTTTTTTTTGTTTATCACTGTTTAACTTCGAGTCTTAGCTTTCTTTCGATAGGTTCAAACCCAGGAACTTAGCGAAAAGCAAACGTGTTGGCGATTAAACAAAGAGAAACTAGAAGTAGGAAGAGGAGAAAAATGAAAGAGGAGGGGAGAACAGAAAGAGAAGCAAAAGAAGACAAAGAAGAGATCTCATCCGCTCCCACTCTTCTCATTACCCACATAACTAGTGGTAGCTACAGAATGCCACAAACGTCGCCGTATTAGTTTTTTATTTCCTTTGGTCTGGGCAAGCTGTTCGGAATGGCCACATACGCGGGCTACCTGCCATCTATCGCCGCCCACACTACATTTTTTGACATTTTATTAATTTTTCGGTTTCCTATAGGTAGAACGGAAATATTAATTTTAGAATAACCCTCGTTTAAATGGCAATATTCTTTGAAAAATTTGATCTGTTATTAAGAATATGGCGTTTAAGCGCTACTGCATATTCGAAATTTGAATGTTTTTCACAGAAAATGTTCGAGGTTTCGAAAAACTTCATTAAAGTCATTTTAAAAGAAACTTAACTCACAAATACAATAGTATTTACAAATTGCTGTAAATGTGCATATTAACAGGTGTGAGGGATCTTTCAAAAAATTAAATTTGTGTAATTTTTGAGAAAACAAAAAATACTTCAAATTGAATAGCCATATTATAGAAAACAATTAGCACTCTCCGTTCCAAAAGTTCGAAGAACGAACTGTGCCATTTATGAGTAAATGACGTTTGAGCGTTTCTGAAAAGACTTCTGAGAAACTTTACTTGACATTATTTAAAGCATATGCACTCCTAAATATAATGATGTGAAAGAAAATCGCCGCTATTGTAAATATTAACGACGTGAGATACAAGTCAAAAAAATTTCATTTTTGTAATTTTTGAAAAAATAAAGCAATATGTTATATCATAGAGTACATTTAGTACTATTCCTACCAAAATGTTAAAGAAAAACTTTGGAGCCGTTGTTGAGAAAGTCTTGTTTTTGAACTTTTTTTCAAAATTGCACATATTGCACGCAGTATTGCGTGAAAACTACTAAATTTTTAAAAAATGTGCATGACCTTAATAAAAGAACTCACTTTGGAAAACAAATTTTATTTGGAGGAAAAATCTCTATTTTCAATTAAGTAGTTTTAGGAAGACGCCGAAAAAAAATCAAACTTTTGTAATTTTCGAAAATTTAGACTTTTCAACAACACAATACCTGCGTCATTCTCTTAAATTAACTTGAAACTATACAAAATAAAATTTAGTCAAAATTGTTGGGGCAACTTTTTTGAAAATTTTGAAAATGTCCCAGGAGCATCATGTAAAGTACCCCCAAAAAATGAAATATCGATTTCAAATGCAAGCGGTCACGAGATCAGTTTGATCGACCGGGGAATATCAATTTTGGAGAAAATCGGCTGAACTGTTTAATCGCTTGCGTTTACAGACAAGCGGACGGACAGTCGGACGGACAGACGTTTAGCTTTCAATTTTTTTCTATCAAATCTCTGTTTTATAAACAGGGATTCTGACTGCACCACGTATTAGGGGAATTTGTTCTTAATTTAGCAACGGGATTTTTCCATGTTTTCGTTATCAGCACCGGCAATGAATTTCTGCCGAAAATCCGCCGTTTTTTTTGCGCAGCTTTACAGAACTTTCCCTACACAAAGCATATACTCCGTTTGTAAGTACTGTGACCTGAGTCCGGTCACGGATATTGTATATATTCGCCCCGCGCTCACAGCGACGCCGTCACTTCAGACATTTCATTATCAGCAGCTGGGAGGGGTGAAGCAGGAGGGTTGTGCCTCTTGCCTGGGACGGTGACGCGTGCGGAGAGGGAGCAGAGTGGTGAACGGACGTGAGAGAAGGTTTTGAGACGCCGGATTGAGAGGTTGTGAGGTCAACGAGGGAAGGAGTGGCCGGGCCTGTGTCTCGGGACGGTGGAATGTGACGTCGTTACCGAGAAATTGTGCTGCGATAAGTCGTAAGCCAGGGCGTCTGCCACCGCCCCTGTTTGCAGCAATCTTTGCGCCGTTTGGCCAAGACTATTGCCTACAAACTGAGGTCGGTATTCGGTCCTTTTAGCTTTTATTTTTCCACGAACTGCCACGATTGCGCGAAACCTCAAGTTTGCTGTTTTCGCAAGAGATGTAATGAAGTGTAATAAAATTAGTGATGTAAAAATGTAGATGTGTTTTACGGTGAAAATAATTTCATAGTAACCGTGGTAGTCTCAGGTATTCCATAAAGAAACTGAGAATTTTGAAACAATTAGCTTTAAAATGCAGGTTAATGTAATGTTCATGCAGTTTACTGCCAGAGATTGTTTTTTCGGGACATTAACCCTCTTGTTACATGACTGATATATTCGTCCATTGGTATTTTCATAGTAGCTTTGTACAATTTGCAGAAGATATTTGAAGTTATGTATCTTTCTAAGGGTAGAACATCACTGATTTTGGAAGGATGTTATGTTAATAAAATCTAAGTGAATTTTCTGTTTTTTGAAGATAACATTTTGGATGATAAATCCAAGTCAAGTTAGAAATCAGTTCGAGCTATTTCTAAATAATTAAAAGTGTTATAAAATTTAATTTCACATAAACTGTTGAACATTTTGGATGATAGTGTTAAATCCAAGTCATGTCCGAAAGCAATTAGATCTATTTCTAAACAATTGAAAGTATTATAAAATTTTATTTGCTACGAACTGTTGAAGAATTTGAGTGAACATAAATATCTCAAAATACGTGTTAAAAGTGGTAATTTTCTACATTTTTTAAGAAGCTTCTTTTGAGTATTCTGTGTTTTCAAAACTATATTTATTCATTTTAATTGAATATAATATATTATTTTGTAATTTCAGAGAATTTCTTGCAAGAAATTATGTATGAATGTTGATTCAGTATGTGCTAAGGGACAGTTAACTGCAGTTTTTGTAAACAGAAAGTACTACGACACTCTGTCATGCGAAATGTATGTGCTCTTCCCTATGAGGCGACTTTATGTACACTCGTCGTCCCACCAGGGATTCAATTTGTTGAATTTCAATTTATTTTGTCACAGAAGATATTGCTGTGATTCTAACGTGTGCCATTTTTAAAATTAATTCATGAATATTTTGAAGTTAATTTTCAGTTTTTTTTAATATTGTTAACTTCCTTGGGTTTTTTAGTGTCAATGGTATTGTTAGCCTGTAATTTTTGTTTTGCTTTCAATGCGTATCCAATTATATGTTGTTTTGCGGTCACGATTTTGTGTTGTTTTTTTCGAAATCTTCAGAAGAGCCACGATCCCACGAGAATCCACCACAACCGACGATCAGAGCAATTTCAGTACGTATAGGGGAAAGCAGAAAGTATGCAGTATTCAACACCACAATCAAATCACACAAACGAAAGCATGTAAAAGTTTCTCGCTAAATACCGATGTGTGATTTTTCAGGTGCACTCTGTGTAAAACAGAGAGCAATTCCAGGAAGCCAATTAATGATTTTTTCCAATCCCTTCCTTTTCACTGCAGCAATATGGGGTCTACCTAGCTAGCATCTGGCATCAGGTTTCCTTGAAATATGCAGTGCGCAAGATTGTTACAATTGGCAGCAACTGATAATTGTCGGAAGTACTGCTCTCATAAATCATGCAGTAACGGCTTGCACATGGCGGCATACTTTTGAGTCCAGTTGATAAATTTGACTTCGATATTCTCTTTTTCCACATTTTTCATGCGTTCCCTCTGTATTAGTGTCGCAGTTCGTAATCTGAAAATTTATGAGGTTTCACTCTTATAGGCAGGCAATATTTTCGTATTAAAGCGAATCCTGATTTAATGTGCGAAAACGGGATGCATCACAGTTTTAATATGAATTTCAATAACGAAGTTTGTTCTAAAACTATTTACCTATTTACTTGCTTATTTCCTTTTTAGTCTTGGATTTCTATGCAGAAACGAAAATGAGATTGTCCTTCTTTAAGCTAATGTTAAAGTGAGCACTAACACTCAGAGAAAATCTATTGATTTAAGACACAATGAGGCTAGATTGACAAAGAAAATATGTAAGAAAATCAATTTAAAAATTATAAATAAAGCAAGTTAAATACTGAAGATTTTTACTCATGAAATAAATGTTTACTTACCACTTTGAAACAATGAGCAATTTATTGAAATATTCATTAGATAAGTTTAAGGAGTAAGTGCGAAAAGAAGGAAAGAAAAGTGCGTAATTAATGGAAAGAAATCCTATACGTAACCAAAGAATAAAGATGGAGAGTGAATAGAGTAAAGAGTACAGTGGTGTATCAACACAAAATACTTAATTACTCTCCGAAATCATAATTCAAACGAGTAATTATACTTATAAGAAATAAAATTCTTTCAGTGGAAGACAGTGCGAACAACAGTGGTAGCGAGACTGAACTTGGCAGAGAAAGTTACAATATTGAGAAGTCTTTTTCTGTTAGGATATACTGTACGTATATCGAGGAGACTCCTTAATTTGTATAGAGAGTACTGTCCATTTTGAATCCTGCTACTTTGCAGCAAATGTTCAGCTTCATTGCAGTACTTGAAATGGAGACAAAAAGCAGACTCATAATCAACTAGTGGTGCTACAACAGCACGTACTTTCCCCTGCGTTTGGAAACAGTTAAGTTGGATTGAAATATTGCACTTTCTGCGCCACTAATTTCTTAGCTGTTATTTGAAAACGTCCAATTCAACCAAAAAGCGAAAAACGCACTGTTTCCATCGCAGTGTTGTCAGATCTATGTGGATTCAACAACTGCATAAAAATGTAATATAAAAGTTTTGTAAACTTGTATTGGGAAAAGAAGCCCGTACAATATAGAAATGCATTTCATAGGTCCATGATTAGAGAAGAGTATTCTACACCTTTCAAAAATACTCTTCTCATTACAAATGGTACAGCATTTGGTGGGAAAACTAAATATTTTCATGCAAATATCAACATAAAGACAATTATAACTCTTTTTCACACAACTATATTAAGTCACAATATTGTCACGTAATTCACAGACATACACGAGAGCGAAACGGAACTTCATTGTTGCATTCCCTGCATTTACGATGCTCTCCATAAAGAGCTAGCAATTTTTATTTCAAGTGTTTCAAAAGAACTAATTTCTAAAAGATTAATGTGTAAATGTATAACAAAAGGTCGAATGTAAAAACGAACAAAGAAATAATATAAGATTGCAAATTCTAATTTACGACGCATCCGACCGTATGTATATGACCGTACTGTCTGAACCGCAGTAAATTTGTAGCGGGATATTTTGTTGTCACGAAATTATAGAAAAATTACTCGAATTTTCAAAAAATTAAGTATGATCTTATTTGAAGATCTAGTTTTGATAAATACACTTGAAAAAAACCAGCTACCATCTATCGCCGCCTAAAGTACGTTTTTTGACATCTTCCCAACTTCTCGGTTTCCTAATGGGAGAACGGAAAAGTTAATTTTAGAATATAAAGAACACAAGAATCTCGTCCTAAATGGCAATTTTCTATTAAAACGTTGTAGCTGTTTTAAGAAATGGCGTTTAAGTGCTACTAAAAACGCGAAATTTCAAGCTCTTTTTCACAGAAAATTTTTAAATTTTCAAAAGGCTTCATTTGAAATAATTTTAAGCACTTACACTCACAAATATACTAATGTTTACAAGTTACTGGTAAAATGCATATTAAAGATGTGAGAAATCTTTCATAAAAATTACATTTATGTAATTTTTGAAAAAATAAAATATACCTCAAAATAAAGTGTACGTCATATTAAAGAGTGCAATTAGCACTATCCGTTCCAAAAGTTTGAAGAAAAAATTAAGCCATTTATGAGAAAACGGCGTTTGAGCGTTTCCAAAAATGCCGAATTTTGAGCTAGTTTTCGCAGAAAACGGTTGAGTTCTCGACAAACTGTACCCGACACTATTTAAAGCACAAGTACCCGTCAATACAATTATGTGAACAAATCACCGCTAATGTAAATATTAACGACGTGAGAGGCCAGTAAATTTTTTTTTGTAATTTTTGAAAAAACAAAAGAATACACCAATATGACGTTTACGTTATCTAAAAGAATACATTTAGCACTATTCCTACCTACAGTTTAAAGAAAAAATTTGGAGCCATTTTTGAGAAAGTCTTGTTTTTGTATTTTTTTAATTGCACATATAGCACGCAATATTGCGCGAAAACTGCTAAAATTTTCAAAAAAATGTACATGACTTTAAAGAAAGAACTCACTGTGAAGAACAAATATTCTTTGAAGGAAAAATCTCTATCTGCAATTTTTTATATAGATGTATTTATAGTCGCATCAACATCTTGGTTATAGCGACTATCCAAGTATTGTATTACATTGGGTGTGATTACAGAGTTTATGCCAAACATTGTATTACAGTTTAACTTTACAATATACTTTAAGTGGTCTTAATCATACTTGGGAGGAAAATTTATATAAGAAAATGGGATTAAATTTTATTAAATATGTTGATAGATTTACAAGATGTGATTATTTTATCTTGATTCTGATGAATGCAGGATGGCTTCGTATTTGAATCCAAATGACTGCCTCTGGTAGTTGTATCTGGGGCATATTTTAAAGATGTGATCTAGGTCAAGTCTGGTATTGCAGAGTTCACATGTCGGGGAAAATGATTTTTGCATCTATCTGCAATTTTGTAGTTGGAGGAAGACGCCGAATAAAATTCAAACTTTCGCAATTTTCAAAAATTCAGAGTTAACCTTGAAAATCGGGCTTATTCCACCTTAATAAGTGTATTTTACTCTCTTCTTACTAAAAATCTAAAGAAAAAATCTGGAGCCATTTTTTTAAACATTTTGAAATGTTCCATGGGCTTCGTGTAAAGAGCCCCAAAATTAAAATATCGGTTTCAAATTCAAGGGACCACGAGATCAGTCACATCGATCGGGGAGTATCCATTTTGGAGAAAATCGGCTGAACGGTTTTGTCGCTGTTCACAAACAGGGGGACAGGACGGACGGACGGACGGACGGACGTTTTGCTTTCAATTGGTTTTTCGGTATCAAGGGACCCACGAAACAGGGATTCTGGCTGCTTCACGTGTTAGGAGATATTTTTCTTAATTTAGCAACTGGATTTAGCCACTTTTTCGTTACCAGGGCCCTGTAATAAGAGTTTTTCTGCCGAAAATCCGCCGTTTTTCCGCGCACCTTTACATATCCTTCCCTTTACTATACGTACGTATAGTATATGGGAAAGTAAAAATTAATGCTCTCACAGTTGGTTTTACTTTTCTGAATCGGCTATCATTGTCAATAAGCATTTTCATGAGTTATTTATTTTTCACTAGACACGTACCACAAACAGTGTTTATTCAGAAATCACTTTGTTTTACATCAGGCTTTCTAATAATCTACATGTCTCAACTCCTGTAATACAATATGCACCTTACTTGTTATGGTAGTAATGTTGCAGTGGTGGGAACGTAGTGGTGGACGTTGTAGTGGTGGCGAATGTAGTGGTAGTGGATGTAATGATAGTGAACGTAGTGGCAGCGAATATAGTGGCAGTAAATATAGTGGTAGTAAATATGGTGACAGTGAATATAGTGGTGGTGGTGGTGGTAGTGGTTGAGTTGGCCTCTTTCCCCCACGCGCATGAGCACGAGTGGGTGCAATGCTCTGGGGACTCCCGGACACCGAGATTCCAGATCAATGCATTCTTTTATACCCGGATTGTAGGACTGAAACTCGCCTACAAAGCAAAATCACTGAATTGACGTACCCCACGAATGCTCGCGATTAGTGTCGGATGTAATCAAAGCTGAAACGTGTACGCTGTGCGTCTCTATGGTATGGTACATAGTAAAATCGATATTATTGCCCTTTCTCTGAATGCAGACCGATATATTTCGTAATTACTGAACACAGAAATAATTTCGTGGCACATTGCTTTCCAATACAGTCACATTTATTCATTCCTACGGTTTCGTTCCCGGGCCCGGATGGCCTCACGTAACGGAATAAAGCGGCACATTAGCAAAACGAGAGGGGACAGCAAGAAATGAGTCTCTGCGAAGCTACAAGGGACGACTGCGAGACCTAATGACGTGGGCTGGGGCAAAATCTGATGACGCGAATCGACAAGAGGTGGAGCGAGTGGAATCGAGTTCCAGGCAACGCAGTTGTACCGCATACCAATCTTCTTCGTGTTCTTCATTTGAGTATCACGTGGAGTGTCGTGAGTAGTATCGGAATAGAAACTAGCAATATTTCAGTAGATTCTTCGTCGATGCAATCGACCCAGAGGGAGGAACGTCGGGTTGAACTGGAATTGAATAAATGAAGAAGGGTATTATTCTCCCTGTTGCCCTCTGAGGGTACAAACAAATGCGATGTTTGAATTACATCGCGTAACATTTAGAGGCAGCGTCATTTATGTATTTATTGTATGGTTTATTTTGCGAGAGCATAGCTACTGGTCGAAGATTCGCACCCGTGTATTTGATCCAGGCTTCCTTTGAACCGTCCCTCCGGTGCAAATGTAGGGAACCTTCTTCGAGCAGGCGCTCCTTGTGGGCGTCCCCTCATATGCTTGGGCACGATTCTCATTTCTCCGATGTCTGTCTGTTACCGTTTCCGAACTGTTTGATTGGGAGAACGAGAGAGATCGTTAAGAGGAAAACTATAAGAGTGATTTAATATTTCCGGACACCTGCCAGGATTCTTTTACATGACGCAAGCATGGATTGGTCACAATGATTTTCACGTCCTTCGAAAATCCACGCTCATCAGCTGGGACCGAACCCGTGAATTGGGGTTCAGAAGCCACAAAGCTACATGACGGAAAAGAAAAAAATGAAGAAAAAAAGATAATTGGCTTGCCATTTTCAATATCATGAATCCTTTAGTTTCCCAAGGATTTCCTAGCTGCCGACGGCTGCGGAGTACATGTGCAACAAGATTCAAGTGGCCACCAGCAGTAACATTGCAGACAATCGGAAGAAAACCGAGGGGAAATGCTCTTCAGTTCTGTGCATAGGTGCCTGTTATAAAGCAAGTAGAGTGATTGGCGAGATTAATAGGGATGACTTCCACTACCATAAAGGTGATAAATTGAAATGTGGAAATATGTAGATAGTAGGGAAACGAAAAAGTTTCCACGAAAACACGTCTAAGAACACAAAATTGTTCTTCAAAACTGGTAAGTATTATTAGGCAATAATTCTTTTTCTACTTCTTAAACATCCTCAAATTGATCCTTAAAACAATTTCAATTACTCTTCACCATTTTATTATTTCAAGAAATTGTAAAGAACAAGACAGTGAAAAACAAAAAATTGTAATGAACAACAGGCGTCACTTATTGCCAGTCAAATTCCCGCAGTTTCACCAGCATGTGTGACTTCTATTTCTTCCCATCAGGAATTTGGTCAACTGCAGTGCAGCCTCCGCGACCGCCGCAGGCACCGCAACCGCCGCCACCGCCTTTGTGACAGGTGGGCGGCGCGCGGAGGGGGCGGGGCCGGCGGCAGCGGCAGCGGCGGCGGCGGCGGCTGTTCCGCGCAATTGGCCGCGCGACCAATGAAGCGCGGGTAACCGCGTGCGTCGCTCCAACGCGGACGGCGCTCCACCGGACACAGCCGCCCCCGCCCCGCGCCCCGCCGCCCCGCTCCCCGCCGCCGGCACACAGCAGAGGCCCCACGTGCAAATCACGGCCGATTTTAAACGAGCGCCCTCTGTAATGGCAGCGGTGGCGTTGCGTCCGCGGCCGCCGCCGCGTCCCCGTTGGGTAGGCGTGCGGGACGGGAAGGGTGGCTAGTGGACACGGTCGCTGTGCGGGAAAGCGGGAATCTCCACGGAGGGAGATGTGAAGTAGGATGACATCTTGGAAGATTGAATCGTACCCTACCTAGAACGTGCTTCGTATGGCATGAATGCTTTCACTTTATGCCGTGACGCAGAAAGGAAAAGAAAACTACGAAGGATGTCCCATTTCATGTTCATCAAATATCTGATATTTGATCGGAAATGTTATTTATCAAAGAATTCTCATCAAAAATAATAAACAGATAGAATAATTATGATTAAAAAATAAATATGAAGATAGAAAAACAGAATAATATCATTCACAAAAAATCGAGACGTGAAATATGTGATAGAGGGGCAATAAGTATGATGTAGCATTTATTGAGAAATGGCAACAGAGAAATAACGAATTGTAGAACGAAAGAATAACGAGTCGAAAAAAAACACCTGTAAAACGGAGAAAGCAGATGGTCAGGGCAAGAGGTAGCCGCCGGACGGCAAAGAACCCTCCCCCTCAAAGGGGGAGAGGAGGGCCAAGCAGCGAAGCGGACAAGCGGCGCAAAGCCAAAGCACACAAAAGAGAGCGCGCGTCCGCGGGGCGCTAGGAAGGGGGCGGGGGCAGCGAGTAGGAGGCTTACGTCAGTGGGAGGGGGATTAGGAGGGGCGCGTCTGGTCATGGCCCGCGCCCACGCCCACGCCCTGCCCCGCTTCGCTCCGCCCCCCCCCGCCCACACCTCGCCACACCCAGCCCCACCCCGCCCTGCCCGGCTCCGCTCCGCTTCGCCCCGCCCCGCCCAGCCTCTTCCCACTCCGCTCCGCCCCGCCACCGCCCCGCCCCCGCCGCCGCTCCGCCCCCGCCAGGAACAAAGCTGAGCGCGGGGGCGGCGCGGCAGGCTAATAACGTGGGGCGTTGGAGCGACCTCACCAAGTCCACCGGCACAATGGCGCGGGCGCGGGTTGGGCACGGGTGCGAGCGCGACCGTCGTGGCGGAAACGACGTGGGCACCCGGCCCCCCTAAAAAAAAGCCGCAGAGCCCGTTCGCGAGTATAAAACGCTTTGCTGATTACCTGCGGGACTGGAAACATATGAATAATCCTCCCCCATAATGGCGGCGCGCCCCTGTGGTCCTGGTATAACTCTTCTTTTATTGGCGGTTATGGAAATGCGTTCTGAGCCCTGGCACTCACGAGTGCAGCCGGAAAGTTCATTTGCACTCCGGTGCGCTGTTAGCGAACTCGAAATAAAAATTCCCCCGAGCGCCCTAAAGTCCGCGTTTTGGGGCACGAGCGAGTGCCTGCGAAAACAGGCGCGGGCCCTGGGTCATCCGGGAAATGGAAATATTACACTTTATACTCCTTGATTCAGAAGAACGTGTATTTAAGTACGTTACGACCTGCTCCGCTTCGTATCAAAATGCATTACAAGCTAGTATCTCTTGTTTTTGTATTTTTTAAGTCATCTCCGAAACAAATTAGTGTATATTCATCATTTATTGGACACAAATAAACGTAATGGAGAAAAATAAATAACTGGAACCGAAGCCTGGGACTTTTGGTCATAATCCAAAAGAAAACATGTTTGAATATTCTAAATCTGAGCTGAATATCAGAAAGAAACTTCCTAAAATGCAATCTTCCTAAAATGCATGAAATATAATACAACAATAATAGTTCAATAAAAGCTCCTTATTTCAAACAATATACAACAATTAAATACAAATTGTTCTCGTTTTTTGTTTACATTATAAACTATATCGGCTAGGAGTAAAGCACTTTAAACTTTAGTGCAATATGTAATAGCTACTGCCAATATTCATGACAGTTTACACACATAATGCATTCTATTATGAATAAATGACTTATTAACAATTTAAAATTAATTTTAAACTAATACTATGCTACCCATTAACACCAATCATTAATATTTTAAATCTAGTAATTGATCAAATACATTGAAATAGTCCTACAAATAAGCATTAAGCTTATCCAATCTCCTATCGTTCTGTTTACACATGAAAACCAACATCTTTTTGCAGATTTTTCTACTTTTTCATTAATATTGGGGTAATTTGTGCCAATATATGGAGTCATCGCCATAAACGTTTTTATGCGTTTGATTCTGTACTATCTTAGTGCCTAAGACCAAATCTCACTCTAATTAATCTAATGAGCTCTCATAGGGCTCTCCTTAAGTGTTCAATCCTATCTTGTCTTATAGTAGCATTTTCTGTTTCGTAAACGCAAGGTTAGGCTCTTTAAGAAATGTCGAGGGAGAAAGAACAGCAAATCCTGGAGGATGGTTATCCTACAGGATATTCTGTTCTTTCTCCCTCGGCATTTCTTGAAAGAAAATGCAGTCATGCGCGAAGAATTTGAAACTGATTTTAATATTTACTACAATGCTGATTATAAAAGGTATAAACATCAATATCACGCTGCCATGCGCCATACCAGATACTTCACTCGTGAGATCTGAGTGTGAATTTCCTACCCTGACAAGTGGCGTTCAGCATCTAAAAATTTCATTAATCCGATTTATTGCCATTTATCCGTTCCCGATTATACTGCTTTGTGAAGGAAAAAATCACGCGGAACAATATTGAAAGCTCTGGAGAAATCTATAAAAATGGCGTTTATTCTGGGACCTTTAACTATTGAATCAGAATTTATTGTGTCAGCTCTTGCAAGAATGCCCTTTCGGGAAACCGCGTGAGCAATCAAATAACCAGTATTACAGTCCTAATGTAATAGATAGCTGCGGATTTTTTCATATTTGCCTATTTTCATCCTTCAATAAAATTGCAGTATTTTAGGTTACTTATTCATTTTTAATTGAAGGATAAAAATAGGCAAAAAAGCAAAAATCCGCAGGGTAGTAATAGGTAACAACATGCACTATTACATTGCATGCTGCGGATATTGGGGTAATTGTATGGTTAGTTTGCACAGAGGATACATCTCCCCCTTTAAAGTTTGGAACTTTAAAGATTAGCGTATTCAAAATTCGCCCTCTTGAGTAGCTCATTGGTAAGCGTGCTCGCTTTCTATGATGTGACCCCGGTTTAATTCTCGGTCGGGCAAGATTATAGTGTAGGTTTTCCACGCAATGTCCCAGTACGGAACATTTTATCATCATCACATAGCAACATATCACGGCGTAGCGATATCTATGTGCTAACGACACGTACCCCTTAACCCATGGTCGCGAGGTCGGGACGCTGCTAGTAGGCCCTGGTCTGTTACGGTCTGTCGTGCGAAGTATATACATATTTAAAATTCGTACTACTAATGATCATTTTCATTCTTAGGAAAAATTTGGGTAGTTCACGGATTTTTGAAACAACGAATAAGATACTCAATCGTGACCTCATCCCAAATTAAGAAATTTCCTGATAAATGAAGAATAATCTCATACATTGCTAGCTTTTTTTCAAGGTCAGGAGTATTATAGGATTCGATTGGCAACCATAAATCTTAATATGTTTAAAAAAGAATTACTTTTCTGCACTTTTTTCGCCTAGTATTACATCAGAGATGCAAGAGTGCATCAATGAGGAATACTCGAAGTTTAGCAGTGCACCACCAGAGGATTACGATTGAGTTCATTAATGCGCAGAATTGCGTATCTATTGGATAGGAGAGGACCCTTTCAAATGTATAACTCGAAATGCTCGTATTTAAGAAGAGAGTTTTTCTTCACTCTATTTATAAAAGTAACCTGGATATTGATTTTTGCATGAATGAATTAATTGTAGAAGAGATATGATATTATTGGGAAAAAATCATTTTGTTGATGGATGTGCTGGTGGGTGTGCTGATTTCAGCTAGCGTGTATATGTAATCGGAGTGATGCCTTCCACTGGATAGATGACATTAGAGGTGATCATGAGGAATGAATGATGCTGAAAGATTAATTGCGGACGAGAGATGATTGTTTGTGATTAATATATCTTGCTGTGAGAAACCAACCACGAAATTATACGTTGAAAACACCAATTCCTTATGAAGGACTGCATCCTGCAACTTTCGGCCTCGCGCACTTGAACCCAAAAGGAAGATTCTGCCCCACCCACAAATACTAAACTTCTCCATATCGAGCCAAATATGGAATCTAGCACAGCCAATCCTTCAGTTCATTCCACAACAAAACCCCAACGTTTCTCTTCACAGACCACCAACTACGCAACGGAACATAAAGGCATTCTTGCTACTACGACTACTCCAACACTGTACCGTCGATCTTGGTTGCGCGCCCCGTGGAAAACAGGTCTCCCGGACAAGGCGAGCCGGGAGCCGGGTCTTCCGCCGACACCTCGGAGCCGATTCAGAAGTGCGTCACGCGCGCGCCGTGGGCGTAAATAGCGCTTAAGGGCGAAGAGCGAAGGGCGGAGGGCGCGCGCCGCCAAGCCCTATCTGCGCGCCGCAGCCCCGGACTCTATTTATATCAATCTCCGCTAAACGCCGCCCGACAGCGCCGCTCGAGGAGCTCCGGCGCGTGGGGGCGCTGGCGTCGCCCTCCCGCCGCGCTACCTCTGCCCTTACCACGGAAAGGAAAGTAGAGGGCGCCTCCTTTGATCTCCAGTGAGCCACCGCGCAGCGCGAACCGCCATCTTGAAACTGCGCAAAGGAATCCCAAGAGTCATCTCAAACGCCAGTGTCTCAAAAAGGGCTCCACATTTATTCTTCTATATTTTCGAACAGATAGTACACTGTTTATATAACATAAAATTCATTTGGAGTATTATTTTGTTTTTTAAAAAATTACACAAATGTGTTTTTTTAAACATCTCTCACACCGTTAATATGCATATTTCCATCTATCTTGTAAACACTACTGTATCTGTAAGTTAAAGTGCATTAAAAGACTTCAGATAAAGTTTTCCGAAAACTCAAAAACTTTATGTGAAAAGAGCTTTAATTTCGCATCGCATAAAAACCTCAATTTCGCGGCTCAATTTTTTAATAAAAAGTGTCATTTAGAACAAAGTTTTACTCTTTTTTAATTTTCTTAAATGTAATATTTCGGTTCTACTATTAAGACACCGAAGGAATTAAGAAATTTTCAAAAACATCTACTTTCGGTGGAGATAGCAGCTGGCAAGAGTATGTGGCAAGTCCGATAAACTATCCCAGACCAAAAAAAACTAACCCGAAAAAGTATGTTCTATTCTAAAGCACCACTAGTTGTTTTGATAATTATTTACTTTTTATCTCTATTTTTTATTCATATTTGCTTACCTGCAATGTTAATATTTGCCAGTACTAAGCAAACGTCCCCTCGGGTTAGGTATGTTTTTGATAGTTATACACACACCAAACAGTGACGAGTAAAACGGAAATAAAAGGCCCCTTCACCACCGTTCATCACCCAACAAATGCTGGGTCGTCCAGTAGTTTATACTCTTTCAATATGACAACCAGGCGCATCATATCAGCGCACGGTTTGAGGATAGCTTTCCTTTCTGTATAGTATTTATTCCGTGCCCTTACAAGGAGCGGCCAGAGGCAACATCCCCATCCATTGGCACCGGCTTAGGTCGCTCAGGGCGTCAACTGGTGTCACTGCTGTGACTCTCACCGGCAGGTCCTAGGATTCCCCTCCCGACGATGGCAGGACTATTTAGAGTGCTAGATCGGCTGCTATGATCGGTAGTTTTTCTTGGTTTCTCCGATTAACACCAGTCGAAAACGCCGGAGCAGTACTCTAACAAACTGGTCACGAGCCGCGCGACATCCTTTCCTTCCTCTTCCTTGCCATTTTCTCACCCCTTACTTACACACACTTTCACTACACTACAACACATATCGGGAGACAAGTTGAGAGCTTTGAGCTTGTCCTGGCTGGGGTGGTGTCCCGCTGCTGGGAGATACCTGGTTGGGGAAAATCTTCGAGAGCCGATGAAGCTCGGCGCTGGCTCACACCATACAGCAGGGTAAGATCACTGCCACCTCCCACAATAAATCATGCACTACACTTACGGGTCAAAAAACTTAGCGTTGACGCGCCCAGTATCACGAATCTATCAGTCATAAAACCCTCTAAGAGAGATAACTATTTGGGGAGAACCCGCTAGTCAACGAGTAGGATGACATCAGATCTCAGTAGCCAGCGGGGAAGATCACAGCCACCTCCCGCAACAAAAAATGCAGTACACTTACGGTACTAAATAGATTGGCAGTTGACGCGCCCGGAATCGCTAATCATCGAATAAAAAAGACCGCTGGTATACCTGGTTGGGGAAAACCCAGCTACACGACGTGTAGGTTAGGGCCGAATATCAGTATCCAGTGGGGGAAAAGATCACGTCACTTTCAGAGGAGAATGTCCGTTACACTTAGCGGCGTAAGGACCTTCGTAGTAGACGTGCCCAGAAACACGAAATAATCAACCCATTTACTGGACAATTGATACTAAAGACTCGACGGAAAACATCCATACTGCGATTTTCTAAACTGTGCCTCTGACAGGAATCAGCTGTTTCGCTGCCATCCAATTGGGGGCTCGTATGTCGACACAGTGACGTCACTACGGTCACGTTTAAGTTCCCAATTGGATGAAACCGTCAACAGCTGGGCACAGTTAAGAAAATCGCAGTATATGCACTAAACATACTATTAGCAATCTGTCAATCATCCTCTTATTCCTCTCCTTTCACATCTTTCTGAACAACAGCAGGTCTTGGGTGGCAGGAGATGCCTTCCCTCACCCGTTCCTTTTTTTTCCGTACGCGCCAGCCCTACTTACCCCAACTGGGAAGAGCTTAATTACAGGATAAAACCATCCAACAAGACAGCGAAGTGTCCGCGAAGAAAAGTGCTTAACTGGTTCATCGTTCCCGTATAAAATACAAGAGAATCCTCAGAAGTCCATACAATAAACTAGTAGTACGGAATTATGAAGGCTTATATCTATTTGGATGACAGTGGACAGAACCATTGACGCACAAGGGAAGTTTATAACCAATTTTTAACTGGGAAACGTGACAGCAGAAATGCCAACTGCGGCACATTTACTTGCTTGTCAGCAGCTTCAAAAGACAAATTTCGGAACAATCACAAGATTTACCAACCAATCTCTTGAGAATTTTATGGCCAAATTATGAGGAGATGGGGGATAAGAAGGTGCTTCTCATGGTAACCGAGGCAGCATCATACATGTTTATTGATTAAAGCGTTCACATCATTAAAGACCCTGTTTTCTAATATGGCACATGTGACACAGATGCACGGCACAGAGTAGCATAGGTAATCAGGTATTTCAGTACAAATGTCAACAAATCTATCAAGACGATATCAAATCAAAAATATATTTCTCAAGACTTCACAAGAAACTTCTATGTACAAGGAAAAGATGGAACACATTTCTTAGCCCTGGAGCCTATTGCTACTCAGTAGAGGACCTGCGGAGATGCAGCTACATTCTGTGCAAAACGTCTAGAGAAGATTAAAGAGATGGTTAACAAGCTGGATGTGGATGAGGCTGTTTCTATAAAGAAAGCCAAGGAAGTGCTGAGCAATACAAGGCTCCAAGTGAACTCATATTCATTGAAGTACATTTGGTTTATACTACACACATTAAAGAATATGGAGAGGTCAAGGGAAACCTTAGTAGCAATTTGAAATGGGAAACCTTACTTGCAATTATTCAGGAGGCAAGGCATAAATTGGTAGCAGCCCCAGGTGAGATGAAGGATGGAATTAGGAAGAAAAATGAAGTTTTTGAAAAGAATCTAGGACTTCATACATTACAGACGGTGTGTAAACTCTCGGAAAGAAATAGTGGTCCTCTTTCAGATAAAGCATTAAGTACAAACGTGTCAAAATATAAATTGGCACCCATAAAATAATGTGATGTGTAGGGGATTGATTTTGATGACCTAAAATATTGCCAAAAATGACCAATAAACGCTCCCAAAATGTTCGTAAAATGTCCTAAAACGAGGAAAAATGACGTAACAGTTTTTAACAAAACCACTTCAGATGAATTACTCAATGTGTTGGATATGTTACTGTTGTAATCGAAGCTTCTTTCTTTTGCTCAAGTGAACTCAGCTGGCAAAAGTTTGGTTTGGACTGTTCTTTACAAGAAAATCCCTGCCTTTATTTTTCACGGCCTAACTGACAATGGCGCCGATATGTGTCCCAGAGACTTAGGGCAACGGTTGATATTAAAATTTCATTACAAATCGATTAGGCCAATCAGAAATTCTCTGGAGAACATTTGTTGCATCTCGTAAATATTGTTTAAAGCAAGCATCATTAAAATGATATTAAAATCTACGAAATCAGTGAAAAATTCATTAAAAATATGTAAAAAGGTAAAAAATGACTTATTTTTTCATCGAAATCGACGAAAAATACAAAAAAAGGACTTAAAAATGTTGTATTTCCATTTGTCATAACATAAAATTAATTTCTACATTAAAGGGCATTGTTCTAAAGTGAGAAGAAAAATGACATTTCATTAAAATCCGCCTCCTAGAGATGTGGAATTATCATTTTTAAGTTCTAAATGATATTGTTTAATAAGAGACCTTCCCTAACAACAAATAACCTGAATAAAATCCCCGCGACTTCCTGCAATCTTAATGCAAAATAAAATGTGCTGAAGTAGATTTTAATATGTTTTAATTTGCATATTCCTTGTTTCTTTAGGAGTCAAAAAATGCAATGTAAAATACGTCATCACGACTAAATGCTGCATATCTTAACAATTTCCGTGCATATTTCAATATTTTTGGGGCATATTTGCATGCATATTTCAGGACTAAAAACTCGCATAAGCTTTTTATAACATACTGTAGATTTTGTAAATTCTTTATTACAGTAATTAGCTATAGAAATATCACAAACAGTTATATATACATTATTGCAAGTAAGTATTGATTATTAAATATTAACAAAACTTTCCATAATATTCAAGTCAGACTGGACTATCATTCTTAAAACTTGTAATGTTAATATTAGGATTCAAATCAAAAGACAAGTTGCTTGAAGCATACTACACTACCCAGAGTTTATAGAAAAGTTATCTCACCGTAAGGATGAAGAATATATATAAGGGATTAGGCGGAGCGTTAGCCTCAATAAAAAAGTGATGGCCTCATCGCTGCTGTAGAAGATGCACGCCACGGTCTATGATTCAAATGGGTTGGCATTCACCACAATTAACATTCAGCTGCACTTCGTTAAAATCAAAACCCAACTGGCGACGTAACTTTCCTATGTAACGGAGAGTACGATAAGCTAAGTTTCTTGAACGTTCAGGTGGACGACAAGGAGCCTCGTAGCTCGCTTAAAGAAACACTCGGAACTGCCTAGTGCAGTGGTGTCAAGATGATCTACTGATGGCTGTGGCACGGTTCGTGGGACAGCAGCATGTCACGAGCTACTCTGCGAAACTAGCGTCGTGAAAGGAAACGATTAGTAACCCCGCCGTTTTACATTGTAGTGATGGCGCTGTCTCTTGTGGCGGAGTAACCAACTGCGTGAATGGGCGATTTCGTTGGGGCACTCGTGCCACGAACTCCGGCTTGTGGCATCGACCTTGACAACACTGGCCTAGCTCTTTTGTGGATCAACCACTTCTCAAATTAGGACGCTCTTTACGATCAGAATACCACGGAAAAGGCTCTGCTGCCCTTGGGCTTCATTCACAATGCAAACTTAATCTAGCGTAATGCGTAACCTTAGCAGTAAAATTTACACGTAAAAACAATCATTCACAATGACGAATGTAAGCTGAAATGTGAGTTGCACCTGAACCAATCATATTTCAACGAACTGAAGTTTGATCGATTCGTTTCTAGCAGGTGGGAAAGATCTTTTCACCTTGGTTTCTAACTTTTTCTTTAATTTTCCCATCGATTTGTCTTCATATATAAATGCGTGTAGCTGTTGTATTAGCGCTCGCATTTGCTTCATTTTATAAACAACGATTCTCTTGTACCAAATTCACGAGTAATTCATCGAACGTAATTATTTTATTTGTCACGTCAATTTAAAGATAGAAAATTGAAATTTGAATTCGCTACTCACTTCAAAACCGTTCGCAAACCAGTTCACTACGTAACTTATGAATTGACATAACCTCAAACTACCTGAACACAATCTTTCGTTTTCTTCTAGAGGATTTTGTTGTACATATGTTTCTTTGATGCAGCTCTCTGATTGGTCTTCAGTTGAATTCCAACGTAAACTTAACAAAAAAGCTTGGTGATTTTACGTTAAGTAATTAAATAATATCACTGATATGACATGTAATGTGGTTATCCGTTGGTCGTTTGTTCTGTTAGCATGGCCACATACTTTCATTTTCCGAGATTCATTTTCCGAGAAAGGATTAAGGGTGAGTAAAGGAGCTCTGAAGCTGTTGCAGGTAAACTGCCGAAGTGTTGTTAATAAGGAAATTCAACTTTGGAACTTAATTGAGGCATGTGATGCTGACGTAGTGATCGGTACGGAGTCATGGCTTACTGAAGAAATATTAGATTCAGAAATTTGTCGAAACGACTATAAAATATTTCGCCGGGACAGGGAAACTAGAGGCGGGGGGGGTCTTTATTTTAGTTAAATCACATATAAACGCGAACTTGAAATGGAAAAGCATTGACTATGAAATGATAGGAGTAGATATAAACGTAGACAACTCGCAGACAATAGATCTTATTGCATGTTATAGGCCACCAAACGGTAATTATTCCATTCTTGATAATATTCTCGAATTGGGGGAAACTTTGAATGGAACCAGTAATCCGATTATTATTGGGGGTGACTTAAATCTAAGCGATATTAATTGGCAAGGCGAAGTATGCGATAGAAAAATACAGTTAATAATAAATAAACTAGTTTGGGATGCAGGAATGACGCAAGTTGTTGACAAGCCAACGCGTCAAAATTCTATGTTAGATATTTTTCTCATTAGACCGATAGACATGTTATACTATTGCGATGTTATTCAGGGAATAAGTGACCACAATGCCGTAGTTCTTGAAATAAATGCTACTATTTCAAGGGTAAATGATAAAATCGGTAATAGAATTTGGCAATATCGTAAAGCTGACTTAAATGGACTGCAACATTTCTTAAAACTGAACTACGCGGTTTTCGAAAAGTTAGGCGGAGGATTGGAAGACATATGGAAAAAATTCAAAGAAATTATTGAGGAAGCTCGGCAATGTTTCGTTCCCTTTAAGTACTTAAAAAGAATTCAGACCCAGAGTATTATAACACGGAAATTCGCAAATTGAAGAGAAAAATGAGAAAAGCGTATAACAATAGGCATCGCAGCGAGGTACATTTACAGAAATTCCGACAAATTAGGAAAGAAGTAGAAAATAAAAAGAAAACTGCGCAAGAATCATATCTTAAGTTAATTTTAGGTGATAATGAAAACGCTTGGGCAAAGTTCTTTAACTATGTACGTCACCGTCGAGGTAAACAGGAGGAGACACCTCCTGTAAGATGGAATAACGTAGATATCGTAGATGATGAAGAGAAAGCCAATGTATTTAATAATTATTTCTGTTCCGTATACAAACAAAAAGCTAACCAAATTGTTATAGGGCACAACAACGTGGATCATGTATTCAAAATTGATCAAAGGGAAATACGTTCACAATTGAAGAAAATGAAAAACTGTAAGTCTTGGGTCCGGATGGTATTACATCCGATATGCTAAAGATAGCAGGGGAGACAATAATACCATATTTGGTCAGACTTTTCAATGTATCAATCAACAATGAAAGTGTACCGGATGATTGGAAATCTGCTTTAATAGTGCCAATTTTTAAAAGTGGACAAAAATATGAAGTGCAAAATTATAGGCCAGTTAGTCTTACGTCAGTAGTCTGTAAATTGTTTGAAAAATTATTATCTAATTCGATTAGAAATCATTTGGATCAGACAGAATGGTTTTTTCGCGGGCAGCATGGCTTTAGAAATGGCTTTTCTTGTGAAAGTCAAATTATTTCCCTTACCCAAGACTTGTCTGAAGTAATTGATTTTGGGGGAAGAGTGGATGCAATAGTTATTGATTTTGCCAAAGCGTTTGATGTAGTACCGCATGACATACTAATATTGAAACTTATTGATGCTAAAATTGACAGGCGGGTAATAGCATGGATAAGTGAATTTCTTCGCGATAGAAATCAAAAGGTTAGAATTGGACAGCATTTATCGGAAAAGGGTAACATTACTTCCGGAGTCCCTCAGGGCAGTGTCATTGGCCCACTGTTATTTCTTATCTTTGTAAATGATATATCGCAAAATATAACGTCAAAAATTCGACTCTTTGCCGACGACTGTATATTATATAGGGAAATTACAGAACAGCACGATATGATTCAACTACAGGAAGATTTAAATAAGATTAATGATTGGGCAAGAGCTAATAAAATGACTGTAAATGGAAATAAAAGTAAAGCGATCACATTTTGTAGGGCCAGAGACTTTCATACATTGCCTTATCAGCTAGGTAATGACGTAGTTCCGCGAGTCTCAAACTGTAAATACCTTGGCATCCTCCTGGATAGCAAGTTGGGATGGGAGAAACAAACTAACTACGTAGTGGGTAAAGCTTGGAGGTCTTTGCATTTCGTCATGAGAAATCTTAAAAAATGCAATACGAAAGCAAAAGAAATCGCGTATACCTCGCTTGTTAGGCCTGTAATGGAATATGGAGCTAGTTGTTGGGATCCGTACAGAATAGGACTTAAGAAGAGCTTAGAGAGGATACAAAACAGAGCGGCAAAATACACTTTTCGGAAGAACATACCTGCACGTTGGGAATCGTTAGAACATCGGAGAAAAAGGGCTCGACTTTGCGTAATGTATAAATCTTACACTGGTGGCCCTGCATGGCAGGAAATACGGGGAAGGCTAGATAAACCGGATTATTTTAATAGATTTGATCATAAATATAAAATTAGAACTAGAATTCAAAGAACGGACGTAGGCAAATTCTCCTTTGTAAACAGAACAATCGTAGATTGGAACGATTTGCCTGCGACAGTTTTTGAGCCCTTTCCTTGCTCAGCGCGTGGTTTTAGAAAAAAAAGTATAGGAAATTAATCAATAGGGTGAAAAGTGCAGTGAAGTGAAGTGAAGTGAAGTGAAAGGTGCGATTATGGGTAGTAAACTAAAAAGTATTGAGCTATTAGTATTTAGGTAAAGTGTTATGAGGTGCAGTGACGTGAAGTGAAGTGCAGTGAAGTGATTTCATTTCGTAGTTTAGTTCGCTAATCTTAAGCGTCTTTTATAGGCTATTCTGACAAAAGTTCGTATTTATTGATTGATGTTAACGAGTGTTTTACGTGTTAGAAATGTAAAAATTATTATAAGTATTGTATATTATTATGTTGTAGGTAAAAGTGATTATCCATATGTGTCTGAATATGATTGTGAGTGAATACTTGTAGGTTGGTGTGTATGCGAGTGTTCTTTTGTCTTTGTATGATATGTATGTAAGCGTGTATGTTTGTATGTATGAATGTTGGTGTTATATGTAAGTAAGTTTATTACTTAAATGTTAGTATATATATAGTTTCATTTGTTGTATATGTATAGGCATGTAAATGCAGTTGCATGATCGTTTGATTTTTATATTGATTTTTTATATATTGTTTTTATAGTTAATTGTGTTATGTACTTTTAATGTACTTTTGTTTTTCTGTATTCTGCCACCGGGCAACATCAGCCCAATTGTAGAATAAACCCTATCTATCTATCTATACTTGTTGATCGTTGTCTTTGTGTTTTTTTCTTTAATTGTAAAGATAATGTCAGATTCTATCCATTTAATGGATCTTAAAACGGAAGATAACTTGAAAATATTGGGAATTCCGCCCGATATGTAAGAACTAATGGTGCTACAAGAACATCTCGCAATATTTCTAAATTTGCAATTTCAAAAAATTCAGAGAGTTCGCGGAAAATAGAACTAGCACCATATTTTTATCGCCTCTTGCTGCATACAAAAAAGGAAATTTAAAGAAAAAATTTCGAACGAATTTTCAAAAAAAATTGTTTAAAATTGGTAAAAAATGCATCTATTTCGCGCAAAATTACACAAAAACAACTCATATTTTTGAGAAAATGAACATGACTTTACTTCAAGATATGTCTTTAGAGCCCGTCTTCATGCATGTCAGTGAGCCTTCCCTATTCCTTAACGTCGTGAATATTTTTGAAATAAAATACTTCGAAGGATGGTAAGTTGATCAATCTACAAAAATTTTCTGCAATAATAGCGATATTTAACTTCTGTTCTGAGTAATTGAGCGATATTTAACTTTTGCAATTTATTTATAAGACTAAGTTAAGATTTTCTGAATTATAGAATTTTTAAGAATAATACAGAGGAAGATAAAATACCAAAACACAAAGAAGTAAAAATATTTCGTTTTAAAATAAAAGTTGATATTTTGAATTATAATGTTTAAATAGCATCAAGAAACGTATGCGAACTGAATTTCAGGTGTTAAAAAATGTTACTCATACAAAAAGAAGTAAATAATAAAACTCATCAGGTATCAATCTAAATGGGTGAACAACCAAGGACCAATGTTCAAATTACTTCCTGTTAACAGACATCGAATAATTGCAATAGACGCTCAGATTTAAACAGAAATCCGCAGGGAAGAAACACAATTTTCATCACTTTGCGGATTATTACCTGTCAAACGCAATCATCATAAAGCCTGACGATTTGCAATGGGAGGTCAAATAGGAAACGAACCGAGCGGAATTCAAATGCGAAAGATACAAAGCGTATTCAACACAACTTCCACTGAATGGAGTGACAAAATGAAATTCCCTGTTTTAAAGCTTCTTTCTAAATGACAAAAACTACGTTCGCGCACATAAGGGACCTTTAGCACATTCGCCCTCTCTTTCCTCTGCGAATTGCATCCGTCGAGAGACGAACTATTTGTGACTGATCCGTCATCCTCATCTTTTCGACTTCTCTCTTTCCCTCGGCATTCACAACCATCGAGTCCCTGCTTTTACAACAGACTCGCTGGCGCCGCTAAACAAGAATGAAATGCGCTCTGTGTCGGTTGTTTCATTTCAAACAAATGCCATTGCGGTAGAGCACAAAGTGTCCGGAAATTGCAACGTTTAATGGTGCAGAAATGTCCGTTACATATCCCATGTGGTGGAGGTATTGGCATAGCTGGTAACGGTGACTGTGGTATTTGTGTTATGTCGTCTGGTAGGAATGAATGGGAGCAAGGAACTCGTCAATAGAAGCAGTGTTTCTATTGATGAGATTAGTGACAGAACTAACGTCATTGCACAGAGAGAGTAACATTAATGGAATCAACTAACCAGATAAATGAAAGAAGTGTCATCGATGCGCAAAAAGAGAATGATGAGAATTCAATGAGAAGTTCAGAATGGAAATTTGTAGGGCAGGGTGTGGATGGTGATTTCAGGCAGGCTCCTGGGCGCAGAAAAGACGGCGATGAATCAGGCAATGGAAAAGGAAAAGTGTACGAGAAAAAGCGGGGCCAATTCGTTGGGATGATAACTGCAGAAGATAATTGTGACACAGGGCGTGGAAATGATAGAAATTAATAAGGCATTGAAGTTTAGGTTAAGTCGCAGTCGAATTAGTTCGTGTCGCTAGTCATCACAGACATATTAATTGTAGATATGATAGTAGTATAGTCGGTAGAGGAGGAAGTCACAAAGGAAGTGGCAGTAATAGCAGAAGTGGAAGTCGGGTACGCAATGTAAGTAGGAATGGTGAAATCAGTGTGAGTGTTAACAGCAATTTGAGTGGTAATGTTACTGAAAGTGACGGCATCAGAGTGGCAACGCGAGAGTGGCAGTTGCAAAAACTGTGCGTGTAGAAGAAATAATGGTAGTAGGAACAAATAGAATGACGTAAATTGCGTTCTGTTGTCGGGGGTTGTATCGTTGTTGACGGTGATAAGTGGTGATGGTGGTGGTGGGGATGATGGCGATGGTGGTGGTGATGGCGGTGGTGGTGATGGTGATGGTGATGGCGATGGTGGTGATGGTGATGGCGATGGTGATGGCGATGGTGGTTGTGGCGGCGATTATGTTAGTCGCAATGGCGACTGTGGTGGCAGTTGGGATGGTGGTGGAAGTGGTGATGGTAGCGGTGGTGGGGATAGTTATTGTGGTAGTGGAGGATAATGATGATTGTGATAATGAGAGTAGGGGTAGCGACGATGCTATGGCGCATATGATTTTGGAGGTAGAGGCTGCGGTGACAGAGGGAGGTAGCGGTTGGGTGATGTTGGCAACAGCTTACGGCTGGAGCTGCAAGGAAAAGAGGAGAGCCTAATAGCAGTGTTGCAAAAGCAGCATCCTGCCACCGCTGGCTTTCAAGCTGACGCGGACGCTGACGCGGGCCGTACGAGACGCTTGTTAATATAAAAGCGCACGTTGAGACCAAGTTCAAGACGTTTATTAGTATCTCAATAGTGGTTGCATGTTTCGCCAAATCCAAGGAACAAGTGCGCTGCCGAAGCAACCAATCCAGCAAAAATTTATACTTTGAGCGACTTCTTCGCCAACTTACTAGGTAAGTTAAATCGTTATGATATATACAAAAGAATTATATATGTGCAGATTTTCATTCGTTAATATTATAACACTGTGTAAAAATGTCTGAATAGAAATACTTTATCTTCAATAAAATAGAAAAAAAGAAAGAAGTGATACTCCGAAATTTAAACGCGCAAAACAAATTTTAGATCTGTTCTTGTGAAGTATGAATTTGTTTTTATGTTAAAATGTAAATTTATTATTTACAATTACGGAAATTAAAATATAATGTTCAACTTTCCAACATTAGAAACTTGTTTAAATATTTAGTGTCGTATTCAAATAAAAATTTAATGAGATAGATTTCGATGACTGTGACGATGGCTTTGTAATTAGGATGAAACATGGGAATACCATGGTTCACAAAATTAGAACAAAAGTTAGCAACTCTAACAGAAATTTTGCATTGATTATTTTCCTTAACAAATTGGTTTCGTTGGGTGAGCATATGCACAAATGCCTACTTTCACTGCGGTGAACTGAATGGACAATATTCTTTCTTAGCGATCAGAAAATGTGCATCCCATAAGAAGCAGCTTTGTAACTTCCTGTCGATCAAGAAAACTTTGAAGTAACATGAGAAACTCTCCAGCAAGAGTTGTACTTTTCACAAAAATACCTTAAAAATTAAAATGCGCAAAATATAAACAAAATTATAGCCTCTTCAAATATTTTAAAATACAACTTAACAAGTAAAATAAAATATGAAACAAAATATGTACTAGATAAGAAAAAATGCAAAAATACTTAGGAATTTTTATTTACTCTTCAATGAAAAAAAGACAATACAAATAAACAGATAGAAACGACTTAGCGGTGCATTCAAAATATGTTTCATGTCAACATGATTGACTATCGTCTTAGTATTTTGAAAATCCATTTTATCAACAAATTGAAAATGTTTTCCTAGTCTGCATACAACATAACGTGCCTGCACTTGGAGAGCCACGAAGAGCAAAGTACATACGCTACTCAGCAGCTTCAGAAAGCACAAGCTTCTGCCTACAAAGCAAAAACATGCTTTATCTGCAACAACGCCGTCACGTAGCAGGAAGCAGAAGAATGTGGTTTCTAGTCATGTGCAAAACACGCGCATCGTTCAGAAATGTGCACGACATCTTGTCATGTATTTCAAAGCAGTGCGATGGAGGTTGCAGTTAGTGTTGCGAGTGAGTGAGTATTGATTCCGAGTGCGTCAATCATTAGGTTCATTAGTCTCATAGTGCAAGTTTTATCATGAGTTGTGGTGATTGATTAATTGTTAGTGATTCAGGGCGCGTCATCTGCTAAGGTCATAAGTCCCTAAGTGTAGTGCATGCTATTTCCTCGGGAAGCGGCGATGATTTTCCCCCGCTGGATGGCAAGATCTGGACCTACCGTCGGCTAGCGGAGTTTTCCCAACCAGGTACCTCCCACCAGCGGGGCACCGCCTCAGCCAGGACAAGCTCTAAGCCTCCCGACCGGTTTTCCGCCATGTGTGGTAGTGTAGTGCATGTAAGGGTACGTGGTACGTGTGTGTAAGTTAGGGGTGAAGATAGGACAAGGCAGAGGAAGGAAGGATCACCTGCGGTTCGTGGCCCGCTCGGTAGGGTACTGCTCCGGCATTCGTCTGGTGTTGATCTGAGGAACCATGGAAAACTAGCGATCAGGACTAGTTAGCGCTAGAAGTTTCCTCCGGACTACGGCTGAAATTGACCCAGCTGAAAAGCTTATGTCGAAAATCCTGCCACGGTCGGGACTCGAACCTTAGAGCCTCCCGGTCGGAGGTCCCCCGCAGTGACATCATTTAATGCCCTAAGCCACATCTGCCGATATGAGATGTGGTGGTCTTCCTCTCTTACTGGAACGTGAGATACAAAGACGACCTACATGTCAGCTTGCGGGGTTTTCCAAATCTAGGTATCTTCCACAGCTGGGGCTTCAAGTCACCTGTGACAACTCTATGCTCTCGACTGGTTCCCCGAAATGTGTGGTAGTGTAGTGCATGCTTGCGTACTTTTCTGTGAAAGGGGAGTGGGAAGATAAACATGAGGAAGGAAAGTATGCGCGGCGTGGCCTGTTAGTTTGTGTCGTGGCCTGTCCGGTATTCGCCTGGTACTGATCGAAGAAACCACGGATAATTATCGATCACAGCAGCCAGCAGCTAGTATTTTCCTCCAGACAGTGTATGAATTCGACCTAACTACGAGCTAATGCTGAAAATTCGTAATATCAGGACTCGATATATAGTGCCCCTCCCAATCAAAGATAGTGCTGAGGCAACGGAAGTCCGCGTGATTGTTGATAAATAAACCAACAAATTGGCAACCCCTGACTCCACCAATACCTAGTTTTGTAAGGTTTCCTACCAAAAGTCTGACGTAGGAAATTTCTACAGTTTCACAAATAAATTAAACTTGCACTGGACAGATAGAGAATGTCAAAACAATAGAAAATAAGCTGATACTGACTATCAAGTTTGAAAAAATCGACACAATAGACGATACAAGAAATAATGGTAACATGTTATATTCTTTTAATAAATCAAGTCCAATAGAGGAAAAATGAGTGCCCTTACTGAATAAGAAAAAGAAATGAGATGTTACATTGTAAATGTGGCATATCTGGCAGTGTGCTGTTTGTATTTTGTCAACATTCATTTCTTTCTAATACACTAAGGAAAGACGGCAGTGTTATATAACGTTTATCGCCATCGACACAAAAATATATAAGTATGAAACATTAATTTACTCTTCCATACCGAATCAGTGAGGTGCTTTCATATAGTGTGGTTGTTATTTAAAATCGGTACCCAGCGGAAGAAAGTGGGTGCTCTTCTGCTTCGCTTGCGGTCGCTCCCTCGCTTCCTCGGCGAGCGGTGAGTGCAGTCTTACCCCGCGAACAACGGCGACGCGGGGGAAAGGGTGACGCTCCGTCTAAGAACGGAAGGGCTCTTATTTACCACGGCGTTTGCCGTCCCTTCGTCCAAGAGAGCGGACGATCGCGCGCTTATTAAATCCGCCTTAACGTCGCGGTAATACCCGTCTAATTAGCCCCCTTGTAAATCCGCGGAACGACCGCCTCCGGAGCCGGCCTATGGACGGACGCGCGCTTCAGCGAAGGCGCCGGAGGAGGAAGAAAAGGAGGCGGACGCGGTGGGGAAGGGAAGCGGATGCGAAAGAGTGGGAAATGTGCGCCGGGGGCAACTGGAACGAAGGCGGGACGGAGGTGGATCGAAAGCGGGTTGCAGGTGGGTAGGTGGTGGGTCGGAGGCGGGTCGGAGGCAGGTCAAAGGCAGGTCAGAGGCGGGGCGGTGGCGGAGAGGATGCAAAGAGGATGTGCATAGAAGGCGGAGAGTAGGCAGGGCGGAGGCGGGGCGAAGCCAGGACGGCGGCGGGACAAAGGTGGTGAGGGGGCGGGGAGAAGTCGGAGAGGAGATGGAGAGAAGGCGTGGCCGAGGTGGGGAAAGGCGCGGGGGGACGGAGCGGAGTTGTGTCGGAGGCGGATGGATGGAGACGGAATCTTAGAAGATGGGGACGGAGAAAGTAAGGCGGAACCGAAAAGGTGGAATGGAGACACGCAGAGATCGCAGACAGTGGCAGGACGGATGCACGGATGGAGATGGGATGGGTAGGGGTATTGGTAGGAGGGATAAGGGACAGAAGTGGAGAGAGTACGCTGAGAAAGCGGAATGGTAGCTGAGGCAGCCCAGGAACTGGAGGAGAATTTGAATGCTGGTATCTTATGAGGAAGTGAACTGACGGCAGAGTCAGACGAAGAAAGGAGTAGTTGACGGAGATAAAATCCGATTGTTATGATGGAAGTAATAGAGGAAAGAGAAGTCATGGCTTGTAATGAAATTTATGGTGGTGTAGTTGGGGAGGAGAGTGTGGTAGAGAGAGTGAGTACCGATATAAAAATGATGAGATGGGTTGGCAGGAGAGAAAGAGAGAGAGAGAATATGTGGAAGGCAGCGAGGTTGGCACTAGCAGGAGGGATATTGATGACTTAAATGACAATAGCAGCTATCGAGGCGGCCTCAAAGAGCGGTATGACGAACAAAAGACTTTCAAGAAAGAAATGAATGGATCAAATTGTGACAACACCCTTAGGCAGAGGGTGTCCTCGTAATTAAGATTTCTACTAACAAGAACACTTTTGTAGTCGAACGTAGCCCCTTAGCAGACATAATTAAAGACAGGAAAATTATCAGTAATTACTATTTTCTTCTACATAAAAGATTTGGTGGATATTTTATTATCATAAAAACTTCCATTAAACAAAATTCTTTCAGTGAATATTTATTTTTGAATAAGTCATTGTAATTCTTCTTCTCTGTGATGTTTTGTAGTTAGAAAGAGCATCGTCATCATGATCAACATCATCATGAATTGTTATTATTATTATTATTATTATGTTTTTATGTATTTATGTATTTTTCGATATGTGAACATACGCAGTTATTTAACTGGAGGACATGTTTATAGATATGTCTTTATACTACAGTGGCTCATTACTATGCAAGGATTATCCTTGATAGGACCATCACACTTCACATTCATTAGTTTTCGGCGTCTCGCCAACATGCAGAGACGCAAAAAATATCAAAGACTCCAATCAATTGTCATGAATGAAATATATGAAATGTTCATACATGAAATGGTTTCAAATAGTTATCATGCATTTGGTGTGAATAAAGAGAGAAAATTACCGATCTTTGTCTCTTCTATCATGCGTAGTTTAGGTCAAGAATTGAATATGAGGGTTTCTTATTTTTTTCGTGTAGTAAAACCATTATAGAACAATTAAAAAGTGTGATATTGAGTGTAATACTAGGATATAGAAAACGTACATCATTAAATGTTCTGTATTCTGAATCTATTATCTCTTGCCTTAGAATTTAAATTTTAGATTTGTACGTTATAAGTACATATTAAAATGTTTATCTCTTTAAATTTTCCAATTGCTTATAATTAAACAAATTAACTAAGGTAGCGAATATTTTAAGATCTAAACAGTATTAACACAAATCTGTTATGATTAAATGTCTCGAATACAATTTATTTTATTCTGAAACGATGATGTAATGAAGGGTATTAATACATGAGTGTGATAGTGACGATCCGAGCGAGGAACAAGCGGGTAACTTCACACCAGTAAACTTCATCGAAAACTTTCACACGAGTGTATTAATATCCATTACATTGAGTTTCATATGGTACTTTTTCTATGGCTTTTATAAGCTAAACTTATACAATGAATAGTTTCGTGGCAGTTGATTCAGTCAAGGCCACCTAGAGGACAGCTACCTAAATTTACCCACGCATGCTGCCGCAGGTGGCTGTGGTTACCTATCCGCCTTCTACGGAGTATTGCGCTAGTCAAATAGGATGAAAGTGAAATTACGATCCACTTTATTTTAAATAATGTACCACGAAAAAATACTACTAATAAAAGAAATTAAAACCATTGAGCATAATATAATATCAAATACAAATTTAATGTACACAATCGAACGAAACATTTGCTGAAACGATTCTCAATGATTAATTAAGTGTCAATACTTGTTTTTAAACTTCTCTGTGATTGGTCAAGAACCTGTATCATAATGAAAACTGTATTGATGTGATTATCATTACGCAACTGATTGCAGCCATCAAATTGCATAAATGCAAATTGCAGCATTGTATAAATGGAAGTAGAAAAAGACGATATTAAACGAGTTTTTCGATATAAAAGAACCTAACCCACCTTTTTTCATTAAGACTCAAAATTCGCGTATTTAACATTCGGGATGCTTTTCAGGAACCTAACTCTCCCGAATGTTGAGGGATTACTGTATTGTCCTCATTAGGTTTAGTTTAAAAAGTAACATGTTTTTCAGGTTTTGGGAGCGACGCAAGCAGTCGCAATCTGCCTAAGCAGCACTGACCACCCTGTCGCCAATGTCGCGATTCTCACTTCTGACAGTGGCCGCGGTCCTGTTTATGGGAGCAAAAAACGAGAATGGGAAAGTATCAGCCTCAGCGGAACATCAGGCGACCGATGCCCCGTGCGCCCTCGACGTCATACGCAGGCGCTTCCATGCAAACGACTCCCTCATCGCGGAACTCATTCCCTGCTCGTACGAAGAGAAGATCTGCTTTCGATACAACCTGCTCTACCACCCTCAGGAGGACAAATGTCGAGGTTTAGGAGAGAAGGTTGATAATTGTACAATAGAAGTGGACAGGCAACAATTTCAAAACGGGTGAGTACACTTATTATCATTTTCTGAACCTATTTTAAATTTGTATTACACACAATAATTAGTAATGAAAGGGGAGCTAAGTATAATTTTGTTTAATACCATAGAATTCATTTGTTTAAATGTTACGAACTACATAGTATATAACTACATGTGCTCTCAAAAATTAAGGGAAAGTACGAGTATGTCGTCTGTAATCCTCATAGTTTTTATTGTGAGGATTTTACAAAAGTGAATTGCTTTTAGGTGTGACAATATTAAAATTTCGAAAATTGTATTACTATTTATTGTCATACAACATTTATTAAACAATTACTAGTTGACCATATCCTAAGATTGCAAATATTTTAACTTAAATCAATACAGATTTTCTGTTAGAAATAAAGTTGACCTTTCTACTCAACATACTTTCGTGAATTTTTCTTTAAATGAAGGTAGTGGGCCCCAGATGTGTTATCGCACGCATTAACATTAAAATTTACTTAAGAAAAAATGTACTCATTAAACGATGTCCAATTTGTCATTAGGACATTATAATAGGTACACACCGGAGAAAACTATTTTTTCATTGATTTTATTGTCCATAAGACGAGTTTGTAACTGCCAAACCGATTGGATGTCTCGAGTGAGAAATTAACCTCTAAAGTTGTAAAAATTTTACATGTGTAATGTATAACAGGAACACGTGCCTCTTTCAGTGTGAATCAGTACGATGGCTATTTAGAGACCTCTAAACGGTGTACCGTAGTCATAATAGGCAAATAAAAAGAATTTTCTACCATTAGACCAAAAAATTAGCTTTGATCTCGTAATACAAGATGACATAAAAAATTACACTGAATTCAATATACCGCAGCGAGTAGTTAGAGACGACGCATCGGTATGACATACTGCTCCTTCACACTGTGGCTATCTAACGAACAATATACAAGAATTAGCTGTGCACTCATTCCCCAACGGCTTAGAGTTTTTTGACACACTCGACAAATTGTGCAGCGCAACTCCGTCACCTACAGACCGCCAGACTAGCGTATTCTTGTTCCTCATAAAACTGGCTAACGTCTCAAAACCTTTTAGCTTTGAGCTTATCATACGAAGTTTTTCTTGCGAGTTCCCGACCTATTATGTAAAGTTTCTTCATGTATAGTTTATTTAATTCCAGATCTCCACAAAACGTATCCAATAAGGAAGCATGAGCCGGCCTAAAAGGCCGAGGTCGCTAAGGCTGAAGAACCGTAGCTGCCTCGTGCCTGAAGGATCGCGGGTTCGAATCCTACCCGGTGAAAATGTCCTGTTAATTGATAATTGCAAGGGAAATAAATTCACTCTACGCCGAGAGAATCCTTACTTTAGTCTATCCATAAATGCTTGCTTTCAGATTGTTGAAGATTCAATTGTGTTTCTTTTCGGAAGTATTATCTCGGTGGGGTAGAACTTGCAGCCTTCCGTAAGTCAGTATGTGGTCTTTAGACAACCTGGGTTGACTTCATCAGCGTTGTCGACGTTTCAATCATTTTCTAATGTTGTTAAGAGTATGTTCACGGTTAATGTTTTAAAATAAACGAGAAAATAAATAAAGAGGTAAATAGATCAAGAAATGTGTAAATAGATAAATAAAAGGTAAATAAATAAATGAGTAAATAGATAAATAAATAAGTAAATAGATTAATTAATAGGTAAATGGATAGATAAACAGAAATAGATACGTACATTGAAAAATCTATATTTGCCAGCGTGCCCGTTTGCAGCTCCGGCCGCCTGGTGGGGAGGTGCGCGGCGGCGGACCGGTGCCCGGGCTTCCGCTTGGCGTTCGACGGCCGCTGCTACCGGAAGCGGACGGTGCGCGAAATCCTGTGCGCGTGCGCCGCGCAGCCCACGCCGCACTTCCTGGGCGGCGTGGAGTGCCGGTGCGCGCCGGCGCGCTACCTGCATGTGAAGCAGCCGGCGGCGGAACGCAGCTGCCGCGTGCCCGACCTGCGCTTCCCGGACGCCCAGCGCTTCTCCGCGCCCGCGCCCGCGCCCACGCCCACGCCCACGCCCCTACCCTCCCTGGCGGCGGCCGCCGCCGCCCGCCGCGCCCCAAGGGCCCATCGCGGCCCGTGCGCCCGCCAGCAGCGCGCGTGCTTCGCACGAGGCGAGGTGTGGGTGGAGTGCGCCCGGGGTTGCTTTCCCTTCCTGCAGAGAGGTCCGTGTCCTAAAGACCACGTGGTGGCGTTGTCTGGGAACGGGTGGGAGACGGGTTGTGTGGACACCCGTCGCGGTTGTTCTCCTGGGTACAAACGCCTTCTTTACGATCAGCTCTGCCACAGTGATCGAGAGCTGGAGATTGCCCTACCGGGGAAAGTCGTGCTGGGTCTCTATGGGGAATACGAAATTTGGAATAGTGACGTGAAAGAATGTTTTATTCCGAGAATAATGAACGGTCATTGCGACATTCTTGTTGATACCAACGTCAGTTCCTTTTGCGCCCACCAGCGCCGAGCGCCGTCGAACGTGACCCTTGAGGGTACAACCACGCGCTGTTCGTCTGGAAAAGCGCCAGGGCATGGGTCGGGACAAAACGTGTCTGGAGCACCCTCAGAATTGTTTTCCGTTGCAGGAGAGAGACCTGTGACGCAAAAATCACGTGACGGGACACGGCCTGTAGTGGCTGGAAGATGGATTTTGGCGTCTTCCGGTGAAGTAGAGATCCTGGATGAAAACGCCTTCACAAAGATCAGCTCTCCTCTGCAATCGGGAATTGGAGATTAGGGTGCCTGGAAAAATACTGCTAAGTCTCTGTAAATAATATGTAATTTGGAATACTGACGTTAAAATGTTCCTTATTCCAAAAATTACGAATGACATTTGCGATAGTCAAAACTGGGTCAATCAGTTCATAAATATATTCCCTACTGCCTATCTGCGATTCTAGTAAAAAACAATACGCCCTTGAAGTCGAAGTAGATACATTCAATATAATTTTCTAGACAGTGTTCATCTATTCACTTTCAGCAAAATGATCTCTTTGTGCAAAAAATTATCTCAATCATCTCAAAATACTCTACCTCTTCAGCAAACACAAAACACCACTGCGTGCAAGTCTGATTCTCAAGCTTCAATTAATTAGTTGTTTCTGCTATGCTGTTTATTACTAAATCATCACCCAAAATGAATCTCAACCTTTTCTACAAAATCCGTTAGTAAATACAATCATATTTCACGCGAAGAATGCATACTTTCTTCGGCGTATTTTTCTTGCCACATCTTGACAATAAATGACTGCAAATACAAAACAGCTTTTCGACTTATGTAAAACACTAAAAATGAAATAAACCTTGAAATAAAAATAAAACTGAAATTGTATTTATATTTTTGCGTATCTTTTTCAATACCATAAGAAAAATATCCTACTGAAATAAACATTCTTCTAGTTCCTGCAAATTAAAATATGTAATTTATTATCTTGCGAATGCCACTGCTATGTTTATGAAATATAATGTACAAAAAATCAAGATATAAGTTCATTTCAACCAATGAGGTACAGAAGTGTATAATAAGTACTCTCATTTAAATGAAAACTTATTCGCGCGCTATTCTCTTATTCGAAACAACGTTAACTCTATGTTAATATTTGCTTATCCGTCTGAAACACTTCCGTGTTACAAACAGAGCAGTTAGTAGTTTCAGCTTTTGCAACTTCTAGTATTTGCACCGGAGTTGGAATCCTATTCTGCAGACGAGCGAAGAGTGCGAAGACCCCTACTGCACATAGCATGCGAATCTTGGCCGCCTTCTCTCAGTTCCGTGTACGAAAACCCTGCTACAGCAAGTTGCATCTCAGGGGACTACAAGGGACTCCAATAAGGTTTTTGTAGGCTAAGTGGAAAGAACATCAAACAAAAATATTTCAAGCATATTCTTTAATTGAATTTAACTATAAAAATCAGTCCAAGTAATAACAATTTACGTGCCAATTGTATTTAAAAACATCACTTCATTTCATCATCATTTGATTGAGGAGATGTCAAAATTAATATCTCAAATTCGGATTGATTAGTCAGTGCATGACACAATTATTTTCAACATGATTGTTACGTAGTTGGGTTATCTCGCACCACATCTGAACCATCTTCTTCCATACATAACCATTCATCTTTCCTTTCTAAAGAATCAGTGTCATCTAAGTGAAGTCGCTGCAATGCCTCTAACCGGGAGGTCCTAGGTTCGATTCCCGACGGTGGCAGGATTTTCGACACTAGTTTGTCAGCTAGGTCAAATTCAGTCGCTGTCTGGAGGAGAATTCTAGCGGCCGGCGGATCTGATCTGTAGTTTTCCGTAGTTTCTCCAATCAACACCAGGCGAATGCCGGAGCTGTAACCTAACAAACGGGCCATGGACGGAGTGAGATCTTTCCTTCCTTTCCTTGCTCTCCTCTCACCCTTTACTTACACATTTACACTTACGTGCACTACATTGCCACACATGTTGGGGACGATCGGGAGCTTAGAGCTTGTCCTGGTGGTGCTGTTGGGAGATACCTGGTTTGGGAAAACCCCTTTAGCCGACATGTAGGTCCCGCTCTCACCATCTAGCGAGGTTATGCGGAATCACTAATTAATCAATTCTTTCTAAAGATCACCTATAAAACAAGTAACCTTAGCCATCTATCTGCTCTTCCTCTACCTGCGTTCAGGCCCCTTCAACATTTGGATCTGAGATTCATCACCATCGATCGAACACTTAACCGCGATCTGGGGAGGGGTGAGGGGGGGGTCCAACTCAGGTGGATCAGGGTAACTGATGTTTCTGAAATGCGTGTTAACGAAAGTTCCTAGGGTTCGACTCCCGACAGTGGCGTGATTTTTCACATTATCGAGATACTTAGGTCGAATTTAGCAGCTATCTAGAGGATAATTCCAGTACCCCGTTGCTCTGATCGGTAGTTCGTGAATTCTCCAATCATTACAAGGCAAATGCCTAATCAGTATCCTAACAAACGGACTACTGACCGCGCGCGATCTTTTCTTCCACTTCCTTGTACTACCCCCTCCAATTTCATAACAATTACGTGCACCAATACCTGACATGTCGGGAGACCAATCGGGTTTAGAGCTTGCGCCGGCTTTAGCAGTGCTCTGCTGGTGAGAGAGATCTAGTTGGGAAACCCGTTTAGGCCTGCGGTGGGATGGATATGAGCGGCGCCGGATCTCTTAATCTAGCATACGCCATCCCGGGAAGAATACGCCACCTCCCATGATGAAATGGAGCATGAAGATCACAGGACTTCGACTTACAAAAGACTGTAACGTTCAGTATCGGCAGCCAATAAGCGACTCTGATAGTTCAATGCTATGACACGTCTTGATATCATGATCATAACCTTTGCCACAGCCGAATCTTATCGCCTCCGCGACTTCTGGCGAGTTAGAGCAATGCTAAGCTCTGCTTGTAAGAAAGAAAACAAATCCTCGCAAGGTGATTGCTTCGGAGCGGGTTACATTACGTACCACAACGTGTGGCGAGAGAACTGTCAGAGTCGCTCATACGCAGCCGGTACTGTAGGTAAAGAACCAGGAGGAGCACGTGATCAGTGGGTGATACCTAGTTGGGAAACCCGTTCAGGCCGGTGGTGGGATGGATGTGTTGGTCGGCGCCGGTTCTCTGAACCCAGCAGTGAAAGAATACGCCTCCTCTCATGAGAAAAAAGTGCACTATGCTTACGGAACTTGGATTGAGTAAAGACTGTGATGTACAATACCGGCAGCTTACTTTACAGTACTGTACAGAAGTACAGTACCGGCAGCGTGGCCAGCAACGGGCGCCTTGGAGCCCCTGGCCTGCACCGCGCGTGGAGGGCGTGCGAAGAGAGGGGGGCGCGGCGGGGGCATTGTGCAGAACGCCATTGTTTTGCGCGCCCGCATGTGCGCTCGGGCGCCGCGCTGCATCTGCATCTGCATGCAGATTAGTCGGGCGCGCAAGTACGATAGGTAGCGAATGCTCGGCGCCGCCCCGAGACCTGCCCGGCGGCCGACGCTCTCGGAGCCGAGGACGTTGCCCCAGGACACGAAGAGGCCAAGCAATGCCCTGGCGCTCAAGCAGGTGAGTTTCTTATTTATTTATTTATTGATTTATGGATTTATTTAATGTTGCTTTAAAAACATCTGTGGTCATTAGCGACCACTATTGATTTATACTAGAGATATATTTTTTTAAATTTAGAATAAACAGAAGTAATAACAATAAACTGAAATATGAAATACAATAAATTTTACAATTATTCAGATCATATTATTTAAACCAGCCAAATTAAGATAAGTTAAAATTGTTTTGAAACCTTCTATTGAATTCAACATTTATAAAATTTCGTTCTTGATGCCAAGAGAGATTCGTAGATTTTGGAGACTGTAACGAGAAATCTGAATCTACGCGCCTTCAGTTGCGAGCTCATATATGCATTTCCTAATTGAAGCTAGAATACGAGGAAAGGTGTAATTTTGTTATATTAATCACAATATGCTAATTAAAACGCAAAACTACTTCCTCTAAAGCTGAAATGTGAGCCAATGCCGCTTTGTCAAAATAACTGCATTTAATTATCATAATTACGACTCAATAAAAATGTTTGGATTTTCATCTGGTTGGTTAAAACCTTATTAATTATTTCAAGCTTTTCATTACGTTACAAAACAGGAATGTTGGTGAGAATGGATCAACAGGGTAATTTAAATTTACACTCTTAGATAGTGTTTCTATTATCAGTATTTTTCTGTCTAGCGGATCCGTAGGAATAGAATAGTTGTCTGGAAATAGCTAGAACAATTTCCATTTTGCAAATAATTTTCGTTTTCTAAACAAAGCGTACTGTTGAGCGGAAACGACTATAATATTTTTAAGAAACATCATAGCTGGTTTAAGAAGATAGGTGACTTCGAAATAGGTTACTGATTTGACTTCAGAGAATTGCTGAATCACTCAGCCTTACTTTGATATCCGCTCATAGAAAATATGCAAATTTTAAAACGAAGTTTAATTTATTGCTGAATTAGGATTTCACTTGTACAATGCATTCATCCTGAAGGTAAAATAAACATACGAGTATTTCTTGTACTTAAAAATGTAATATTATTTCTTTTCGTCATTGTTATTTAATATAGTAATGAAAAATGCGTTTGGATCAATTTTATTTACATTTAAATCCAGTATATGGTTTGATATACTATTTCAAAAACGGCACTTATATTTCTACCTTAATTGTATTGCTGTAAATATGTTGTGAGAATATGATGTGTTTTAGAAGTTAAGTTCAATTGTATCGTCTCTTACCTAACACATCCAATGTAGTATGTGAAATCATAGAGTCAAGGGAACATTTCACATTTAACTGTTTTATTCGTGAACAAAATTCAAAACAGGACCATCAATAGTAACATTAGCGAAACAGGTGATCATTATCCAAAATTCAAGTACAGTAAGAAAGCGAATATTCATAATTCAATCGGGATAATTATAACAAGTAAGTGATGTTCAGCAAACAATTACTATATCAAACATTTGGCACTGAGGAAGGTCACAACATGATGGTCGAACTATTGGCATTTGTGTCTAGAACACGGAGTCTCCCGGACAGACAAGTAGATGCTGATTTGTTGTTTCTTGCCAATTTCCAAAGACAAATGAATCTTTCACTTCATCTGCCTTCATTCATATTACATTTTATCACAAAAACGTCTTTTAACATTTTGAACAACGTTTCGAAATGAAATATCTCCTCTACTTCAGGTACAATAAGTTGACATAAAAATATAAACAACCCATATACATCTATATGAAATGAATCCCTAAAATTTCTACAATTCCAAAAATATAAATAAATTTGTACACATAATTTAACGAAGGGAAATAGCCCTTTGCCGTGCCCGTATTTCTGCTCCCCATCCGAGTTGCGGTACTTCCGTCATACTCACTCATATTTTATAGAAGTTAGAGAAGTGTAATTTAATATTAATTTTACCATAATTTGTATTTACATTAAAATATTAATACACGCCTTAGACACGACAATCAATGGAAAATCATATCAACTATAATGACATTTTAGTTTGTACTGGAACACGTATTTTTAAATAGCAATGACCTGCAGCAGCAAACATTCAGCAGAATAAAACTATACATGGTTTTCCAAAAATTAGCACACATTTCTCAAGAACAAATATAATTCTCTCGAGTAATAAACTAAATATTTAAAAACCAAACTTCACGACTACGGTAAAACCATAGTACAGTAAGCATACAGTACAACAGTTCTTTAATACCAAGAAAATAAATAAAGTTGCTGTTCGCAATCAGGTAAAATCAAATATTTAATGGTTGGCGGCCTTTTCCTTGGATCTTTGCTGACGCATGAGGTCGTAAGCAGTACTGAGTATATGAATTCAGTGAGAACGCAGAGTGTGAGAATAGACGGAACATCGTAATCAAATATTTGCATTTTTAGGTCGAATTCCAAACTATTTTATTATTTCGTTGTTGTTTTTTCGAGTTCCTGAGCATCTAACGATAGATCACTCTCACAACGCCGAAGGCTGCAAAGTTTTCTTTCAATTGCAACGCGCGTGGGAAATCAGTAATACAGATTATGTACTCCTAAATTCTAATATCTTTACATGTCCAACTTTCTTCTACTAAGCGAATAGTACACGATGAAGTAATTTCCATAATATGACTATGTTCAAATTTCAATGAATAGTTTCGACATTGTGTCAACTTAAAGTTCGTAGCAACTTGTTAGAACTTCTTGAAACTTGAACTTTCTAGGAAGTGTCAACTCCTCGAAAGTTAGCGAGCTCATTTTTTTCTCTGTTTTACTGGTAGAGTTATTTGAGAACTCTTAATGCATGAACACCACGAAAGCAAATTGTCTTAGTCTTAGAGACACAGAGGAAGCAAGTATGAAGTATGGTTGTATGAAAGCGAGTCATTAATCAGCATGGCTTGTCGTACGATTACATATTATTTATTAACATTTTCAATGATTTTTGTAATTTTTATGAAATGCAGGAAGGCATTTTTATAAAACATCATTTACTTAGTCACTTGGACGTAGCTGTGATTAGCCCAGTAAGCTAGAGCAATTATTGGCGATTTCGATATCACAATCGAAACATGTGATACTGGAAGGCTTAAGAGAGCACATCAAATAGATTGTTCGAGCACTTCCAAATTGTATAAACTAAAAGATAAACTCTTAGTTTTAAAAATGATGAAAAACAGTTTATTGAAACATCAATTGAAAAGTAATGATATTATCTTTAGATTACATGGGATTTGGCCTTGATCATTAGTGGCAATTGCATGAAAATAAATGCCTCGCTTAAATCGGATGATTTCCCTTCCTAAATACACGTATAATTCCGAATAGGGCTAAAAATCAAAATTTTTAATTGAGAATATATTCAAAATTAGCTACTTGAATGCAGACAATTTCAATATCGGGTGTCCATCAGTTGAATTAAACGTGTATGTGTGAATGGTAAGTAATTTTGAATCCAGAAATAAAAGGCAGGAAAATCACAACAAATTAAATTAGATACTCGAAATCGGCACATGTATCAACAAAAAAAATCTAATACAAAATGGTAGCGATGAGAGGTCACATTGTTCAACGTCCACCAGGCTGCACAAAACAAACCTGCAAACGATACATCGAGTGTATAGAGCACTTATGTGTGTCAACAAGTTTAAATATCTGCTCAACAACTCTGTAATTATTCCACTCGACAAAACCTGTAAATCATGCAACTTGGTACAACAAGCGACGGCGGTGGCGCCGTACGGGCCAATGAAGGAAAAAAAGACATTTGCGGAAACAGATGCACGCGGAGTAACAGCACGCAACGCGACCGATGTTGGCGCGCGATGCGAGGGCGCGCAAAAACCACTGCGGCGAGCGGGGATGCGGTTGGGGCTGCGGCGAATGGCGTTCATAGAATCGTCGGCAGTGGACTCCGCCTTCTAGGAATAGTCATTGCGCAGTTAAATAATTTTCCATGGTAGAAGATGAATTTTTTTTTCTCCCGTAGTTTTATGAGGAACAGGCACAAATTCAAGTTACATCTCGGAAACGAATAATAATTCGACCAAAATATAATCATTTCCACACAACTGCATTCAGATTTACATAATATAAACTTCTAAATTACGAGGTATTTAATAGAAAAATAATATGTGCTTGAAATATGAAGATAAATATATCAATTTCCAAGTTTTCCTTAAAACAAACCATCATTTTTGTGTGAAACCATACTCCTCTTTCACATTTGAAGTTTCATTGAATTATGCCAAATTCTCATTAATATTTTAAGTTGTGTACCTTGTATGTCCGTGATGGATCTTAGTATTTATAATGGCGTCATGAACACTGCGAAATCCAGAAGACCGTTGAGTCTGAAAAGTCAAAAAAAAATCCCTTGATGGCTAGAAATAAGAGTTGCTTTTTTTTCAATGAGACAAAAAGTTAAAAAAAACTAATTAGTAAATAGATCATATTTGCGCAGTACACAGTTATATGTAATTATAATGTTTAATATTATATTCATCATTCTTGTGCACCGCCGCGTTGAATTAATAATTTATATAATAACAGTTATGTCCATAAATGAAAGTTCGCACGCTAACTCAACAACAATTTATTGATTCCTTAATTACAATAGCTGCTATTCCTTGGCAATCTCCAATTCCCTGCTTCTCTACACGTCCGGCTCCTGGACGTTTCCCGCCGACGCTGGCTGAGAGCGTCGCCCCACGACGACAGACTCCTGACTGCTGCTTCTCTGGACAAGACTCGTAACTCCACTCGGGACTCTCTCGGGACTCTCTCGGGACTCTCTCGGGACTCTCTCGGGACTCTCTCGGGACTCTCTCGGGACTCTCTCGGGACTCTCTCGGGACTCTGTCGGGACTCTCTCGGGACTCTCTCGGGACTGCCTTCAGGGTGCTCCCTTTGAAGGGTCGATGTTAGGCGGCGACTCGCTCTCACGGCTCGAGCCTGCTAGACCGTGCCCACGGCTTGTCGTTGCCGCCGCCGATTTCCGCCAGAGCGCGCTGTCTTGCTGCTCGCGCGCCAAATCCAAAAGTCATGAGCGACGTGTTAAGCGCGACATAACTATAACACTTCCTATTTTAATAATTAAGACATAATTAATAATAAATAATAATTTAATTGAATACATTTGACGTGCCAAAAGGAACCGCGGAACAAGCGCAACAATAAATGTGTAAACCGAAGAAAAAGTTTGAAGACACCAAGTAATTAAAAATTGCAATTGCTAATTCCTCAAAGTCTTCTAATATCACCTAATCCCACTAACTCCAAAGCCATCTGCTGAGTTTAGCTCAGAACCAGCATTGCCTCTCTCTCTCACGCCATTCTGATCGGAAGTCCGAGTCCGACGGAGGCGGGATTTTCGGTCTTAGTTAAATAGCTTGTTCAAATTCAACCGCTGACAGGAAGGCAATTCCAGCGGCCGGCTTCTCTAATCGGTAGTTTTCCATAGTTTCTCCGATCAAAACCAAGCAAACTCCGGAGAAGTACCCTAAGAAACTGTCCAAGGACCGCGCTGTTCTCTTCCTTCCGTTCCCTTCCTTGTTTTATCTTCACCACTTACACACTCTTCTTACATTTACATGCTCTACACTACCGCACATCTCGGGAGGCCGGTCAAGAACTTAGGGGCTTGTCCCGGTTGAGGCGGGGCCCCGCTGATGGGAGATACCTAGTTTGGGGAAACCTCGCAAGGCGACTGGTAGGTCGGGGCCGGATCTCGCCACCTATCGAGGGAAGATCACTGGCACATTCCGCAGAAAAATGCTCACTACACTAACGAGACTATTGTCCATAGCAGTTGACGTGCCGGGAAAAAAGTGATAGTTCGAATGACATGTGCCAAATGTAAATCTACAGTTTTCTCATATTTTTCGCCTTGTTGTGTCTTGATTGTGGAACTATTATTCTGTCTAAAGAGACGGGTAAAAACTCGAAATTTTCTTTTCGTATATAATATAATATAATCTGTATATACAAATTCAGTTGTAACAGTAATAGTAAACTCAGTGGCGATATTGAGTTATTGCTGCTAATTAATTCACAACTGTATAGGAATAGTTAAAATTCCGAACCATAACAGTAGGTGAAGTTATGTGAGATTCAATCATCTATTATACGCACACGTTTTCTTAATCCTCCAACTCTCTAGTTCTCGTTCAGCCCGGCACAGTACGGCCCGGTAGAAAATATGAGTTCAACTAGGAACGTCACGACTCAGTTTGCGGCGATGTCCTTTACAAATCGGACTTCTCAGCTTTCGCTCTCTCTAACATCTGCGTACCGCGCTCCTTCTTGTTACTCAATAATTTCTACAATTATTAATTATTTCTTCAGAATTTAAAAATATACCTTGCATTTTTTCTCATTGCTGTCTAGTGCAAGGCGCGCTATTACGCTGAGTTTCCAGTCGACGTTGACAGCACTGCACTGCCGTGACGTAGACAGAACCCGCCCCTCCCCGCCCGCACCCCGCGCTGTGGAGTATCAAGAAAAAGTGCGCGTATAGTAGTTACCGTTGAAGCCCAGTTACTCTAGTTCTCTATTTGTTTTTGTTTTCTTACTAGTTGCTATGTTTTTTGCATAAACATGTCAGATGAAGACATTTGAGATTATCTTTTTTTTTAAGTTCTAGCTAATATCCCAAGTAAACTCATTTCTGAAGACTATTCGAATTTGCCTTGAATAAGTAATTACAAAACATTTCATGGACTTTAAAATTATCAATATTTAATTAAAAGTAAAGAACGTTTCTCGTGAGATTTGTGTTCCATGTAAAGTGTGTTCCAAGTATATTGATTGATGAATTACAGAGTAAAGTTGTTAGTACCTATTATTCATTTATTCCTGTTCGGAGGACTAAATTGCATTCCTATTTTTCTAGTAATTAAAGAAAAAACTGTACAAGAAAGGAAAACAATTATTTCAGAGAATATCGCAAGTACTTTTTTTATTTCCACCCCAGCTCCCACACCTTCCCTGCTCCTCAGGCTTTCGTAAGTATTTTCAGTGTCTTTGAATTCATGGGGTAAAAAGAGGGCAGGGATAGAATTTGAATCTCATATCTCATTTAGTATTCGAGTTTATCTCGCCAAATATGTCATCATTAGCTAATAAATGTGTCCCAATTGTTGCTTCAATAATCTAATTTCTATGTTATCCGATTCCAGTAGTCGATCCAGAATTGGATGCTGGTAAATCTAGATATTTCGTATTGAGTTGGCTAAATTTTGATTATCGCATTGCATCGTTAAAATGGTTCAAAATCAGGATGTGGAAATTATTTGGTCATTTATATCGATATAAAAATGAACTAATACCATTCACAGAACGTGAACTGATTCAGTGCTGCTGCTTCGTATTGCTCATCCGATAAGAAGAGGAAATTAATCACATTTTATAAAGACTTAAAAATAAAGGAATTCCAAGATATAAATATTGCTTTTACATTACAGAAAACGTATTTAATACCAACTACTCAACTAATTAATAAATGAATGCAATGAACTCTGGGCCATAGCTTAAGTTATGGTATGTAAATATGAGTTCAGATGCAATTGTAAGTGAACGTAGACACAATGTTGGGAAATGTAGTGTTGGCAATAGTGGAAGGAAAAGTATAGTGAAAGTAGATTGAAAGATGATACTGTACGCGTGAGGAGAGAGAGAGTTGGTAGTGGAAGCAGAAGGGTAGATAATAGTGAACAATTTAGAGGTAATGGAAGGAGTAGCAACAGTGTCTGTGTCAGGAGAAGTAGTAGAATTACACGTGGTCGTCGTCGTTGTCATCGTCGCGGACATCGTTGTCGGCATCGTCGTCATTGTCGTCGTCGTTGACATGAGCGCGACGTGACGTGGCAATGGAAAGGGAGATGATAGGAATATAGTAGCGGCAAGTGGAGTGAAAGGCAACGGTGGAAGATGCACCATTGGCGGAGGTGGAAGTGGAGGGGAAGGGGGCTGTGGGCAGCAATGACCTTGACGGTGTCTGAGAGGAACAGCAGGCATGGCTGGAATAGGAACAGGGCATTAGAGAGATCGCAGAGGCACGGCGAATTCTGCAAAGCCGGAGCTGAGCGGAGGGGTGGGTGGAGTGGGGCGGGGTGTGAGGGTGGCGGCGGGGGCGTGGGTGGGACGCGCCCGGAAGCGGCGGGTGGAGATCGATCCTCGCTGCTAATGGCCACTCGAGCCGCCGCGCCGCGCGCGCTCTCCAGCGGTGGCCGGGAGACTTGCTGCGCTCTCCGCTCCCACGTTGCTCCGCCGCAGACTATTGCTAAAAGATTCAACGCGGATGCGCTCGCATCGTTCTCCAGCTTTTTACAGGCGTGACTAAAGGTATTTTCAAAGATGAGTGCTTCGACAAAGATGTGAAATATCTTAAAATTGAAATGGTCAGTTACGTTTTATCAAGGGTGTGTTACACGCACTAATCGTACAGAAAAGAAAATTGGCTCTTGTCCAATGTTCAGAAGAAGCACTTTGATTGACAAAAATAAACATGCATTGTTAAAATGAAATATAGGTAAATTAAATATGATTGTGTTAATGTATCGCTCTGAAATGAAATCACTATGAAATTTCTTTTCTTAGCATTTGCTTTCCAACATTTACTAACAAAACGCTTTCCCAAATTTTGTACAAATTAAAATATGAGCACATTATTTCTGTAAGACATTATATAACACATTATTATTGTTTTAAGAAACGAGGTTAGTTATTCCAATTGATGAGATACTCATGGTTATTTTTTTTTATTTCTGGCATTTAGTCCATCTTTTACTAACTAGCACAAAAAATTAATTATCTCAGTTCTTCGTTTACATAAGTACCATTGGAACACAAGCCAATGGTACCATGGTACCATGTACCATGGTACCGCAAATGGTACCATGTGCGAATTCCAATAAAAATAAAAAACAGTAAATACTCCTTTACTTCATTTTAGAGAACATTTTTTGCCTACAAATAGGAAATTTTTTTTAGTTGACTCTACCCAAACCTTGAAAGAATTATAAAATAAATTAATCGATTGTCCAGGTTCTCATTTGGTGAATTCATTTACATTTTTTGCAGGATATCAAGGCGAGAAACAAGCGCCACTTCTTCATACTCAAGACGAGTTTCCGAAACTTCTCATTTATTGACACTTGACTCGTACTGTTGTTGGTGAGAGGTGAGAAAATTGAATGAACTAATGTTCGTTGACTAACATTTAACTTCATTTGACCGGATATATCATCTCAATATTAGGTCATGTTTGTCAACCGATGTTTGTCAGTGATTTTAAACAAATTAGGCGTTGACACAAATATGGTATATACTTGAATTAAATGCACGTTTATGTGGAACAATTGTGTCTTTATTTATTGAGTTGTCTAAATTTTAAAATATCACGATAAAGTTTCTTTTATCTTCACATGAATAGTTTTCGTGGTATTTTTTTACGTCGCTCAAGAAGTTGAATAATTATATGCTTATGTTCACGTCAAAATTCGAAAGAAATAGAAAAAATTCTCAAAATGTTTTAGTTACATCTTTTACGTAACTCGTATTTTAAGATTAAAATTTATTTTAAAAATGTAGAACAATCGTTTGAAAAATGTTTATCCAATTTTTAAAAAAATTATGTATTCTTAATAATCACATTGAAACAAAAAACATATAAGTGAATGTATAAATTACATAATTATACTTCAAACTTCTACAAATTTATTCCATGAATGGAGACCAGTATACAAACTACAGTTCAATCCCATTATTCCAGGAAGGTTGACTAAAGTACCGAAAGAAAAGAAAATGTACTAGTTGCTAACTAGCGGCTGTAGTAAGAGGGACGTCATATATTTTTATTCAGAATATTATTCCGTTCTGACCTAACAATTGCATATTTGCTCTTAAAACAACTCTACGAATGATTTACTCATTGACACAATCAAAACAATACATTGGATGTTACTTCAAATAGTGCAAATAATTTCAGAGATGATATCAGTTAAACTGTTTATAAATTCCATGTTAAATTCTAAAAACTTCACCAGTAAAAGTAGCCATAAAAGTAAAAATTGTTCTTCGTTATAATACAACAAAGTACTTATTTACTTGAAAATATGTAAAATTCAGGTTCAATATATTGCAATGTTCAAGACGTGCTATCTCGTGCAAAAGAAGTCACGATATTACTGTATTGATTCTTTCTGAACCACTGAATAATTGTGAAATATTTCAATGCACATTTCATTTGATAGGAAAATATTTAACCCTAAACGGGCGTGTTGTTTAATTATATTTGTTAGACAGCCTTTTGCTTGCTCATTCCTGGAAAATTCATCAATAAACTGCGACACATTTAATATCTTTCTATCAACATCTGCTCATATGTTGTTTTGATAACATTTAAAAATAAAGTTCAGTTTTTAATCTTTAATTTTTCTCAAAGACTATTGCAAGTAGAAGTCACCATGTGCCTTGCTATGCAAGTAAAACTATTTCGGAGGTAACGCTTTTTTGTTCTTGAATATCGTTTACATATCGCTATATTGAAAAATTTAGGGTCAATTTTAACTTTTTTCAAAACGTTTTCGATTTTTGGTAGCATTAATACGTAGAGGGGATGATAATTGACAGAAAAGAGGACGTTGCGTACATTAGTACTAAAGGAAACCCAAGTGAAGGCGATGAAGTGTCTTTCAATTAGTAAACAACATTCACATAAAATATTAATGATGAAAATGAATGAAAATCAATAAATAATTTATTCAGAAAATGATTGTTAATTATTTATCAGTTACTTCTTGTTAAGACTGACTACACGATTGTTTTTAGTTTTGTACGCAATATCAGTGTTGTACTACATTTTGTAAATTATTCACAAGAAAATATTTTTATTGTTTCTATTATATTTTAAAACATTACAGAAAAAATAAACACCATATTTAGCAATTAAAAAAATTAGTTTAGCATTTATTATTAAGTGAAAGATCAAAATCACAGGATGGAAATGGAATTCATCAGGGGACAAGGAACGTAATTGAAATAGGCGCGTCCACTCTAGCCTTCTAATCTAAAATAACTGAAGATTTAACTATTTAAATTCTACAAGAACTGTGTAAATAACCTATCATGCTCTGAGTGACAGTAAATTAAATGATTGTTTTCCAAGTTATAACAATTTGATATTTCTCATTTGTTATCTATGTTAGATTTTTTAGCATTTCTTGCAACTGTACTTGCGAAGGTTTTGTTGACAGTAGTAAAAATATAAGCATTTTAGAACACTCATTCGAAAAACGCCTCCATAAAGAGAATGAACACGTTTCTCAAAATGCCCTATCCGGTGAATCGAGCACCACCTCTGAGATACGTGAACGGTTGACAAGGATTTTATATCACAGGAGGAGAAAAACTAGCGACCGACGCCCTTGCGGCTTTCACTTGCAACTTCGTTTACTCTTAAAATCGTTAAGAGGGAATTTTAAAATTAGAAAATTTCATTCTTATTTCTGTGTGTTATTAGCACAAGAGAATTTTGAAGAAGTAATATTGGAAACATGTTTGGTCCATTGAATAATACGGCATCTCAGCTCATGTGTAATACATCACTTAAGCATCGAGAAATACACCTGCATTGAAGAAATTCATAACTTTTAAATTCATAACTGCAATCAAAATCACGAAGACACTGGAGAAACAAAGTAGAAATTGAGGTATCTTTTGGCAATCGAAATGACTTGGCCAATATTAATACCACTTAAATTAATAAACCTTGATCTCTTGTGTGTATCAAGTTTAGGAGAACACAAGAGCATAAATTAAAACTGACTTTAAAGTGTTTTTAACAATAAATGAAAAAAATGTACTTTGCGGAAATAAAGTCGCTATTAATTTCAAGTTTGAGGATACGTGCAATTTCTCGCTAACGATCATCCATAAGAGAGGATTTTCTGTAACCATTGCCGGCCTTCGGCGAGATATTTGCGAAAACCAAAGAGAAGCTACATCTCCCTCCATCGAATATCCACGCCTGCCTATGCACAAGCACGGCATTTCATTAATTGGAATGTAACGCAAAAATCCCGTGAAAAATTAATCCGGCACTTCGCCATTAGTCAGTGTAATGCTCGGCTTACGACAAGAAGGGACCGTGGGAGAGGCAAGGCAGGCGGGGGGAAACAGACGAGGCGGCAGCAGAGGGGAAGCGGCGGGGAAGGGAGGGGAGGGGAGGATGGCAGCAGCCCACGCTGGATGCGCGCCAGCAAGAAACAAGACAAATTCGAGGCCGCTTTCATTTAATTACTGCGAATGTGGAGTAATGGCCGTTTGAATATAGGAAGTAAGATGGCGCTGGGCGGCCGCCGGGACGAGGCCGATAAGCGGCCGCTAATGAACAATAAGACGGCGAATGAAGTGGGCGTCCGCCCCAGGAGCCGGGCTCCGGCCGAAGTCTCCTCCCGGCAGAGGGAACCAATCAGAGACTCGCGAGGGAGCCACTGACAGTATATTTACTGTTACCAAGCGCATCAAGTACTGTAGATACTGATAGATATTATTTCTGCAAATAGGTTTTTGAAGCCTGGTGACAACACAAAAATGTATTTACAATTAAGGATATTTATATATTAACATAACTTAAAACTATGTTTTGAAGAAATAATAATAATAATAATAATAATAATAATAATAATAATAATAATAATAATAATAATAATTAATTCCATTGCGGGTTCACGGGTTTTGGTCCAAAAAATAACGTATTCTAGTTTGCCGACGTTTCGGAGTTTATTATAGCTCCATCTTCAGGGCTGGACAAGTTTTCACAACACGGTTATTCAAATATTTCACAGTGATAATTACAATTATAATTTAAAAAAATGATAAAAACGTTGAACATTGAATATATAATTACAAAGAAAATTACAAATTAAATACAAAGAAAATTACAAATAATTACAAAGAAATAGGACACATACCTTACTATGCGTGGGAAGTTACATAGAGAATATGAAGGTTCACATCATGAGAACAAGCCACACAGGACAGCATGCCTGCATGTTCCTGAATGAACTAGTGTATACCCTGGGAGCTAACCAATGGCTATCAAGAACATTATCCGTTCCAAACGTTATTTTTTGGACCAAAACCCGTGAACCCGCAATGGAATTGTCTACAGAAAATGGTCATGAAATACAGCAGAATAATAATAATAATAATAATAATAATAATAATAATAATAATAGTAATAATTCTAAATGGTTATTGCTACCGTATATACATATTTTAATGCATTAAACACGTGAATATCTAACTATTTCACACTACACCTCACGGCATTACATGATGCTTGACTTCTTTCTCTTTCAATATTTCACTCCACTTCACCACATGACACAGTCCTTCAATACACCACATATTATATAAGTATTCACTATTTTGTATTAGTGGGTAATGACTAATATAAATAATTACTATGACAATTAGTCACAAAAGTGTAGTGCATGTTATATCCCGGGAGATAGCTGTGCTCCTCCTCCACTGAAACGTAGAATCCGGCGCCGACCGATACGTCAGCGAGCAGGTTTTCCACCTCCAGGTATCTTCATCAGAGGGACACCGCCCCAGCACGATCAAGCTCGAAGACCCCAACTAGTCGTCCGCCATGTCTGGTAGAGCAGTGCATAAGAGTGTGTATGTGTGTGTGTGTGTGTTGTATGCTTATGAAGAGAGGATTCCCTGGGTATATATTTGAAAGCTTACGACGATATTTATTTTTATATTAATAAAAAAATTCAATTATTAAACGAAGCATATAGAACGTTGGTACTTCAAAAGACCAATTTCGCTTGAAATAAGTAAACATTTAAATACAAATATTTTCTACAAATATGGTTCTACATACAAAGATAATATACTTATACATGATTACAAATATTACAGCATATTTGTTCTCATTTTCGTTTTGTGTTGGTACTTCTCTCCTGGAATCCGCTATCAGGAAAATGAATCGAAAATACATGAAGACGTTACATTAAAAGTAATTAATGTGATATTGTCCGTGAAAGAGAATTTAAAAAAATAAAAATACTAGTAAGCAATAAAAATAACTACAGTCTAGAAAGTCATGGAGTTCATTCTTAAAATATAAGACATTACATTTAATAAGCCTACGCACCTTTATGTTGTGGTAAGGTTATATAAATCTGATCTCCAGAATTTTGATTCAAATGAATTCATATACGCTTGCACACAGAACTTTCTAAAGATCCTTTTATTTTGAATGCTAGCATTATTTGTAGAAAGAGATTTAAAAAGCATAAAAAGGGAAAATGTAGTTTGTTAGTGCAGAGCAAAACTAGAGATTAATATATCTTCAGCTTCAGCTGAGGGAGTAAGGGGTGATTTCTCGTCACCATCGTAGTTAAACCTTTCATATTACAGACGTTTTAAAATTAGAACCTCTTACGCAGACGATGTAACAGCGCAAATCAAAATTCACTGGTAGAAACAAAACATTGAATCCAAGCTTCTTCTAGTTAATTATTTTACACGAAGATACACGTAAAATAAATATTGTACCGTAGTTACATTTGCATACACCATTCGTAGAAATGCAGAACGCATAATATAATTCCGGGTATCAAGTCCCATATGTTGGAAATTGGAAACTTTCCTAGGGTTGCCTTTTCATTACTCCGTTCCATAACATTCTATCACGAGCAGATGTTAGAATTGTATTTGCAATAAAAATCTGGAGACGAAGGCATGACAGTGAGGGTAGTCGCGAAGGCGTCCCCCCTCCCTCCGGCACTGGGAGGGGGGTGGGCGCGTTTGACGGCAGAGAGCAGGCGCCACGCCAGCATTCTTCTTCCTCTCCGCGCGTCGTGTTTGCGGCTGAAGATTACCTCCCTCTGTACAGAGCATTCGTCGGGGGCGGAGGCGGCGACGCTCGAGATAAACCGCGCCTTATCTGGTGGCGCGCGGGGCGGGGCGGGGGCGGGGGTGTGGCGGGGGGCGTCGCCCAAGAAAACCGCAGAGCGCCGGGGGCGCGGCCATTTAACCTCCGGGCCCCCGGCGCCGCCCCCCGACGCACACTGGCCCGAAAGCGCTCAAACGGCGCGCACAGCGGGAAGCCAGTGAGGGTGAACACTGTAACTCAAAATGCCTTTTTCGGCAAGTGTTCACCGAGGCAGGTGGCTCAGAGCAAAAACTGATGTTAGTGCAGAGCCACAGATCGGGAAGTACTGGGTCCGAATTTTGACGATGACAGGATTTTCGGCACTAGCTACATAACTGCATCGAATTCAATCGCTGTCTGTAGGAGAATTCCAGTGGCCGGTTGCTCTGATCGGGGGTTTTCCATGGTTTCTTCGATCAACACCAGACGAATGCCGCAGCAAATGGGCCACGGAACGCGCGGGATCTTTCCTACCCCGTCCTTCTCCTATCCTCATCCCTTATTTACACACACTTACACTTATATGTACAATACTACCTCTCATGCCGGGGGACCGGTCAGGAGTCCAGATCTTGTCCCGGCTGGAGTGGTGCGGCGCTGGTGGGAGTTACCTGGTTGAGTAAAACCCCGTTAGCCGTCAGTAGGTCGGAGCTGGATCTCACCACCCAGACGGGGAAGATCACCGCCTCCTACAGAGGAAAACATTCACTACACTTAAGGGACTAATTCTTAGTTGACGCGCACTCAGTTGGAAGTATTTTGTTTTATTTGTTGCATTCACAGATTCTTCAAAACACTTAATCGTCTCACTTTTAGCACCAGTGCTAAAAATAGACATATCGCTTAGTAACGCTTCCGCATTCATGTTCTATTTAATACACTGCTATTTCCCGAAATATCAAGCCTCTTATTCCCGTTTACAATTACAATTACAATTTTTTGTTCGAATATAATTTTTATACTGTAGTACAAAAATGTGGTTCATATTTCGTGACCACTGTGGTTAAAATAAAAATAACTATTTTCCAAGAACCAATGAAAAGGGAGGTTTTTGTGTGCCGCTAGATATGCATGAACTTAGTCTTTTCTTAAGAAAATCAAAAAAATTTGATATCTTCGGGCAAAAAATGGCATAAAAATGGCACTTTTTTAATGATAATGAATAGTAGAGATGAAACAAATAATGTTTCGTAATAGAAGTATCATAGAAAATATTTGTTTACATTTCGTCAGGAAAATGTCTCTTTCGCTATCTCTACTGTTTTTTATCTTAACCTACCAGTTTCGGCAAAGATCCCTCAATCTCGATTCTGTAAAAACGAATAATTCGAAGACAATATAAAAACAACTATTTAAAAATGTTTCTGTTCATTGAACGTCCAAAAACAATAATTCAATATTTTATGGTGAGGAGTGAAGAAGTTGAACTTAGTGTCCAATATTACATCAATGGAATTTACTAGCATTTTCTCGATGCACTCAGTAGCATCAAAAAATAGAATAAATGGTGTTTCACGAATCACTTTCAAAATTTCTCACTTTTGTCATAAATGTAAAAATATAAATATATAAATATTTAAAAATTTTCATAAAATATATGAATATATATTGCGATATTTTTCATGATTACGTACACTCGTATATGAAAGTCATTACAATGAAAAGAAAATATTTTCGGTTTACTTACGTTGGTTAGTCTGAGAAAAATTAAGTGCAAAGGAGGTGGCATACAATGTAACGTTTCTCGTCTCCTGATTTCTACTTTTCTCAGTGTAATTCTCTTTCTGCATGTTTCTCTATCGTATCTTCCTTGCAGCTTTATATCATAATTTGAACTCCCTTTCTTTGGGCTCTCATGAGGGCTGCTAAAACGGTTATGTTTCTGAATAAAAGAGTTAATGTATGAAAACTTCTTATTTAAGTTATTTACCTTTCTTGAAATGTTCACATTAATAAAACATAAAAAACACAGAACATTGTACTTTGTTATTAATGTAGGAAAAGGACGAGACTAATAGGAATAAACGGTACTAAAAAATTTTAATATCCAGTGATACGTGTTTGTTCAATAGGTAAAAGCAAATATTCCTAAAAGTAGATATCGGGTATCTCTGACGATGAAAATAAACTTCGAAAGTGAAGAGAAAACTCCATAATATTTACTTTTCATTTATTCATGTTAGTCTTTGCGATTTCCTGGTCGAGTGCTTGCATAGAAATGACAAAAAGTATGACATGTTCGCATCTGATATTATTGCATGTTGTTTAATTTTCATTTATTCAGGTTACACATGCTTCTTTCTAATTTCACCTGAAATGTATGCCTGAAAATAGTAAAAAATACAGTACGTATTCTTCTGATGTTACTGTGTTTTCCTACCTTTTTATACATTTTTTAGTTGTACCTAGTGGCATGGAATCTAGCGGACTGACTTCAAAAACCAAAGCTTCCGATTTCAAACCCTGGTGACGGCGGTTGTTTTTGAAGGGCGAAAAATCCTCATATCACGATTGCGATCTCTAAAAGAATCTTGACAGCGCAAAACTAAATCCTTCAGGGAATGTCCCATCGTAACAATACCTCTCGTTCTACTGACCAGACATTTCAAACATTACTGATACCGGCAACTGGTCGAGAAAGTGGGGCTCAAATTTCAGGCGCAACCTGTCCCGCTCACTAGGGGTTTTTTGGTCGCTTTTTTCCATCTACACTGCACTAAGGGTGTGTTTTAAAGGAAACCTAGGCCAATAACTGGATGTAGACATGGCAGTGGTTGTTTTCTCGTAAATAATCTCGGGAGTAAAATACATAATATGAATATACTTGTCGACAGAAAAGTGGTTATTTGGTGATATTTCACAATCCAAAAATAGTATGAGACTGATTACATGTGTATTCCTGCATGAACGCAGGAATAAACCCAAAATCTATACCTCGAATCACCTTTGACCACCATACAGTACACAAGAGTCGACTAGGAATTGAATCCCGTTTCGAACGGTGGAAGGCGAGCAGTTCGGGTTCCTTATCATATCGGCTGTATTAGCACAGAGACAACACCGTCGCCTGAGTTGCAGCATCTACTTGGAGGTCCTAGTCCTACAAATGTCGGAAATCATAAGCTTAAAGATTGATCCAACTGGGATAGTATTCCCTGAGAGAAATACCTCGAAAAGGAAAAATCCGCAAGTCGATATGTAGGTCGGGGCCGGATCTCACATTTCAGTGACGCGGGTACACCCCAACCTCCCGGAACTTCATTTTTATTGATTAATTGATAATTACGGGCACGTCAACTACCCGCAAGTGTTTTTACCTCTGAAGGTGATGGTATCCAGCTGGTGAGATCCGGCGCCAACCTATGGGTCGGCTTGAGGGAAAAATCACCCTCAGGGTCTCCCCCGCGGGGCACAGCCCCAGCCGGGATCAAGCTCTGTGCCTCCGAGTGGTCTCCCGATTGATTGTTAGTGATTACGAGCGTGTCAACTGCGAAGGTCATTAGTCCTGTGACTGTAGTACGTGTTGTTTTCCTCGGTAAATGAAAGCGTGACTTCCCCCGTTAGATGGCGAGAACCGACGTCGACCAACAGCGACTAGCGGCAGGCTAGCGGGGTTTTCCTACCCAGGTATCTCCCACCAGCGGGACATGCCGACAAGCCAATAGCCGACAAGCTCCAAACTCCCGGCATGTGTGATAGTGTAGTGCATGTTAGTTGAAGTGTGTGTAAGGGGTGAGGAAAGGAAAAGGAAGAGAAAATCGCGTGCGGTCCGTGGCACGTTTGTTAGGGTAATTCTCAGGCATTTGCCTGGTGTTGGTCTGACAAACCACGGAAAATTATCGATCAGAGTAGCTGGCCGCTAGAAATCTCCTCCAGACAGCGACAGAATTCGATCTAGCTGACAGGTTGGTGTCGAAAATCCTGCCACCATCGGGGCTCGAACCTAAGACCTCCCGGTCAGAGACCCTGCACTAGTCTCCCTGACGTATGGTTGTGGAGAGGTATGCAAGTAAGTGAGTTAGGGGAGAGGGTATGATAAGGAAGAGGTAGGACGGCTCGATGTCTGTCGCCCGTTTGTTAAGATACTAATCTAGCAATCACTTGGTATTGTTCGGAGAAACCACGAAAACTATCATTCAGATTAGCTGGCCGCTAAAAATCTCCCGGATGAAATCGCCCGTAATATAGTACGCACTGCACTTACGTAACTATACTCCGATTTATACATAGTGGCACTTCAAGGTGACGAGCTGAGCACAGAAGGGGACACTGTCATCCAATCGGAAGCTACGTTACTACTTAAACTTTTGGTTTGGAGCTCCCGACTGGATGACAACGACCTCCTCTTCGTCCAGCTTCTGACCTTGAAGCGCGACTATGTTTAAATCGGAGTATAAGTAGTTGACGCGTCCGAAATCAACAAAACGTCTGCACACGTAATGAGCGCGCCAGTTGGCTAAAGTCGTTCTGACCTTCTGTTTTTCCCGTTACGTTGCAGGATTGGCTATACATGCCCGTAAAGGTAGGAATGGCTGCACCGCAGTGGCGTGAACGTGCATTGCATTTTCGTGCGTTCACAATGCTGCACAAATGAAACTCGCTCAACGAACAGGCTCCCCACCACACAACGCGCCTTCTCCATTTCCACCGAAGAGTTTGTTGGTAACATTAGTAGACGCTTTCGTGGCGTGCGCGGTGCGGTTCGGGCCCACAGCGGGAGCCCGCCCCCGCGGCGAGGGCCTGTCCGTCAGCAGGCGAGCGGGCGCGGAGAGGGCGAGGGCGGCACGTCGCTCGCGCTGCGCTCTGGCGGAGGAAGAAGGCGCAGGCACTCGCGGAGAGGCGGCGGCGACTGACGTGGGCGGACAAGCAGCGCGCGTAATGGCTGTGGAAGCGGAGATTTCGGGTTGTGGAGGCTACGGTGATCGATGCGGAGATGAAAATGCCCATAGGGTGTTGTTGAATAAAGGTTAAGAGTTTTCAATGCATCGGGTTGTGATGACTAAGAGAAATAAGATTAAGTGAACGAGTATTACGAGTGGAACAGTCAAAATCGGCGAATGTGTTCAACTGTTTCGTTAATTTTTTTCACACTAAATAAATCATTTCCTATTATTTTATTATGTTTTGCCAGTTTGAAACATTTTCTTTTCTATGCGGGGTTAAAATGTTATGTAGCATTTTTTGTAGTTTATTATCCAGAAAATAAAATGAATAGGTATAGTACACTACTTAATTTGGATATTTTTGTTCCATGGTAATTATTCAGTGTAAAGTTAATTTTATTCACAGAAAATATCGGAATCTCTAAGATTCAAGATCTATTGGGAAACGAGTACAGATACTTACTCTCATTTTGTGTATGCCACCAATGCCAACCACTGCGGTACCTCGCAAGACGGCTGTACAGCATTAGAGGTAATGGTTGAAAAAGGGAGAAGAGTTAATAAAATTTCTTCGTCTGTAAGTCTAGTTGACAGTCTAACCAGTCTGGATAATAATGTCAGAAACAACACTGACAAAAATAAATGGCAACAATTGAGTAGAGTCGAACGAAAAGCGAGGAACTGGATTTGTTAAACAGAACACAAACTTCCAAAAATCTGAGAAGGGAAATCAAATTTCTTCGTATTTAAGTCCAGTTGACAGCCTAACCAGTCTGGATAATAATTTCAGAAACAACACTGACAACAGTAAATGGCACCAATTGAGTAGAGTAGAACGAAAAGCGAGGAACTGACTTGTTAAACAACAGAACACAAACTTTCAAAAATGTGAGAAGGGGCCAGCAGCGTTGAGAACGGAAAGACCAAGAACGACGGGTTGCGAAGGGGAGTGCAGCAGGCGGCGCTGTCGAGAGGAGCGGGGGCGGAAGGTGGGAGCGGCTGCGCGAGGGCGTGGGGCCAAGGGGTTGCGACGAGGGCGGGAGAGGGCGCGGGCGAGGGCGTGGGAGTGGGCGGGCCGCGGGCGCGTTTGGCCGCGCGCCAGGGCGCCGCCAGGCCCGCGTTCGCCCGTTTCTCGCCGCGTACAAACAAGCACAGTCGCCGGGAGGGGGCGGGGCGGGCGCGCTCTGTTCGGCCGCCCCCGCCCCCTCCAAGCCGTGCGACAGCTGCGGGGCGCGCCGCGGGGTTGGATGCGCTGTGACGCACCAGCGGCACGCTCACGCAACGGCGGACGACAGTGCGTTTGTGACAATTTTTGTCCGAATAAAATGTCCGGCCTGCGACCGCTTCGACGTGGACGCTGAAAGCACTCTCGCTTGCGCAAGCGCAGCGCTAGGAATTCCAAATCCAAATCCAAACGAATGGGAGGAAACATTGACATAATTTTTTTTTCAAAACTCGCAGTATCTGAAGTACACGTGCCAAGGTGTTTTGAACATCTTTTTTTACTTATTTGTAATACATACGTTAAACATGATGATTTCACATGTTAATCGTCGCCACATTTTTATTTCATTAATATTTCATGTTAATGTGCAATATCAAAATCCCACTTTTACACGTTTACGTAATTTAATATCTATGAAAATTTGATATTGAATGAAGTAACTATCGTTGCAATGTCTTTTGGAAATTACTGCACGGTGACTTATTCGTTTTAAATAATTTAATCTGTCGTATCAGACGGAAGGATATAATTGACAGAAGATAAACCAAACGGTTTGTGATAAATCGGTCGGTTTATCCATAATGCTTCTCAATTGTTCTGAAATAGCTTACCTTAACGATGATATAATTCATCTTAAATTTTGTCATCTCTTCCTAATAGAGAAGATAAAATGTTTAACGTATACAATGTTCTCGGGTAGTATGTTTGTTATATACTATCTAAAATTTCTCAAATAAAGACATGACCACGTCTAGGTTTATACCCAACATCTCATTTAAATCTCCGCGGGAAAAGAATGATAGATGTAGTTGATTAATTCTCCGGTAGATAGAGCAATAAGGCGCATTCGTTAAACCTGAAGACATTCTTTACCTTCATGTCTATTGGCAGCATTCTGTGAAAAGCATGTAATATACGTATTTCGATGGCAAAGCGATCAAAAGATCACGTAACAAAGATATTGCTTTATTTGTGGTCACATCAAAAAAAGTTTGTGTTTGAATGAAGTTACGATTTCCATAGAAAATAATGTCCTGCACCAAGATTGTGAGTGAAAATGGAAATTATATTTTAGACAAACAATTAATATTTTATTTGAAATGATAACTTAAATTTATCAAAATCATAGTATATAACATTATACTTTGCTAGGGAATACTTGTTTTTTGTGCATATTTATTGCAATAAATAAAAACAGAGCACAGGCCTGAGAACACCCTCAGCTGACAAAAGTTAAATTAATCCGATCTCAAAATTCTAAATACGTACATAAATATTTATTTATCGTTTGACCTAATTGCAGGGAGACCACCAGAGACAGGTGTTCCGCAGCCTAGTTCCATGCCACCGTTACTAGATCAGAATTTTTATCCGGGAGATAAATGTGACAGAAATAAGAGGGATTACAAGGCTAGTTAATGTAATTTAATTGATATAGTTAGTTTTGCCCCATGATTGGCAACTACATGTTTCGAAAAACTCTCAAAATATCATCAGAAAATATGTAACATATCAGACCCAACATGTTAGAATCTGCATTTCTTTTCGCATCCGCTTTCTATTCTCAGACGTAATGCAGTATATTATTTCGTGAGTTTTTTGCGAGTTATTTTAATATTAAATGAATATTTTTTCAAATGTTTGAAGCAATTAATTATAATGTAATAGTTGAAATGAGGCAGAGTCACGCAAAATGTATGTGAACAGGATGACTTCTTCAGACTGAGCGAGCATTCCACTTGGGGTAGATGAATCCGTGGCTGTCAATCGGCGGCGCGCTGGCTGGCCACGCCCACGCGACGGCGCGACGGCGATCGTCACTCGTTCCACGCGCGCCCGCCAGAGGGCGACAAACTCGCGATTCGACACCCGCGCCCTCGGCGATCGCTGCTCTAGCCCAATTACCCCCTCCGGCAGTCCTACGGGACCGCGCCCGCGCCCCCGCCCCACCCCCACCCCTCCTCGCCGCGCCCCGCCTCTCCGCCGAGCGGGGCCGTCGCTCAGGCTTTTTAGCTGTCCGAAGGAGTCTTCAAATCCCTCCCCATACTTCACAGCTCGCTCGTTCCCAGTTTCGTTCCTTTCGCGTCTCCAATGGGAACCGGCGCGATGGGGAAAAGCGGCGGTTGAGGGAGGGGGGAGGCGCGCCCGGAGAGAAAAATGGGACTCGGACTTTTCTCCTTTAATTTCCTTAGCACCGGCGACGTTCTCTCGAAAGCCAGTTTAACCAACTTGACGAAAGTTTTTATTTTTATTTTCCTGCCTCGGTCCGTCCTCCCATTCGGACGTGGAAGTTGCCACCGCGGGGCGGAAGGAGGGAAGAGCAGGGCGGGGAGGGGAGGGGAGGGGAAAGGCGGGGCCCCGCCGCAGCGCCAGCGCGCCGCGCTCCGCATTGCAATGCGAGAATTAAAGTAAAATAATTATCCGGGGAGGAGGTGGAAGGTGAAGGGAAAAATCCTTATTAGAACCGTCCGTATTCTCCGCGCTGTCGGCGCGCTCGCGCAAACATAAAGTGGCTTTAATTAACAGAACCGAACACGCCGCGGACGCTGCGCCGAGCCCTGCCCTGTCCCTTCCCCGCCCCATTCGCCGCGAGGGGCGGAGCTGCCTGGGGGGGGGGGACGAGGCGCGGCGCCGCGGAAGGCAATTGTCGCCGCCTCTCGCAGCCGCGCGCGCCGCCCAACACGGTGTACCCACTTGCCGCGTTAAGCGACGACCAAGGTTTGTGGTGGCAAGCTGTTGGGCTCACTTGGATGGGAAGGCGTATCCTAATATCCAAAGGGGATAATTTGCGATTGTTGGACCTATCATCCATATCAGAAGAAATCGTAATTGAAATACTATGTTCTTACATCTCGTTATTTATATTTTACATCATACTCATTACACAATCAAACAATTCATTATACGTTAAAACATCTATACCGATACACGTGTAGGCAATGTCATGCTCTAATTTAGAAATCATTTATAAATAAAGGTATCCTATATTTTCACACTTTGTGTTAAATAATATTCTGTTCACACGACTAATACGTTTGCTTATTTGAAGAGTGAAATATATATCATTTTAAAACTGCGATTTTTGGACATCCCTTTGTAGTATCTACTCACGATAACATGAATACTCCTCACAAATTGACACAACATTATAAAAGATCTCTTGGAATCAATAGGAGTTACATTGCTCCCCCCTACGGACGAACCCCTGTAAGGAGGTCAATAGAAACCCTGGACTGTGTCTTGAAGCGCCGCTATGGGTGTAAAAGGCATACAATGCATGGACCTGGAGATTAGTTATGATGAAAGAGAAGAAAAAAGACGTATGATGTAAAAGAATTAGTATTATAAACGCACATGAAAAATCCCAATAGCAGTAATGTGATTGCATTAAGTCTGTAGAACTAGAGTAAAACTCTTAAAAAACGTCATTCATCAAGTTCTTTCATCTCAACGGGGTCTCCGTTAATCCATTCTTTGCGAATGAAAGAAGAAAATAAGTTTTTTCGTATTCGAATTAAGTTACTGTCAACCAATTCTGAAGGTAATAGTTGCAATTGTTTGGCTCTTGTTTTATCAGGAAATTTAAATGCTTCGATGACAGAAAACGCTTATCATAGAATTGTCAAGCCATTATAAATATTAGTTTTCCATAAGAAATGTATTGTTGGCTTGTATTGTTTATTCATATTGGGTAAAATTGATATTATGATTTGGCTGCGGCTGAAAAAACGAAAAATACAAAATATTGCGATACGCATTTATTCTGGAAGCCTTTTGACTGAAATAGTTTGAGAAATATATCCTGAGGGAAACCATTATCGGTTTTCTTAAACGTCCCAATTATGTTATGAGACAGTGAGGGAACGTAGAATTATTTGCTTATCATATACTACTGTCTCTAACAATCGTTCAAAGAAGATTGTTTTTAGTTTTCATACGTACTACAAAAATCCCTCTATCTCCATCCATCATACAATATTGACTTGATATCTTCCAATGTATTTTAATCGTGTTTTCAGTCATATACATATCTAAGAACTATCAGAAGCTATTTACCATCATCAATCTTCGGATTCCTTCCTTGATTGAACCTGTAACAGTCGTTTAAATCTTCCCTTCAAAATGCGAAGTAAAGATTTGTACGCTTCGTAGAATTAATAAATAGCATAGCAACCTAAAATATTTTTACAAAAATTGTATTACTCCTAAACCCTAATACAAGTATATCTGCCAAATACCTAGACGTGCTTCTTGATACCTAGATACAATGGAAGACGCGTATCCTACAACTATGTGCTACAACTATATCCGTTGATAAACCGAAAATCCGCTTTCAAATCAGACAACGCTTTTTCAAATGAAACTATCGTTTGCCTTTTTATGGCCTACACATGCTTCATGAAAAGAGGTCCTGCCCGTAAGATATAAAAACCTCTTAACACGTTCCAGAATCAGATCATACCTATATTATCTCTGGCCAATATCTGAAGACAATTAAAAACTTTTTGTAATGAAAATTTTATAAGAAAGAAACGAAGAAAAAATTTAATACAATTTTTATTACATTGACAAATATAAATGAAATTTCAAAAATAAGATAATACGTAGTTGCAGCACCTTGGTCGGTTACTAATAGTAAATTACCTAATGGATTCGATCTGCGCACAATAATCCTTTTAGTCGCTCTTCTTACAAGCCAAATTTACAAAATTTTACCGACTTCTCTAGCTATACGTAGTTTCATACTGGGTAAATCCTTCAGAAGAAATCCAGAAGAATCCAATTTATATTTCTCAAAGGTTGATACAAATCCCCTATAAAATTCCATTTTCTTGTTATTATTAAATAGTCTTTTGAAACCCTTTCTAACAGGTCTTTCTCACCGCTTCATTTAAGACATCCTAGTTTATAACGATAATTTCAGAAAGTGTTTCTTCAATCTTAATAACGGTGTTGCAAATTTACCGACTGTATCCACTGTAACACCATTGTAAAGCACTGATCCTCTGGAAAATAAATTGTACAGAAAGATGTCAGAAGTGTCTTATATTTAGTGTGTAGTCATAGATAAACCGACCGTTACTTCAATTGATTTATACAACATTGTATTAAGAGTTACTCAAAGCAGATTACTCAAAGCACGAAAATGATTTTTAATAACTGTAGGTATGAACAGTAACAACTGTATATACGATGATGTAGAAAATTTTTAATACTGTATCAACTTCACTTCTCATTAAAAACAACATTACAATCGCAATTAGTCTAATGAAGTGCATGTTTTTGAAATTATCTATCATTAGTTTCAAACACAAATACATCATGTAAAAAGAAACGAATTCTTTCTTTCATTTCTAAGCATCATAACGTATCTCAAGAATTCCTCCTCTTCTTTAAAAAATACAAATAATTGTTAAGAAAAGTCATTAGGCAGGCTAAAATCATGAAACACGATCAGGATAATTTGAACTCAAATAACAAAACAAAATCAATGTGAAATAGTAAAAATTCCACCAACTAGAAACCTTGTAGAGGATGTTGTTTTAACTGTTACGTCGGCTCAGTGAAAAACAATACGTTTTCAGTATACTCTTCAATTTAGTGCCGTACGAAGCACATTTCTGCGAAATCTTTAGCACTGACAGACGCCAACAATGTTTTTTTTATTTTCAGTCTTCTCACAATATCACACCGTATACTCCCAAAAAGGGCATACAAAGTTCCGAAACATTCTTGCCTCCGGCACTCAAAATCCAAAAATAAGTGATATTCCGAGAAAGCGCTGATATTTGCGAGAGGCGCACGGTAAACCTCATCAACCCTTTTCACTCTTCACCGGTGTGCTTGCGCGCCCTGCCATCGCATCTGCTCTCATCCACGCTCCGCTCGCCTCTCACTCAAGCCTGACTCCATCTCCCGACCTCCCCATCCACCACCCTGCTCCCCCAACAACGCCCGCTTCCGTCTCCATCTCCGCCTGTGCCACCCGCTCCTCCTTCGCTCAGCCAGCATTACCTACCCCTCCGCCTTCGCCTTCGTTCCGCCACTACCTCCTCTTGCACCTCCACCTTCGTCTCCGTCTTCATCTCCGCCTCCGCCGCCATTTCCTCCTTCGCTCCGCCAGAGCATCCGCGTCAGCCTTTGTCTCCGTATCCGACTGGTAACGTTCCACTTCTGCCACCAATTTTATTTTGTTTAATCTGCTGCTACTACTAATTTTCTATGTAGAAACACTTCAATTTTTTGTTTTATATTTTATTTCAAACTATTACAATCTTCGTACCTTGCAAAATATTACGATTTTATAATTTTTTGTTAGAGGAACATTCGCACGTTCAACATTCGCACGGACTTTGCTACCTCTATTCATACTCAATAACCGTTGCTAATATAATTTTAAAGAAGTGAAGTCCATCATCCGTTACTTGTTTACGAAAATGTAAAGAAACATACCAAGACTGTACGAAACGTTACAGGCTCCGCCTTCACCACCGTCTCCTTCCGTGCCTCTGGTCCCGGCACCGTCTGCCCCGCTTTCGCCAAAGGACCATCCCCCTCCCTTGCCTCTGTCTGCTCAGTACTCCGTATCGCACAGCCCCATATTACCCCGCCCCAGCCCGCCTCGCCCTTCCTCTATCCTCCCCTCCCCGTACCCCCCGCCATCACACCTCCGGCTCAACACGAGCGCCCGGAGCGTCAGCGAAAATTAAAAATATTCGCGCCTTCCACGAGAAGGTCAGAGTGGCAGGACGCGCGCGCCGGTCACGATCCTTCGCCGAAGATACGGCCTTGGCGGCGGCGAAGGCGGCGGCGGCGGCCGCGATAAGCGGCGCGCAGGTGCAGCGCTCAATGGGATCAAAGGGCAACGCGATAGCCGCCTGCGGACCGAGCGCCCGCCGACGCGGCGCGGCCCGGAGGGGGCGCGGTCACGGAGCGCGCGGCGTTTCCACGAAAGCGGGTGGCCGCGATCGCGGGAAACAACAGGTACGAGCCCGGAAACCCACGCACTGCGGCTGGCGCGCGGTGTTTATTTTGATGACTTACTGTCACTTACTCTGAGTATTATCTTTTCTAGTGTATCAATTTCTATTCAAAAATATATAGGTACAGTTAGTCACAGTCTTGTTTGTACAGTCCATAAGTTGCTCGAAAAACATTAATTTTAAGTGGAAAATTAATCCTTATGAAAAATATATTACAAGATAATCGAATAATTCCAATTAAATAAAATGTAACTTTGTACATCTAGACGAAACGGCCTTGAATTTGAAGTTCACCAGCACATTTTGTTTGCCGCTCGGAAACCTTCCTAGCGGCAAGTTCCCGAGCAATTAAATGTGCTTGTGAATTTAAAATTCAAGGCCGTTTCGTTTTTATTTAATTGTAATTATTCAATTATTTTGTAATATATTTTTCATAAGTATTAATTTTCCACTTAACATTAATATCTATCCAGCAAATTACGGACTGTACAAACACGACTGTAACCAACCAATGTATATTAGCTATTGAATTAATCAGGAACCTTTCTGACACCAAGTAACATTATTCATGTTCAGTACTCTTCAGTACATTACATTTTCAATACTGAAACGTGTACATTTCTGGGTACTTTTTCAGCATTAAACATATTTCAATATTTTTTTCATCGACATCATTTTCATAATTTTCTCACAATATTGCCCAATATTATACTTATATAAAATATAAATGTGCATGTATGTGTGTTACAAAGCTACTATAGAAAAATTGAAATTTGGAGATTGAAATACATACACAGTCGACTCCGTTTATAGTGAACTTTCTGGGAATTAACATTTTTGGTTCACTATATCCGATGATGTCAAAATTAAATAGACTTTCGACACAACAATTAATTTTATTAATATACAGAAACAGCAAAATACATTAACAGTAGCAACTGAACATTTCAATATCATTGTTTTACCTTAAAAAATAAGTTATTTTCAATTATTTTCTTCGTACGTTTTTGATTAGTAATATTTCTACATCCTTCTCGAGTTCGTGCTTTCTCCATAATTCATTTTGCATTGACCGTTGTCCCTAAGTGTCGTAATGCAGTCTTGACACTCTCCAATGTCTCCAGTACTGTTAGATCCCCGTCCCATCCTCTGAAGACCCTTTCACTCGCTACTAACACATGAGATCTTTTCGGCATTTCACAGGACGTATTTCCTACTTTCATCACAGCTGAGGCACAGAGTTCACTATAACCGAATCTTCTTATGCTTATTTTGTAAAGTAAGTGAAACTGGAGTAGTGGCTCAGGTTTACTATAACCAAGAGTTCACGATAACAGGGGGCGACTATGTAAAGAAAATAACAAAAGAAGCAATAAGATAGATAGATAGATATTGTTTATTTAGCCTTCTCGGCTATTTTTACATAAAATACATATTTACATACATTGCTTACATCTATAAGTATACTCTATTAACTATTTACAAAATGAATTTTCTACTTTTATGTGTTTTATAATTTTTCTTTTAAATTCTTTAATTTGTTCACAGTTTTTTATTTCTAATGGTAGTTTATTATATAATTCAATTCCTTTGTCAAATAGTCTATTTTTTGCCTGTTCAGTTTTACTAAAATTAATTACTAAATGTTGTGCTTGTCTTGTTTCCCTTGCTGTTTTATCTTTCACTCTTTGGATTTTGTTTACCAAATCTCCTGTTATTTGGTTTTTAATTAATTTAAAAATAAAAATTAGTGTCTTATACTGAATTCTCTCTTTTATTGACATAAATTTCAGAGTGTCTAGCATGTCTACCACTGGAGTGTATCTATTGCATTGAATTATTACCCTCATTGCTCTATTTTGTTGTATTTGAAGTTTTTTAATTTCACTTTTTTGGGCTCCAACTAGTATTGTTGCACAGTAATCAAAATGTGGTGCAATTATGGATTTATATATCAAACATCTTGTATAGCCATTTATATATTGCCCAATTCTGTTTAACATATTAATCTTTTTTCCAGTTTTCTTTACTATATATTCTATATAATCTTTAAAATTTAATTTACTATCTATAATTACTCCCAGATATTTCATTTTGTATACCCGTTGTATTTCCTTTAAATCAGTTGTGAATAATTTTGTTTCTCTTTCTTCTATGTTTCTTCCACTATGTAAAATCATAAATTTAGTCTTTTCTACATTCATTATTAATTTATTTACCCTTAACCATTCTTGTACTGCAATAAATACACTCTGCAGTTTAAATTCAATTTCCGCTTCTGTTTCTCCAATTACATACAATAAAGTGTCGTCAGCAAATAACTGAATTTTACATTCATTTGCAAACAAATTTATTATATACTTAATTAAGTCATTTATGTACATTATAAACAATATTGGTCCCAAAACTGACCCTTGCGGAACACCTAAATCTACGCTAATTTCCTCTGACATAATGTTATTATATTTAACTTTTTGCTTTCTATTTACAAGATACGAAATAATCCACTTTTGAACGTCACCTTTGATACCGTATTTGTACATTTTCTCAATCAGCACTGACCTGCCAACCGTTTCGAATGCCCTCTTTAGATCCAAGAAGATAATTCCTACTTTCTTTCCTGTATCAATATTAATTTTCCATTCGTCTAAGACTGCTTGAATCGCGGTTTCACAGGATTGTTTTTCTCTGAATCCTGATTGTTCATTCCTTATAATTTTGTTTGTTTCAATAAATTCATTTAATTGCTTCTTTACTATTTCTTCTAATATTTTTTCATACGTGGGTAGTTTATTTATTGGCCTAAATTCAGCTGCTCTCTTTGTGTTTGTCACTTTTGGAATTGGTATTACGGTGGAAGTTTTCCATGATTCAGGAAAGATCCCTTTTTCTAATGAATTATTTATTATTTTCAAAAATACAGCTTCTAATATTTCATAATTTTCTTTTATCATTTTTGTTGTAATACCCTCGTCGGTTCCTTTTTTGTTTGTTAGCCCAAAGATAATTTTACGCAATTCTTCCTTTCTTATCAATTTAAATTTATTAAATTCACTGTAACACCATTTTTCATTTTGCTTGTAAATATTCTGATTCCCTGCATCAGCATTTTGTACTAAAATATTAATGCTTCTTACGAAATAGTTATTGAATTTGTTTGCTATATTTTCTTTACTACTTTCATCAAATACAATATTTGTAGTCATTAAATCACAGTTTTTACCTCCAATTAATTTCTTAATTACCTTCCATAATTCTTTACTATTATTTTTGTGTTCTTCAATAGTATTATTATAATATTCTACTTTCTTTTTCTTAATTAGTTTAACTACATTATTTCGTAACTTCTTGTACTCTTCCCACTTGTCCGGTTCTCTCGTTATTTTAGCTGTTTTGTATACTTCATCTCTCTTGTTGCACAACATTTTTATTTCTTCGCAATACCATTTTCTTTCATTCCATTCTGTATGCACCTTCAGCGTTTTAAATGGTGCCACCTTATCTAAGGTTTTTACGACTGCTTTTACAAATTCCTCGCTTAACTCGTCTTCATTGTCATGTTTTAATTGTCTAATATTACATTCTAATATTTCTCTAAATTGATCATCTTTAAAATTTCTATAGTCTCTTTTACGTATTTTAATCCTTTCTCTTCGATTTGTACCTTTATCTTTTACATCCGACTTAACTATTACCCAAGCATGGTCGGTAATTTTTGGTGTGTGTTGTACTTCTACATGTATGTTTACATTTGAGAATACTAGATCAATGATTGTCTGACTATTACTATCCACTCTTGTTGGCTCTTTTACCAATTGGTTTAGTCCCAATGCTTTAAAACTATTTACTAACTTCTTCTTTACGTAACTTTCTCTCAGTACATTTATATAAAAATCCCCTATTATTATGCAATTATTTATTGTTAATATTTCTTCCACTTTGTTTGTAATATAGTCAATAAATTCGCTATCAGATGCATTTGGAGAGTGATAGACAGCAACTACCGATCCTTTGTATTCTTTACACAAAATATCTAACTTAACCATCCAACAGTTACTTTCTATATAGTCTACTTTAACATTTTCTATTTTAGTATCTGTTCTCACGAATACTACTACTCCCCCCGTTCTTCGGTTCTGTGAATTACATCTGATACATCTATAGCCTTGTATTATAATTTCCTCATCCTCTATTTCTTCAATTACTCGTGCCTCAGTGAACGCCATTAGGATAGGTTTATTTTGAGATTCATTTATGTATTTACTGATTTGATCGAAGTTTGCCAAAAGACTTTGTACATTTAGTGTTAAGAATGCATTTTGTATATTCAATGATTGCTACTCAGAAGTATAATCAATTCTTTTCCTCTTTTCATTTATTATTCTTAAGTAAGTTGGACAATCTTTGTCTGTTGCTTCATGATCAGTCGAAATGTCCGTTAATTTTAGTCTTCTAACCTTGTCTTCACAATTCACGCATTTTTTATTTAAGTTGCATCCTCCACTGTCATGATTACCCGCACATACTTTGCATACAATTTCTTTCTTACAATCTTCACTAAAATGGTTAAAACCCCAACACTTGAAACATCTGACAACACTTACAAATTCATATACCCGACACCTCTCCCATCCTAAGTTTACTTTGCCCTTTTCCATTAACAATTTGAATATCTCTGCATCTGTCTCTAGAATAATATTACCTTTTTCGTCTTTTCTATTGCCTTTTTTAGTATTGTATCTTTTTATCACTTTCATATCGTTTCTATTTCATTTTGCATTTTAATTGCCTTAATCAATTGTTTGTCTTCTAGTTCAAACTCCTCTTTTCCTACTCCTATAATTTTAAGTTTAGGTTTAATATTCTTTGGAATGACAACATCTACTTCTTTCTTTAAGTGTTCCTCAACTTTCTTTTTCAATTGCGCTCTGCCTTTCTGAAGAAAGAAATTCTTCTCTCCATTTCTTTCTGAGAAAGAAATGGAGAGAAAAAGAAATAACGGAATTGTAAAGGATTGTTCTGCAGAACAAAGAGCGGTAATACAAAAATACTATGAATGAAGAAAATACTGGATTTTCAGAGGCAGAAGTATCACTACCGTCAAAAAAGTACCCGGAGAAAAAAAGGAAAACATAATCGGAATGCACATTACAATTGAAATATGAAGAGAGAATAGGATACAGAGTGGCAAAGGACAAAAACAAAAGAACCCCAAACACAACAAACGTACAGTACATGTAAGTAAAATAAATATTATTTCAGAATATGTGATAATGAAAACAATCAACTGCCAATGGTAGCTCAAGTCGATGATAAAAATGATTTTATTGTGAGATTTGGCTTTGATAAGAATGAAGTGGGGACCTTTCCCCCCTACTTCTCCAACAAAACCGTTACACGCTCTTTTCCTCACGCCTCCTTAGTCGCCACTCAGCGGCCGGCCGCGCCTAAGAGGGAAAGCACCAGCATGCCCCTGCGGACCACCGCTGCCGCAGTCACGTGCTTAGCACTCCTCGCTTTACTTCCGAGGGGTAAGTAACCGCGTTTGCGTTTCTCAACGACGTAACATGTGTGCAATATAACATAATTGTATTCTTACTACTCCACTGTACACACAATAAATAGATTAGGATTAAAACGTCTCTCTCCAGTGTTCGTATTGCCGGTTATGCAATTTTTGTTTTCTTTAACTATAAAACAGATAAAGGAAGGAGTTTGTTGGAAAAATTTATTGAATTTAAAAATTTATTGAAATTTAAATGAAACTGTACAAATATTTCAACCTTTTATCATTACCCGAAAAATATCATCGGAAAATGTGATGGCTCAATGCAACATGTGGTACCATGTCGTTTGAGCCCTTTTGAAAATGAGGAATTTTGACCTCATTTTCAAAAACAGTTTTCAGTTCAGAAACTATACAAGACTTTATTTAAACCACTTGTATACCCACAGTCGCAATAATGTAAACAAATCACCGATAATGTAAATATTAACGTCATGAGAGAGATATCAAAAACTTACACTTGTGTAATTATCAAAAACAAAGAAACACAGAAAAATGGAGTTTATTTCATCTTAAATTTTTGCTTATTTCATCGTAAATTTCATCTTAAATTTACCATTAAAAATTGAAGAAAATGTGTGCGTGAAATTTAAGTGAAAACTGGACCCATGCCATCTATGTAAGTGTAATTCACTCTATTGTTATAAGAAATATAAAGAAACAAATGTAGATATATTTGAGAAAATTTTGAAAATGCCAAAGGAGCCTCATGTCAACTACTCCCAATATTTAAAGGATGTTTTAATTCAAAATCGTACAGTTTCGAGTCGACCCAGATCGACTGGGGACTAATTTTGGAGAAAAATCTATGAATAGTTTCGGCGCTAGTGTTGTTCACAAACGGACCGAACGGACGAACGGTCGTAAACCAATTTTTCGGTATTCCGCAAATTGTAAAATCTGACTACACAAGGGGTTCGAGGAAGAAATTTTATATATATTTGAACAAGATTTACATTTTCTTTGTCACGACCCCACAATACAAATTTTCTAACAAAAATATCACCACGTTTTGCCACAGCATTACGTAAGTTACTCTATACTACATATATTAATCCACATACTCGTACGTATACTGGCTGGATGAAGACTGGCTGAATTAAGGAGAGACGGTGAAAAAAAGTAGACAGGTAGAGAAAAAGTGGGGCCCAGCAAAAAAGAGAGATGATTGAGAGAATGATATAGAAAACGTGTATATAAGAGGGATGGAGGGAGGAACAAAATTAAACTTAAGGAGAGCTACATTTTTTATTACTTTACTTCTTTTGGAGAGTGGAATACAAAGTTCAGTAAGTAATAACTCTCTACATATGATAAGATGGCTTAAAGTATCTAAAGTATACTTACAATAATCATACTTCCTATTAGGATGATAGTGATATCTTTTGATTGATAACTCTACTTTGAGACGAGATCTGAGGATTTCTTCAGAATACGAATTTGTCCTTAGTATGGGATATGTGGGTTAGGGTTGGTCAAGTCTCAAGGGGAATAAATCGGGAATGTTTAGGATAATTTGGAAGAAGTGTGGGGATAAAGAAAGTTAGTGATCCTACAGAATGGCCCAGACTTTCTCGCCCTAACTGATTTCTAAATCTCTTTAGTCAGACCATTTTTCACACTTTTCTGAATTTTCCGGTTCCCTAATAGTAGAAATGAAATATGACTTTAAGAATATTATGGAAGAGTAAAACTTACTCCTAGGTGCAAATATTAATTGAAAAATGTGGAGCCATTACTGAGAAAATTTTGTTAGAGCGTTTCAGAAAATAATCAATTTTGAGCTCATTTTCAGAGAATTTTTTTAATTTTTGAGAAAATTCATCATAAATCATTTAAAGCACTTGTGCTCAAAAATGAAATGTTTTGTAATGGTGTAATTGGAATACGAATGTCATTAAACATTTCGTTCCCTTTCATTGATCAGACCTCGTTTGTTTATCAAAATAATATTATCTTTTGAAATAAAGACATTTCTGGATGCACTTCTTTTGTTTAGTACTCCATGATCCTTACGGAGCAGATGAAAGACATTGTTGATCTCACACCACCCGGCAGAACCCCATAGAAACAATAGAACTCAGAAAGGAATATTAAATAGATAAATGAAGAGGGATTGTTTTCTCAAAGTTTTGTCCCTTTAAAACTCACGTACCAGACCACAAACTTCCCACCGTAATAAAATAAATTGCAAATCAGAGTATTCAAGTATTTCAAAAATAAATGTTAATATGATTCGAGCGCCAGACAAATAATACTCCATCTGTGTAATAAAAAGGGTAACAAAATATCATTATAAAATACAGAAGAAATTAGAAAAGGGTTTTATCATTAAAGTGATGAATTAATGTAAAATTATGAAAGAAAAATATGTTAGTATGTTATGTACAAAATAGAAAATAACAATTCGAAAAACTAAAGAACTGCAAGCTCTCAAAGATGTCAAAGGATATGCAACAATTTCAATGAAGAATAATTAATATGACAATAACTTTAGTAAACTTTGTTTACGAATTTAGTACATGATTTACTACAAGATGGCGCAAACGAGCCGCAAGCCGACGATTATAGATGTATAAGTGTGCAGGGTGTCCGGGAAGGAAACGACGAAACTTCGAAAATAAGCTCTTAAGACAATTCTAAGCGTATTTTGTCTTATAAACTAAGTGGATATTTCGAATAGTTGAGCCGCAATAAGCACTCAAACGTTGTATACGGAATGATTTAAAACACAAAGTTGTACATTCATCAGCTACAGAGTCGACTGGTTTGGAATTTTTATTTGTAGAAATTAGGATAGGTGTAAAACGTTGCCTAACTATAGTAGTGTATTGGCCACCGAAAACCGGAACATTAAAAGTGCTGGAAGAACACCTTTCCGCTGTTATTAGTCATTACGATAGCGTCATCATCATGGGAGACTTCAATTGCAATTTAGTAAATACAGACAATCATACCGTACGTAATTTCGTGAAAACTTTTGAATCCTTGAATTTGCATATTCTCAAATTAAATCCAACTCATTATTCCTCAAATAGTGAAAGTTGGATTGATCATGTCATTGTTTCGGAGCCTGACAAGGCAATAGTTTACGGCCAGATTCCGGTTCCTGGAATATCCAGGCATGATTTGTTATACAAATTTGTTATACATGATTATTCTATTGTTATACATTATTACTATTTGTTACTATTCTACTGTTATACATGATACTATTTGTTATACATGATTTGTTGTACTTGTCATATTCAATGAACTGCCCTAAGTACAAGCCAAAAATTATCTCGTACCGTGACTACAAACATTTCAATGCAGTTAATTTTCTTTCCGACAGCATCCGTGCGCCGTGGCAATTAGTGTACCAACAGACGTCTATTGACGACAAAGTTAATGGGTTAAATAATGTTGTAAGGGATTTATTCGCTAAACATGCTCCGCTAAAAACATCCAGAGTTACGCGTTCGGCAGCACCATGGTTGAATGCTGAAATTCGGGCTTGCATGAAGCATCGCGACCTAGTTCAGAAACGATACCGACGAGAAAAAACGGCCATTCTCAAACTTGAATATACAAAATTGCGTAAAATAGTTAACCAAAAAATACGAAATGCTAAGTTGCGATACTACAACACATTGTTTAAAGCACAAACTGATTCTAAACAAATCTGGAACAGTCTTAGAAATATTGGTGTGGGCAAGGATAGATCAACAACTCCAATCACAGATATACCATTGAACGAATTGAATAAACATTTCTTAAATGCGGCTCCTTCATTTGATCCAGTGCTGAAAGCAAACGCTTTATCCGAGTATTCGAGCATAAGTATAGATGACCTCAGAGACCAACTGTACTTTAAATGTGTTGCCTATAGAGAGGTTCGTAAAGTATTAGGGAGTTTAAAATCAAATGCAAACGTCCTGACGGAATTAATGCTAGACAGTGGAAGATTATTGCAGATGTAGCTCTTCCCGTTATTACTCACATAATTAATTATTCACTAACTACGTCTTGTTTCCCAAAGGCATGGAGATTAGCCAAAGTTCATCCTCTTCCGAAGTCCCAAAACCCTTCGTCTCCCAAAGATTTCCGACCTATTTTGCCGACACTCAAAAATCCTCGAAAAAGTTATTCATAGGCAAATCTACTCATACTTAGCAGAGTATGGATTATTAAATCCGTACCAGTCCGGTTTCAGGCCAGGTAGAAGTACACAAACCGCATTACTTGAAGTTACCGAAGATCTGAGGAAAGCTCTGGATGATGGAGAAATAACTGTATTAACGCTATTAGATTTCAGCAAAGCCTTTGATTCTGTTGACCATGACCTTCGACTCACAAAGTGCAGGAACTTAAACTTTTCATTAGCCTCGACGCGGTGGATAGAAGATTACCTTAGGAACCGTCAGCAATTTATTAGTGTCGGGGAGGATTACTCAGTGACAGAAACAATGACAAAGGGTGTCCCCCAGGGATCCATTCTCGGGCCATTGTTTTTCCTAATATACGTAAATGACTTGCCAAATTTTATTAGTTTCTGTAAACATCATATGTATGATGACGATCTACAAATTTATATTATCGGAAGACCCTCTGCACTGAAACAATTAGTAGATAGAACCAATAAGGACTTGGAAACCGTGCTGAATTGGACAAAATTAAACGGCCTTTCCTTCGATCCTGCTAAATCACAGACCATGTTCATTTGTTCAAAAAAAGTTCAATCACGAGTTGATAATCTTCGTATAGAAAATGTTATTCTAGATAAAATCATTGTACCATATTATTCCGAAGTCAAAAACTTAGGAGTAATTCTTAACAATAACCTCAACTGGGATTCTCGTGTAAACAAAGTTACAAAGTTAGTCTATTCACGAATTGGTTCTCTTAGGGTTGTCGGAAAGTTTTTACCGGTCAATATTTAAAAAATGGCAATAGAATCCCTCGTCTTTCCACACTACGACTATTGCGACGTTGTGTATAATGATTTAAACTTAGCACTTGCCACACGGTTACAAAGAGTTCAAAATGCATGTATTCGTTTTATTTACAATCTAAAAAAATACGATCACATATCGAACATGTTTGAATGTCATCAAATATTGCGGCTAAGCGACAGGCGGATGCTTCATTGTCTATCTCTTCTATTCAAATTACTAAAAACAAAACATCTACCGCATATAACAAGTCGGTTCAGGTCTCTTATATCCGCTAGACTCGATAAATCATTATTATTACAAATACCAAAATATAATTCTATTTATTATAACAAGTCATTTACCGTAGGCGTAACGAGAGCTTGGAACTACCTCCCAAAGAACATTAAACACAGTCCTTCTGTCAATTCTTTTAAGAAGCAATTAAAAGCTCTATTATTTTCCAAAGCATATAAGCTTAGCTTAATATTTTTGCCATACAATTTACAAAACTCAAACTTATTAAGTACTGATTGTAGTGTAACATTATTTCAAATTATTTTTTAACTAGTATTTCAAATTATTTTTAAACTTTCAAGTCTTTCAAATTATTTTTAAACTTTTTAACTAGTTGTATTAGTAATTAATTTAACTTTTACTGTCTTCTTTATTTTTTTGTCGATTTCTTGTTAAAGAGTGCTCAAGTCCACTTTTCCTGGAAAACATGATAAAGTAAATGACAAAGAATCAAAACAATATTAATAACTAACCATATTCAATATGTGCACACAAGATAAGAAATTGTTTAGTATCTAAACAAAAATGTAGATTGATTTGCGGGAAATCACTAAACCTTTAAAGGTCTCCTTCAAAAACACGATCTATAATTTAATTTGTACTTAACGGTTTTTGAACTTAACTGAACTCTCATTTCCAAGACATCGACGGTTATTTTTATTTTTAATCATCATAAAGTGTGTAATGCTTATCTGCTACTATCTTCTTGTCTTAAAATTAAATTTCTTTTGTCTGTGATATCTGTAAACTTTAAATTTTCTTTTCGCTGGACATCTTATAAAATAACATTTATTTCATTGTAACTGATATAGAAATTGAAAATATTCTAATCTTTGTTCTTATAATTATCAATTTGATTATGTTACCACATTGTTGTAGCTACTGTTTCACTACGTAACATTACAATATTTTATTATATTACAATATTTATTCTTATTGTATAAGTTTTGTTACTTATTTTTGCCAGTTTTGTATTACCATTGATTATTTTTCTTTTAATTAATTTATATTGTAATTTATTATTTGTCTAATTAATGTATTAAGTAAATTTAGATTTACAATTTTTGTCAATGTTCTCGGCCTTCAGCCGCCATCCTCATTGAGGTTTTCTGGGTTTACTCAATCGCTTAACGCGTATGTCGGGATGGTCCCTTGTTTTCTCTCCCAGAAGTAAAAGTATCCTGCCCCCCTAAATCTTCATAGTTTACGAAATAATGTATATATTTAATGTGGTTAGGCGGAAGAGCAGGCCAAATGGCCTGAGCCTCGCCACTAATAAAGACAATTTTATTGTTATTATTATTATTATTATTGTTATTTTGAAAAATTGATTTCTAGGCAAACATTTGCATTATAGAAGCATAGAAACACTCCAGAAACATGAAAATTGTTTATGATTTATAAAAGAAATGAATACATTTGTTCAGAAAGAAAAATTAAGAGAAAAATAAATAAGCACCCAATTTACACAATTGACTCCTTTTTTATTTCTCGCTTAATTTTTGTGTCTGAACAAATGTATTCATTTTTTTGTAAGTAATAAACAATTTACATGTTTTTGGAGTGTTTTTATGCTTCTATAATGCAAATTTTTGCCTAGAAATCAATTTTTCAAACCAGGTTTTGAGTGATTTTTGCGGCTCAACCATTCGGAATATCCACGCAGTTTATTAAACAGAATATTCTTAGAATTGTCTTAAGAGCTTATTTTCGAAGTTTCGACGTTTCCTCCCCGGACATCCTGTATGTCGACGATGTATAAGTCGGCGCTGATACGTAAGCAGGGCCCAGTCCTCCTCACCAATTCACCAAGATCCTCTCGGCCCCGACTGCTAATCGGTTTTTCTTCCAAATATCCAAAGAGGATACCAGCTGCTGAATAAGTTTATCGGTGCTTTTGTCCTGTGTTTTGTTTATTGTTGACCACGTCTGCTGAATAAGTTAACGTTGGCAACATTCAACTAAATACCATTCGCTATCAGTCAGATTCGGTGCAAGTTAGTTGTTTGAAGAGTATATGAAACCCATTTAGTGGAGTTTATTAACATCTGAGTGAACATGCGTCTGGGAGGGATGATAATTTTCTTTTGGCAAACATGTTCATTTAGAACAACAACGAGATAGCAGGGTTCACTGGGCATTGCTCAGGTCGCCGGCAGTAATCGCGCTTAGCGGACCTGCTTAATTTATAGGAAATTGTGTTGATAAAGAGCCGGAGTCGATATTGGAAACATGACATTTTGTAAAGGAGAGAATCCTGTTGATAAGTTCATTTTCCCTTAAAAATAGGAGGTACAGTTTGTTTCCATCGATCAATAAATTAATTGTAAAAAATAATTTAACTTCTTTGTAAATAGCCTTAGGAAATATTTTTTGTACTTTACAAAAGAAAGAAGACAGTTTTCGCAGTTTTTAGCGAGAGCAGTAAACTAATGTAAATAACCTATTTAACTCAAAAATTTCCTTAACTGATATGGGGGATAAAAGGGAATAAATGTTAAATGTTTCTGTTCTCTGATTTGTGGGTGTTTTATTCTTGAAGTAAAGTATTTAGAGGTCTAATCAACTATCCCTCGCCCACGTCTCCCATATGGAATGTGATTCGCACGACTCACGCTAATACACATTTTCTGAAGTGTCCAGCTTCGGCCACTCCTGCTCCTATTCGCCATGCCTTTACCTTTCCAGGTATAGAGTAAAAAGCGGAACAGTGGAAGTAAAGATAAATATAGATAAAATCCACAATGGGGAAACAATAAAGTATAAAAATACAAGCAACTTATTTTCAAAATCTCAGGAGTTTGAGTCGAGACAGATCAACCAGATAATATTAATTTTGGCAAAAGTTCTACGAATAGTTTAAACGCTAGCGTTGCTCAGAAACGGATGGACAGACTGACGTTTTGGACAAAAAATCTGAATTCAATTCAATTACGGCTTATTTTCCGTGAGGAGGCTCAGAACATTACATCGCCTGCTCTTTTTGACCTCATAAATTCCACTACGATCTTTTGAGCGTCTGTCAGGGAAAGATGATATCACTCAGGCGACGAAACAGGCAAATTGAACTTTGCTGAGAGGCTTCTTTCAGGTTTGAGGATCTGTTACATGCAGCAAAACAACTACACAAGACTTTACTTCCCCTCCGAAAGAAAGCGAACGATTTTTTCGCCCTTAGAAATCCACGGTTACTATCGGGTTTCATCCCGCGAACTTGGATATATCAGTTCGATATGCTAAGCGTTACACCACCGAAGCCACGTTTAGGGTCCGGTGTCAGGGAACCCCGAAACGAGTTGAGGACCCGCTGAAAAGTCGAAATCGCTTTTTGGTCGCATTACAAAACTTTTTCTATGCAATGTATTTCGCTCCGTATATGCTACTCACGTATTAGAGATAGTAATGATGTTAGTTATTTGTTGAATTTCTTTGTAATGTATGAATTTCTTTCTAAGAATTGGAGATGATTTCTGGAGCGTTTCTGATGCTGCGAGGTATCTGATTGTGAACTAATGAAGTTTGTAGGTATTCGATTTGGCAACTCTGATCCTTACTAGGCATGCATATAAGAGGTGTTTCCTTATAATGGTTTTGTAAAGTATTAAATGATTTTTTATGACAACATAGGTGAAACGCTGATTATTGGTTTAAGTTTGTGTTTAATTTTTGCTTGGATAACTTTATTTATATAATGCTTTCTGTTGAGTTGGGTATCTAAATGAAGACTTGCACTCCTGCATTTTATAGGTATAATGTAGGTTTATTGTGCAGGTTCTTTAATCAAGGTTAACGGTAATGAGGATGAACGTTTCTCAGAAAAAGACTGCTGTTATGATCACATTCATTTTAATTGAGGTTTTGGCGGCCCAGCTGCCAATTATATTTAGATACAACTGAATATTGCTTTGTTTTGATGAAGGAACCCAATGATTAGAAAGCCGTTTCATTCGTGCATTGTGATGGTTTTATTTATTACGTTTTAGAAGCTGTTAATGTACATTGATGTTTTTGAAATATCATATGAATAGTTTTAATGATACTGAATTGTTGATATTCGACACTTTTCCAGGGAATCGCAATTATTTAATACGAACGGACTTGTATCATGAGGATGAATTTTAAATCTTTTTAATATTATCTTCTGCAAAACTTCAGTTGGTTTGGAAGGAGACTGATTGAACGATAAGTGTTGGTTAGAGATGCATTCTTGTTTGTTTCGTACACCAGAAAAAGAATATTCTTTCCGTACTTGGTGAAAAGAAACTCATCTGAGACATGATATATAGATATTGGTTTGATATGCAACAGCTTCTGGGATACTGTTTTCAATATTAAATATATTAAATTATCAATTTTTGACATGACAAGAGGCACTGATGATTTTATAAATCTATTTAATTATTTGGGTGATTTGTATGGCATTTTATGATGTAGGCCTATTGCGTTAGTTTTCACTATCTGGTATACGTACGTATATGCGGAGTGATATTCGTAGTATAAAGAAACTTGTGTAATGATGTGGCAAAAAACGGGGATTTTTCGACAGAAAAACTCGTAAAACTCGTGTTTATCCATCTTTTTCATTGACGACAGCAAAGAAAACGTTGAATGTGGACTTAATCAAAACCTAGTATATCCACATTATGTAAAATGAAAACTAACATGTAGAACTTGGAACCATAACTAACAACATACTACATTTATTCCCTAATAATTCATAAACTAACAGAAAATTGAATGTTTTTGACTTCGTAAATGGTATAGGAGCTATTGAATACAAGCAAGGCACACTTTAATTTGTTATGGTAGTCCAACGTTTACTAGATATAGCTTTTTGCTCATTAGCCAAGTTTTGGGATATTGTGAGTCATGACTCTTACTAAATGCGACTCTTCAGTCATATTTTCTATTGGACCAGTGGAGTCATAGATATTTATATTACATTATTTGAATTCTCGCATTTTCATTGTTTGTCACTGACCTTTTCCTTTCGAGAAATCCAGTTTTGGTAGCTCCATGACGATTGAAGGAGGTTGGGTGAGTTGAACTGGTTCCATGCCACCAGCGTTGTGGATGTTATGGTGACTGTCGATATTCTCTATCATCAACTCCGCTTCATCTCCGGTAAATTGTTTTTTTTTTTTCTGGGATAGCACTTTTCATAGTTTCTTACAAAATCTGTGTTATTAGCAACGAGCAATGCGGCATAAACGATTTTATCTGTAGGGGGTTCTGACTGTGTGCCTTTAGACCCATTATTACGGCGATTCATTTCACTGACTTGCCCTACACTGAGATGCACTTCACCAAGATTATTTCGAAGAACTAGTAGTCAGTAGAACTTGTATGGTTCATTTCACTAGTTTATAAATTAGTATTGCGCAATGCTATGCGCGAGTCCCCGCCACTTCGCTAACAGGAATGGGGAACCGCGTGGTATTAGTGTTATCACTACAGATCTGACAGGGTCGCACAGTAGAATTCTGACTACCTCTTCTCAGCACTGTTGGACGAAAACTGAGGAGTACTAGAAAGCAAGTTCCATTTATTGTCTGATTTAAATATAGTGACCTGTGATAGATCATCAGCTGTGACGCGACAATCCAATCAGGAGCTTCCTTACGACTTTAATTTCTGGCATTGAATCTCCTGATTCGATGATAGCGAACACTTGTCCGTCCATCTCGTGAACTTTAAATGCCACTCTGTTTAAATAGAAATATAGTCAGCAAGATCCATATACTGTCAGATTTAAATATAGTGACTTGTGACATCATCAGCTGGGACGCGGCAATCCAATCAGGAGCTTCGTCATGACTTTAATTTTTGGTATTGAAGCTCCCTATCGCATAACCGCGTAGAGGTGATGGCGGTGTGTATGTGCGCAGGCGACGGGCTGCGATGCTACTCGTGCCTGACGAAGCGCAGCGACCCCAACTCATGCAGAGACCCCTACGAGCCGCAGCCGCAACACGAGCGCGAGTGCCCGCCCGCCTACAAGGACCCCGTCTGCTACAAGGTGGTGCTCAACAACAACGCCGACCCCTCTCTCGGTGAGACACCCTCCAAAATACCCTTCACATCGACGCTGTGGTTAGCTTATACAGCTGTTGCAATTTGATCGATAATATAAAAAGTTACGGTGAGGGAACTTAAGAACGAGGGACAGTGAGATGCAGGAGGAGCAAAGTTACTGCAGCTTCCAGTAATACAGTAGTTACCGCTAGAAGATGGGACGTTTAAATGTAAGCCGTTGCATGGAGATTTCAGAGAAATTTTGTTTACAAAACACACAAAATATATATCATAATCATAATTAGTTTTATCATAATTAAATGTTAAGACAGATTGTGAACTTCAACAAAAACAACTGTATCAAATTTATTAAACAAATGTAAGCAATGTGTCTTGAAATTTAATTACATTTATATTATTCTGTAGAAGTATTATTCTTAAAAACGTTTTTGTGGAAATAATAATTATGAGTACTGCAAAGGTTCTACATGTTGAGAGTGAAGAATTCACACTGAGCATTTAGAAAAGAGATTAAGTTTATTTGAACCAAGTGTGAAATAGATCTTGTAGTTACGAGAATGGCTATATCGTTTGTTTAGACAGCCACTAGTAAAAGCGACTCTTTCAGGGCACGTGCAGCGTGCTAAAATTTCAGTTTTTAGCACCAGTGCAAAAAGAGAGACGAAGCTCAAGTGCTCGGATAAATCTGTGTAAAAAAAGAAACAAAATTATTTCGTCTAACCACATAGGATACTACTAAACTTAACGTATGATTTGAATACTTGAATAAAAATAAAACGAAAGTCAGTAGGGCTGGCTAAAATACAGGGTATGACACACGTGGTGAAACTGATCACTCGTAACATAATGAGAAGTTTATGTTAAGAAAATATACAAGGAGTACCATTTACTGAATTGAGTGCACTCACACGCCATTTCCATTAATACAACAACTCATTTCTTTGGATTAACGGACGCCGGCCGCTAAGAGGCCAGCTATCCCTCACGTTACAAACTTCCCTGCGTCTGCTATTTTCCGTTTATCGATGTTTAAAACTACGTTGTCGTTCTGTCTGTGCACAGGGGATCATTTGTACAGCCGAGGCTGCGTGGCGGCAGAGCACTACATGGAGGTGGCGGTCACCGCGCACGCGGAAGACGGAGTGCGCGTGACGCACGCTTTCCAGTGCACGCAGGACCTCTGCAATAGATAGCCTGCCTCCGCACGCGCCGGATCCACGCAGCAGCTGAGGACACACGCGTTTTGTGCAACACGCAACTTCCCCGAAGGAACAATTTTAATTAAGATTTCGTGCAACGTGTTTAATAATGAAAAATAGTTCGTTGTTATTAAAATGTGTACATCTGCAAAATATCAGTATATCTTTCAGGATCTGAAAGAACATGTTCATTTAATTAATTTTTTTTATAAAAGAATAAACTGCTTTTATTTGTCGCCAAATTGAAAATAAGAATCTAAAAACAAATATAATATACTTCTGGCTCTTTTGAACGTTTACAATAAAATATAATTGTATTCATAAAGAGAAATAAGTTTTTCTGATTGAGCGTAAGCCTAAAAAATTAATTACAAACCCGTGAAGATAAATGTGTTAAAGTCGATTGTCATACATCCTGGAACGAAATCAGAAATAAGAGAACTGTTAAACAATAACCCACAATTTGGTGTAAATATTATATTGCGTTCTTTTGCAACAAAATTTGTAATAAAAATAATTTTATAACATAAAAATATTATATTTTTCATTTTTCAATACAATAATTTTAATTCTTTCTCTGTAACGACCAGCACTTTTCAGTTTATAGGGTAACGGAAAGTACTTGTAACTGTTCTTAATAATTTTGTTCATTGAATATGATTTCCCACATCTTACAATAATTTTCTTTGTTGATCTTCAACCTTTTCACGTCCAAAACAGACTATATATTTGCTTTTCACCGTGAAGAAATGGAAATGACGAGGACGTCCCAAAAAGAAAATGTTCTCAGTATTCAGTGAAAAGATATAAACCCGTTAAAATGATTGCGACGATGACGTCAAGGACCGCAGTCATTTTTCCATTGAAAATGGGCTTCCAGCTACGCAGTCAAGGTTCCTCTCGAAAAACGCTCACACATGGGCAAAGCGTTTTGAAAGGCCCATTTCCACAGCCGAAATCCTTCTGCACTGAAGGAGAACTCGCTTATGTTTGGTTGAGGGATTGCGTCTGAGGTGAAGGTGGTGGCAGTCACGACAATTTAGGGAATTGATATTTACAGTGAACCAGTTGGTGGGAGTCATGACGATGGTGATAGTAGTCACTGGTTTCAGCTTTACTCTCATTTAGTCATACCCGACGTTTATCTGTTGAGTTCTACCTCGCACCTCGACAAAAATATGCAGTTTTACATTACGGTGACGGTAATGGGATTAAGTGATTATTTGTGCTTCAAGCTGATCAGTGGTTGATTAATAATACAAAAATATAACACGAAAATAATAAATTTAGGTTATTTACAAAGGTAGGCGACTGAGATGCGGTTGAGTGTATACAAGAGTAAGTGGATACAGGGAGAAACTGTGAAACGATAACTATAGGAAAAGAGTTGGAAAGGATGCGCGTGAATTTTTATTTGAATTTATAAATAATGTACTTGCAGTTTATGTCTTTCACCTATCACTGACTCAGTTTCAAGGCACAGAGAACAGTTACGGTTAATTCTATGACTATTCCCATCATCATGACCATCGCCATCTCGTGAAATTGCATCTGTTTGTCAAGGCAAGAGAGACATCACAACAATGAACATCGGTCGTGACTGAATGAGCGTGGCGCCGAAGCCAGCAATGAAAGCAGAAGAGCGGCACCCCTTCCAAACCGCCGGAGGTGCAACACAAGCGCCCGCGAAGCACTGGCAACCAGGCGTTAGGTGAGGGGCGCCCCGCCGCCTAGGGAGGGTTTCCAAACGCGCGATGGAGCGCAGCGCCTCGTCCGGAAAATGGGCTCTTTATTTGGCTGGACCACCGGTCATCGCCTCTCCGCTCCCGCCGCGCGTTCAGGTGCCGCCGCCACCCACCCCCCGCCCCGCGTTCTGCCTTTGTACACGCGCGGGGGGCGGGGCGGTGCGGGGCAAGTGAGTTAATTATTCAGGGCCGGCCCTCGCTTTGAAGTCGCCCGCGGCGGGGGCGTGCCGGGGCGAGACGCGTGGGCGGTGGCGGGCGGGGCGCGCCGTTTCCGCCGCGCGCTCGCCGCCCGCCGCCCACCGCCCGCCGCTCGCCGCCCGCCGCGCCGGTGTTGCCGCCTCCGGTTGTTCTCGCGCCACCGGCGATCCGCGGGCGTTGGATGTGGTTGCCCTGGGTTTAGTCTATTCCAAGAGCGGCACCACCCAAGGCAATACCAGGGTGCTAGTCACGATTTATTCATTACACTGCGGTGATGTTGGTATTTCACTCATTCTATGGCCTTGGCACTCACAGGTAAGGACAACGGTTCTGGTTCGCCTTTGTTATAAATTTGTCGCTGCTGCTACCTGCTTCATTGATTGCACATCGGGAAACAATGCGGCTACAAAAGATTTACAAGTTAGTTTTGCGAGCGTGGCTAGTTCGTGGAGAGGGCTATATAGGCACTGTGAAATCCTCCTCAAATATTATTTTTGATCAATGAATTCTTGTCTCTGAAACTTTTAGATTTGCCTCGTCAATTTTTCCCTGTAGTCTTTTCTGACGGCTTAGTTTCCTCACTCTGATTAGCCCAATCTTGGTTGGTTGTCTTTGGATCTTAGCTTTATTTTCATGTCGCAGCCACCAAGAGATTCGAGGATGTCAAATTGTAGTTGCGTTCCGTCCAAAACTTCACTATTCATCGGCATCGAGTCCTGCACATCCTCTCGGTGATAAAACATGGTAACTCACGTGGAACGTTTGCGAGATATAAGGAAGTGAACATGATAAAGTTCAAAGGATAAAGAGGTATCAACCACAATAGTACACTAAACTTTTTAATATGTAGAGAATTTAGCCATACACGTGTTTCGGGAGTTTTTCCCCTTCATCAGTGGTTCTATAATATTTAAAATTCAGTTCACAAGTTAGCACATGAAAAATTACATAAGGAAGTGAACATGTTTGCTGGAAGGAGTAAATGGTGCTCATAAAAATGACAAGAGTCGGGGAACAACTGTGCACCATAATTTGGACTGCATAACTGGCACCATAATTTGAGAATGGATAGTAGCGCATAGATAGCAGATGGAAGCGTACAATAATTTTAATACCACAAAAATTATAACTTTGAAGGTTACCATCTTTTACATCCGCGTCCTTCAATTCAGCTTAGTTGTTACATTGCAATGACATTTTCAAAACTATTTCAATAGCAACCAAAACCCCCTCAACGGGCACTAGAAAATTCGATCTCCTTCGTAATGTACGGTAGTATCCAAGGAGAATAACTTGAGAATATGTACTAGAAGTACCGCTGTTCGGTACTATGAGTATAAAGTACCAAAGTAAAAGTAAGACTTCATACAATATCAAAGTGACGCTTGTGTAGCATCTATTTCTCGTAACATTTTCCTCACTTTTACCTGGCAAGATGACTTCCACATGTTGCTAATCCTATCGTGCTGGGGAGGAGTGTGAATCAAAACATAAAGTTTCTGAAATGAATTCCCATACTTTTTCCAGAACAGTTGCAATCCGTATATACTAAAATAGAAGTATGATTGAAAAACTTGCCACATAATTTCTAATCCAAAAATATGGTAAAAACCAACAATTAAATCTGAATTCGAAACTTCACCAGAACAGTGACTATTTGAATTACCTTCAGCACAATAGAGTAATTCAAACGACAAACTAGCATTTACATGATGAATCATCAAATATGGTGGCAGAGATGAGAGCCCTGATCATTTCAGTTTCCATCTGTTGCCAAATACACTACAATACTATTGTTGACAAATGCAAGTTCGTTTATTTACATGTAAGATTGTAAGACATTCCATATACAAAAAAACATGTTGTGGATGATTACGATGTTTCTTGAATTATCGGTAGTGGTCAAATGTAGCCACTATTAAAATCAAAATAATACATCACAGGAAAGAGTCACAGAGATATTTTTCACAAAAAGAATAATGAGCGGGAGGTAAATTTCACTGTAATACACGTTCTCATGTAATGCAGTTGTAATAAAAAATCCATGTCGCAAATCGTCCTACGAATGACTAATTTACATGGCTTGTTTTTTTTATTATCACGATTAATTACTCTATATTGTTTCTAATCGACAAATTCTACCTAACAAGCCAAATTTAAATCATATTGCACAAAAATTCAGATTAAAGAAAGTTCTGACTTTTGCAAAATGACAAGACAGGAACAAAATATTGTTATGGTTATTAATACATCGGTGTATCTATAATGCCATTTAACAAAGTGTGTACGAAGTGCATTGTAAACACAACTTAGTGTTATCTATTACGATATTCAAATGATTAGTTAAATTTATTGCAATAATTGTCATTTCGACCAGGAATCGAACCCAGAAATCCGGGTCTAAGCCCAGTTGCTTTAATCACTGAGTTTCTGAGAAGATTAACTGAAGCACTCAAGATAATATCCGCAAATTCCAGCCGACCTCGCATTGTCAGTTAGAAGTATGGCGGTAATCACCTATCATGTACCAAATAAATGCTGAAATATCAAATGAATTGATATTTGGTAAAATCTTCAAATAACAACTTCAAAAATTGTCCGGAGAGAAAAATAACATAATCGCAGTGAAATCCGTGAAGGAGTGAACACAGGTATGAACAAAATGTATGGAATTCAAAAGTTGCAAGCGTGTAACCAAAATTCTCTCTCTTCGTCTAGTAGTATGCTCCATATATCCCTAACCCTTTCAGCTTACTTCTCGTGTTCTCTAATCTTCCTTCTCTTACTTGTTTCTTCCTCATTTTCCTCTCCCTGTTCTGGCGCCAATTCTACTCTCTTTGTCGGTTCACGAGCAGGGATTGGGGGCCGCTTTTGTAGCGCCCAAAGCGATCTGCTCCCGGGGTGCGAAACAGGGGGCTTTTCCTAATTCACACAAACAAGCAGTCGTCAGCCCCCCCCCCCCGCCGGCAAAGCGAGAGCCTACACACGCTTTCTGCCACTGGCCTCCCCCTTGAAGGGACCGCCCGCACAGAGCCAGCCTCGACATATACGCCTCTCTCACCAGGGGCGGTGGGATTGTGATGCAGATGGCTGTGGAAAATCCAGTACTGAACACAGAGGCAGAGGCCGTGACGAAAGGTAAGTGAAGAAAGTAACCAGCAGTAACAGCTAAGACGTCAAGTCTGTCAGAGTGAAGACATAGTTTTCGGACACCGTAAGAACTGAGGCAATGACGTTGTTTTGCGAAATGGACAGTGTGGGTAGTGTGGACGATCAAACCAAAGCTATAGAGGGATCAGCAACAGAGGTAGAAATTTCAATGACGGGGAGCGGAGCGACAGTTTGTGTAGTTCCAGCCTGACTACATGGCCTAAGGCGGGGCAGGGGTGGAGGAGGTTGGTGGTGGTGGGGCGGAGGCGGGGCGGTGGCGGGGCGGAGGTGGGACGGAGGCAGGGCGGCGGCGGGCAGAGGCGAAGCTGAGTAGAGATAGGGTGGAGCGAGGTTAAGCGAAGGCAGGGCAGAGGCAGAGGCGGAGGAGTGGCAGAGGCGGAGGCAGGGTGGGGGCAGGGCGGTGGCGGAGTGGAGACGGGGAGGAGGTGGGGTGGAGGCGGGGCGGAGGCGGGACGGTGGCGAGGCGGAGGCGGGGCTGAGGCGGGGCTGAGGCGGGGCGAGGCAGAGATAGGGCAGAAGTGGGACGGAAGCTGGAGAGAGGCGGAATAGAGGTATGGCGGAGGCGAAGCTAGGTAGAGATGGGATGGGGCGGGGTGGAGTGGAGGCCAGGCAGAGGCGGAGGCGGGGCAGGGGCGGAGTGGGGGTAAGGTGGCGATGGTACAGCGGCAGCGTAGCAGAGGCTAATGTCGTGGTCAAGGCGGCTCTTGTGAGGGGTGATTGGGTGGGGTGAGCGAGGAGGAACCGGGGTTGGAGTAAACCGGCTCAGGAGGAGGAGATGATGATGGTGGAGGAGCTGGTAACAGGGCGGGGTTCGCGGCGGATGGAGGCAGGAGGCCCGGTATTGGGGTAGGCGGTAGTGGGGATGGCGGCCAACAATGCCTTTGTGCTCTTCCCGGGGCAGGGGCCGCACGGCGCCACGCCGGTCCGCTTCCCCGCCGCCCCTCGGCGCTGTGCGGAGCGCGAATTTGATACGGATAAGCAGCTAATCAGTGCGTAATCCACACTCTGCACACACCGCCCCGTTGTTTGCAGCAGTGCGCGCAATCAGGGTCGATGGGTGGGACGCCCTGCTCTGTAATTTAATAGTGCGGAACGTTTTTGAACGTCAACAGACTGCGTGTGGGGGCTTCTTTACTGCACGTCCCAAGTAACGAGAGATGGACGCTCACTGACATTATTTGAAACTGTCTGTCTTTTGCTCTATTTTGAGTGATTATCTCCTGCTTTGTGGAACACACAACGGACCCAATAATGTTTTAATGTAATTACTTAACTTTAAACAGATCCCAATCAATTTAATTTGTTGCGTGAAATAACGGAAATGGTTCTAAATAAGATATTCACTCAATATAGCATTTGATTTGATTGATTTGTGATTCCGTGTCAGTCAGCAACTAAAGTCATTAACCACGTAGAAGTACATGTTTTTTTCGCGGGAGGTGGCCGTAATCTCCGTCACTGGGGAGGTCCGGCGCCAACCTATCAGTCGAATTACGGGATTTTCCCCAACTAGCAATCTCCCACCAGCGGGGCAACACCTCAGCCAGAACAAACTCTGAGCTCAGAACAGGTCTCCCAGCATATGTGGTAGTGTAGTGCATGTAAGTGTAAGTGTGTATGGGGAGAGGATAGGACAAGTATGAGTTAGGAAAGATCTGGCGTGGTCCGTGGACCGTTTGTTAGGATAGTGCTCCGCCATTCGTCTGTTGATCAAAGAAATCACGGAAAACTTCTGATGAAAGCAACCGGTCACAAGAATTCGACCTAGCTATATATAAAATCCTACCACAGTCGGAACTCGAATCTTAGGACCTTTCGGTCAGAGGCTCTGCAGTGACATCAATCGATGCCCTGAACCACCTAACCCGGCCAATCAATGTATCGTGAGTTCTGAAGAAAAATGACACATTTTCATTTAAAGGTAGATAAAGAAAGACATTTGGAAAGCGGTAAATTTTTAGTAGAAATAAACTAGAACTCTGTATTCGGACGAAAACTGCCGCTTTACTGCCGCGCTAACGAAAGAGTGACCTCGCATTGCCGGAAGCAGATACCTGTTGGAATACCTGGGTCGAGGCGGAAGCGGGATGGGGGTAACGCAGCGATGGTACAGCGGCAGCGATAGATACATTTCGATTGATGATGGGTCTTGGATTGATACGGGCAGATCAGCTGAACCTCGCTGGGCGTTCAGCCGCCACCTCGGTATTTAAAGCCGCCGCCCGTAGAGATGACAAAGCACTTTTGTATATTATTTCTTGGTTCGTTTTTAACATTCGACCATTTGTTATACATTTACACATTAATCTTTTAGATATTATTTATCCCAATATAGTATTTGAGTAAACTCCTCTAGCGTGCGTGTGTGTGCAGTTTCGTCTCTCACGGCTAGACCATTTCCCGTGAACCAATCGAGACATATGAGGTTTCATTGAACGCGTCTCGGTCTTCTGATGAAGAACTGATGTTTTCCGATCCGGCCACAAGAATCCAAGTAAATGCCAAAAACGTGTTTTTTCGTGTTTTGGCGCTGCGATCTTTGTGAGTATGACGGGAATTAAATCAACACCACCTAAATAGATCCAAGTAAGTGGCGTTGATTAAAACCGCATTATTCCGTGGTTATTTTCAATTCACGACACCATAATTTTCTTTCATGGGTGGCAATACTGTTTTTTGACAAATGAGCAAAAATTAAATGAATATCAAGTGAATATCGAGTGAATATGAACAGTGAGTTGTTCGCTTCTTGTCTACATTGAACGTTTTCATATAACAATTAAGATGTTAGTAACGCAGAAAGTGCAATATTTCAATCCTACGTAGCTGATTCCTAATAACACGGGAAAGTATGTGCTGTTGTAGCACCACTAATACGTTATCAGGGCCCGGTAATGATTTTTTTCTGCCGAAAATCCGCCGTTTTTTCGCACAGCATTAAATGACTTTTCCTAAAGTATGTATATTACTCCGTATATACGTACGCATACGGGAAAACAAAAAAAACGGTTAAGGCCATTATAATCATAAGACATTAAACCAGATTTATTGACTTTTGATAACCTAAAAAATAACTGTCAACTTTTCGTGTGATAGAATACTTTCCTAGTACCAGTACTGTCATTTCTAATATAAAATATCATTAAGATCATGTCCATGATGTGGTAGTTGAAGTAAATCTTAAAGAATAACAAAAATAACGTAGCTGACAGTACCGATCTTGGTGGCACTTCTGATTTTACAAGGAGGGGGAAACTGTTGTGATTAGCAATTCTTATTCTTTGTTCTCTATTTTTTAGAAACTTTCAAACTAATCAAGAGCAATATCTCTGACTTTCAGAGATATTGACAGATCTCTGACAGATCTTTCCAATGTGGACAGCATTTATGTTCTTGTAGTATTTATATTGAGGAAATTATGTTTTATAAAAAATACGATTTCAAAATTTTGACCGTTCTTGATCCCCTAATAGTAGAATGGAAAGGGAAAAACTTGAAGAAAATTAAAGAAGAGTAAAAACTTTGGTCCTACATGTAATTTTCATTGCTTAGAGCCATTTTTGAGAAAATGTTATCACTGTTTTAGAAAATGCGCAATTTCGAGCTCCGTTTCACAGAAATGTTTGTTGAGTTTTTGAGAAACTTCATCGCAGGTGATTTGGAGCACTTGCGCTAATAAAAGCGACAATGTATAATGAATGCCTATAATATAAATATTACCGATACGAGAGATGTATCAAACAAATCGCAATTGTCGAATTTGTTTAAAAACCAAAAGAATGCAACAGAATGGCAATTTATTCTGCGCATTTAGTATTATTCTTACAAAAGGTTTAAAGAAAATTTGAAGTCGCTTTTGAAAAACTCTTGTTTTTAATATTTCCCATATTTTACACGTAATTGTGCAAAAATTACTAATATTCTTAAAAATGTACATGGTCATGTCATTAAAGAACTGAATGAGGAGAACAAATTTCATTTGAAAAATCTCAATAGTCAACGTCGTACGCAGGGGTCTAAAATGGTTTTGTTTCGAACTAACGAAGTGTTCGAATATTCACACTTCACAATAAAAATTGGACCTACAACATCCATATAAGTGAATTTCAGTTTATTCTTACAAGAAATTTAAAGAAAAACTTGGAGTAATTTTTGAGAAAAGTTTGAGAAAGTCCCAAGGGTTTCATGTAAAGTACTCCAAAATACAAAAATTTCTTTCAAAACCGCAGGTATATAATTCGGACCATATCAACCGACAACATGTGTAACATACCAACCTACATTTACATTGAAATCTCTCTCTACATGACGTATATTATCTATCTACACTTCAAATGTGTATGAGAAAGTATTAATACAAAATGAATTAGAGAAGCTACAAGGACTTGCAAATGAATTTTGAATTCATATTACTTTTGTATTAAAAGAAAATGTTTAGATTTAAGTTTTAATCGCGAGGAACAAAAAATTTTACAATAGTTTAATCTTTAACTATCCTATTGAAAATAGGAGGTCCTTGCCATTTATGGAAAGTTACACGGGCTATTACTATTACTTCGTTTAGCGTTGATGTTCCCTTTAATGTTAGAAAAAAACCTGTCCAATGTAGACACGTCTGGAAACTTATTTGAGATAAAAACAAACCCCAAAATGACCGTTTGTGATGGAAGTTATTTCTTTAAACACTGAACAAATGGGGTTTTCTTTCTTTGTTTGTTTTTCTTCCGAAAAACAGTTGCCTCCTGGACCGCGAAAGCAAACGTTGCTTGGCTTGTGCGTCGCTCACAATCAGGCCTCCAGCGTGCCCGGTTCGCGGATTCAGTGGCCAGCGTTTGAACTACCCGGCGTCCACCTCTTCGTCCCCGTTATTCATCCCCAAATTCCCTGAGGCAAGATCCAGAACACAGTTGTCTCAAAGAGGAAACGTTGTGATACGTTACGATACAAGCGTGGAATGTAAATAGGGTTAATTTAGCTTAACAGCACATACATTCAGGAATTACTGCTGACATTACAATTTTCGAAAATTGAGATAATACAACGAAAATGAAACATAAACTATTGTCAAAAATGTCCTTTTTCTATCCACAGAAAAAGAACTGAAAGAAAACTTTGGAACCGTTTTTCACGTTTCGCACGAGTCAATTCTTTATAATAATATTGATAATTTTTCGAACCCCTCAAGTTATTAAAATAACTGAACTAAATTGTTTACCATCTGGTGCGATTATATCTAACGGTCAAAAATGTTATTGAAAAAAATATTTACTGATGTTAGCGCTTAAAAATATTGCAAATATTGTGACTAGAAAACAAATAATATTGTAATTTCATGTCTCTATACAGTTCTATATACATGAAAATAGCCAAATGGGACGAAAATATGTATTTTAATTTTTTAGACATGGCACACCAATTATAAAAATCTGAAAACATTCCATAAGATAGTTGATATTTAGAGCAACATTTGAGAATTTTCTCGTGTTCCCGGCGGAATAACAACTTTCTTTTAAAAAAATCTAAAAGTTTCAAATCCATTTAAAATTTCGAATTTCGCAACAAATAAATTTTTAAAAATTATTTTTGAAAAATTCAGTAAATTTCACATAAATAACAATTTTTTCATGAAAATTCATGCGGGCGAGTCAGTGAAAAAAATAAAATAGAAAAAACAAGTTTTTAGTTGTTACGGAGGATGTGAGGGAGGCAGGAATTTAAAAGTTTATGAAAAAATGTTTTTCGTTGTCACAATCCTCAGGAAAGATTCATTTTTCGATTCCAGGCGGGGGCACTTTTTACCATCTTATCCGGCTATAGCCTTTGAATGAAAAAATCCCTAACATCAATACTATACAAAAAGGTTACAAATTGCTACAGCAAAAAAGGCAATTTTTGGCATATAAATTAGTATATACTATAGGTCCCTGAAAACGATAATGCGGATAATTTTTGTTCTAAATGTAGTAAATTACTTTTTCTAATAAGTTTTGTAATCAGAATGAATGTTCTGTGAGTTCTTGATGCAGAAAAATCGATTAATAGCAACGTTTGCCTGTCTGCCTTACTGTCTGCCTGTCTGTCTGCCTGTGTGGATGTCTGTCTGCATGTCTGTATGCATGTCTGTCTGCATGTCTGTCTGAATGTCTGTCTAAATGTCTGTTTGCATGTCTGTTTGCATGTCAGTCTGCATGCCTGTCTGCCTGCATCAAAGCTTTGCACGATTTTCTAGTTATCACTAGCATCTACATCACTGCCATAACGAGTTTTTACTGCAATTGATATTTAATCTATTGTAGATCTGGTAACATAATATACTTACAAAATGGACGATGGGGAATGACAGCAGGTTCTTCTGTATATTGATATTTTCCATACAACAACCGGTATACATCTTGATGAATTAAGGAAAGCTGTGATCACAGAAAAATCATAATCTCCACTCTCTTCACCTAATCTAAAAATGATTAAGAGCACATCAACATCTTTATTGCTGTATAAACTGAATCTGTGCCCGCGGAGGCGGGCCTAGTGGGCAAACTGGGCAGAACAAGTGGGATGCGGCCCAATGTGGTCATTCCAGGACGCTCACCGGGCGTTCGGCTCGGTGGCAGCGCAGCGGGGAGAGAGCGTTTCCGGAAGGCGCCACCAGGAGCAGGGCGAGCTGCGGCGCCCCGTACCGAGGCGCTGAACAGCAACTGTTATCCGTCGCTCCTGCCGTCCCCGCCGGATAGGCGGGAAGCGCATAGACTCGCACAGTGGGCTCCGGGGGTATGTTAGGGCCTCTGCCCGGAGCACGGACAGTCTGGAGTTTGCGGCGATAGTGCGGTCTAGTGGTGTGTGCGAAGTAGTTGGAGGATTGCTGGGTGACGACGCAAGGTTTGGTTATTGGAAATTCTACTTGACTGTGATGACTACGCCGTTTTCTGGTACATATTCCGGCATATTTGGAAATTGGCTTGTATTCTGGACTTGGGATTTTGACTTTTGTAATCAACAACTTAATTAAAAACTGTTATTTCCTGCCCTGGCTACTTTATACATAGCAATTATCATCATTTTTATTATTCCTCTAATTCACGACTAGAGATTTTATGAGTCTAAAGTCTACTCCGGGTTCCAACCAACTTCCTAAGGAGTAGGTCTAGGGACTATCGGTACCTCTACAATACTTTGCGCAAAATGTAGGTTGTTAGAAATAAAGCAAATTCTTGCACTTCCCAGTCTTTTGAATTACGTGGGAGTTTAGCCAAGTTCACTAATTTTTCGGAACGAATCCCAGACCTCCGATAACATTTGGCTGATCTTGATTTTCAGTCGTACTTCGACTTTCACATGTATTTAAGACGTTTCTCTGCCTCCTTGGTTACGTTTCGATCGCATGGCACAGCAACGTCTAAAGAAGACAAGATTTTTCTCCAAATCCGGGATAACTATTTCCGATTGATTTGCCCCTATCCTGCGATCCGTTTGACTTTGTTGGATGTAAAATATTGTATAGCGTCCAACAGATGTCACCGGTTTTGGTGAGTGTACGTACCACTTGGGGCATGTGTTTGGAACTTCGAGGGCGGTGCAGATCTGCCAGTGGAGGTAACTACACACTCTGTCGTGTCTTTTCCAGTATTCGGTCTTTTCGGAATTTGACAAGCTAAGACGATATGATCAATGGTTTCTACTTGTTCCTGGAAAATACCGCATTTATAATCTTGGAACCGTTTGAGAACAGCTTTATCATAATGTCGTGTCCTCAAGGCCTGATCTTGGGCAGCTATTACAAGTGTTTCTGATTCTGGCTTCATTCATCCCCTTTTAAGCCACATAAATGATATTTATTAATTTGTATACTGTCCATTCGTTTTAAATATTGTCCGTGGAGTGGTTTGTCTTTCCACGATTTCTTTAACATTTTTCGTGTCTCACATTTCATGTTAAGTAGCATCAGAATTTCAGTGTCTCTGACATTCTGCGTGTCTTGCATAGTCTTGTTAGCAATGCTTCTTGCTACACTAACAATGCCTCTGTTTCTTATTCTTTGGTCAAATTGTATTACCTACCTCATTAGTGGGATCTTGATGACTTACTGCATACTTTCTCATCCCATTGCAATGCGCCAGGAGGGCTCAATTTGTCTGAGGCTTGTTCCTCCTTCCTTACGCGACACATGTAGATCAGCTCGAGAGTGGACGAAATGATACATTGTTAGCAGTTTTCTGAATTTTCGATCCATGATCCGAATGTATTTTTCAGTCCAGTCCACAAGTCCGAAACTATTCGGCTACAAGCACCGCCAAACCAACTATTCATAGAGTTCAGTGTGGACTGCCGGACAAGTCTCACTCTTCTGTAATACTCCCTGCGAATTCTCTCTTTCATTGAGTTCCTCGAGATAGTCTCGTCTTCTTCTTATTGTTATTATTATTATTATTATTTTACCCGTATAAAAACGGTAGATGGCGTGATTTGTGTGTGGGTTTTGGGCAAGCGTTGGGAAGCAGCCCCGGCTCGCAGCTCGGCCTCCGCTTCTAGTTCCCCGGCGCCCGGTCCGTCCTTATTCCTCCGCGCCTTTCCCTCCCGTTCTCCGCCTCCAAGCGCTTCCCGCTCCGCAACAGAACGCCGCCGCGGGAGAAACGCAGTCGAAGCAACATATCCTCGCGGCCGCGACCCGAGCCTCTTATCCTTCAGCAGGACGAGCAATAAATAATTGGGCGACCGCAGGCTTAGCGTCTGTCTTATGGAGATATATGGGGGTCGCGGGCAATAGCTTATGATCACAGAGGCTTCTCCGCGGGGAGACGCGACAGCCGGTCGCCGCGGAGCCCGAACAGGGTGCGGGAGTGGAGGGGTGGGGCGGGGTGGGGTGAGGCAGGGCGAAGTGGAGGTGGTGCAGCGGCGCAATAGAGAGGCAGTGGGACGAGCGGCGGCGGGACGCCTGGACGGCGGAACGCGCAACGGCGGGGCGTTGCGGTGACAATGGGAATTTGGGGCAATAGAGCAGTGTGGCTGATGTGTGCGAGTCTGTGGAGTTGTTGCTCGGTGAGAGGAGATGATGGGGCGGTGAGATGAGTTGATGAGGTGATGGGGCAGTGCGACGGAGGAGCGACGAGGCAGTGGGACTGATGTCGGTAGAGCTTGTGAGTCGGTACAGAGGGTACTCCTGAGGCGGCGGTACAATGGAGAGGGGGGCGGTTAAGTAGTGAAACGGCGGTAATGGTGGGTGGGATGGTGGAGACGGCTGCGAATATTTGTGTGGCTGTGAGATTGTGATGATCGATGAGGTTGGAGTGGGAGGGAAGCGAACGTGATTGGAGAGGAAAGTGGGGGAGACCAGGTCGGGAAGACCGGCAGAGGTTGAGAGGCTGTGAGATTGTGGATGTGGAACCTAATCATTGAGACTTCAAGGACTACATGTAACGAGGAAGATGTGTTGGTGGTTAAGAGAGGTAACGGTAATTGTTCGAGGAGGGGTTAGAAATTGAATCAGTTCATTCGGAAGGATCGACCGAAGTTCCATCGTGGAAGAATATCTAGGTAGAACGGTGCTGGTCCTTGAGATTGCAGAACTTTCTTTTCTGGCAAAGTGACAAGAGAGATGTGTTTGAATGCTACGTGAGTGCAAGTGAATGTCTTGTGATATATTCTGCTTTTTTTCTTTAACTGATGAAAGAATCCTTTGAGTTTGCAAATCTTAAAAATATCAAGATTGAAAACCTCCAATTTTCACGTGATTTTCTTCAAGATATTTTAAAATCCAAATTTTGTATTTATTGAAATAGTCACCCTGCCTTTCTGGCTCATTTTTTTAAAATTTTATATTGTACTATAGATAAAATAGTTAAGTAACATTTTAGCATCCTTTAAATTTTGCTATAGGGAGCTTATCTTATTTCATTACAGAAAAACGTGTATATTGCAGAACTCGATGATTTCTTTAATTCTCTACTTTCTCGCACTTACTTCGTAAGAAGAGAAAATATTGTAATCCTGCTCCGGAAACGACGATTTTTCGGCACTCTAGCGCCTAGGCGACCGAGATGCCTGACCAGCCACGATGCCATTCCGGTCTCCCATTGGCTGGCGGCGCCGTTATATTCAGCGCCTTTGCCTAGCAAAGCCAGTCGCCGTTCCTACGGAGACGTAGTTCCTATGCAGTGGCAACACGGTCAACCAAGTCGTACCTACGCAGTCACTGTTGGACCATCCGACTCGAAGCAGACGTCACGGAGTCACCTCAGTCGCAGCCCATTCACGATTCTGCCATCACCATCCACGTTTCGCTCACCTGCCTCTGAAGGTCCATGCTAAACAACGTGGAGACAACAGCCTCGCAGACCGGCGCAGCCGAGAGTCTCAACTGATGTCATTGCATGTCACACATCTAGTGTGCAACTTCACGTCAAACGACGTGCAACTCCACGTCGGGACCTCACCACGCCGACCGTCGTAGCCGGAGTCCCAACCCGGTTGCCAGCCTGTTGCAAGGGAGTCGCAACCCAGTCGCCTCCAGTCACGCGACCGTCGTAACCGGACGTCTCTGCCTACAGTGCGTCACAAGTCTGTGGCCGCGCCGACCTGTCGTGGAGACCCCGCCTCACCTGGAGTTTCTGCCAACATCATAGCGCATCACAAGTCGTGGCCGTGCCGACCTTCACGGAGGCCACACCTCGTCGGGAATCAACCAGTGCCCAGCCTAGCGGCACCAGGAAGTAGATCCTGATTCTACAGCATACCACTTCCCGGACACCACTTCATGGCAACAACACTGATTTATGTCTTGTCTTATGTGCCCACCCTAAGGTGGCCTCATCTTTATTAAATGTTGTGGAATATAAACCAGACTTGCTTTAAGGACTACTTTTCATTCCGTAAAGACACAACACTATAAGTGGATTATTACTTCCTGTAACTCGTGGTGGAGTCAGAAACAATATTTTGTGAGTCCTTGATAGTGAAAGATCGATTGACAGCAAAATTCTGTACGTCTCACTGTCTTTGGTCAAAGCCAGAGCCAAAACTGTTCAATCTTTTTCCTCCAAAATTGAATTCCCCAATCTATTTAAATTAACTCGAGGCCCTCTCGGTGCGAAACATATTTTTATTTTTTGGGGTACTTTCTTCAGCAACATTTTCAAAATATTCTCAATAATTTAACTTGTGAGGCTTTAATATTTTTATTAAACTTTGTCTCGGATAGCGTAAAGGACGCTTCAAAGAAGGAGTACGTTTCGTTTTCGTTATATCCTTGATTTTTCGAAAATAGCAAAACGTTCAAATCTGTTTGGCGTTTTCCTACAATATTCAAGATACATATTTTTCCTTATTAAAATCTGTTGTTGAAACACAGATCTAGTAATAAAGTCACGAACAATTTTTCGAAAATATGAATAGTTTTTGGGTTATTCGGCGTGAAATTTAAGAAATTTAAAAGGCTCCAAATCCTTTCATTAAAATTTTCCTCGTATATGTGAAAGAACGGTGTAAAAATTGGTGCTAGTCTTGTTTTCAGCTATGTTAGTTGGTGAAGAGAAAGAGTACACCTAAATGTAATGAAAGAAAGGGAGTTCAGTGGTGATACTGGTGGTTGGGAGAGTCCCACTGGTGCACAAGACAAAAGCAAACTCGAGGTAAGATTCAAAACCGCAACCCTTCCAGAAGAGAATATTAGGACGCTCCCACCGTTACGATCTCGCCCGTCCGGGACTTCTACAAACATTTATTGAGCTCTATTAGAATACAATAGATATGGTATTATTAGTATTTAATAAAACAATGGTATAGTCAACGAAGGGAACAGGTCATAAACCGTCTACTAAACTATAACCGTAACATAACCTATTTGGACTATAATATTGAAAAGCGATAAGTAAAAGCGAAAAGCGATAAGCTTCAGAATGACGTGAATATTCCTCACTAGAAAAAAACTGGGGGGGGGAATAGAAAGATAGCCGAAAATCAATTTCATGTACTGTGAGATAAGTGGTAAAAAGATAATGAATAAGAGCTTCTGTTTGTATCGCTTAACCCACATACAAAAGAATAAATATATTGTTTAACGCTATATCGAGTAATATGCATTTCATGTTTATTTGTGGTAGATATAATCTTATAAAGATTAGAACAGGGTCAGTGTCTTTTAAATTTCATTTTTCTATTGGCATCTATCTAGAAGTGTAAAATAAGTAAATTAGATCACTCAATACAAATTTTATGTAATGGAGTTTTTGGACATTTGATAAGAGATTCTTACAGTTTTGGTCACACATTTAAACAGAGGGTGGGCTGAGTGCTTCAACCAACCGAACCGTGTTATAAGCAGACTTTTCTGCGACCGTTCTAAAATAAGTGTTGCTGCCAACAGCCGTGGCAGACGCTAATCTTCTGAAGCAATCTGTCGAGTCAAGACAACACAGATTACATATATTAGCCTTCTTAAAGTAATAAAGAGTTGTTTTGTTTACTTCATTAAGATATAACGTTTTGGAAACACTAATATTCAGGAGTCACAAAGGTAAATAATAAGTGAATTAATAAATAAGTAAACCTTTAGATAATTAAATAAGAAAATTAGTGGGTAAATGGGAGTGTATGTCCGGAAACTAAGCGCAGTAGCGACGGTGCGGACGATCTTCTGTGGCACTGTTTCATTTCTGGTGCTGAGGAGGTCAAAGATTGGAAGGAGAATGCGTGACGTCCGCGACAGGAAATAAATAGTTTATAAAAAGTTTGGTAGATGAGTATGTACTTGTTTTCTGACAAGTCTTTCAACCTTCGGGGCTTTTTCCTCAGCCGTAGCTTTTGTCTCTTTTCCGCGGCTTTGATCCGAGAGACCATTCGGGAATTTGAAAGGTCAGAACGCGGTAGGATGTACGTATTGTAATGACTTAAAAACCTTCGGTCAAGCCAGGTAGTATGGTTATTTAATTTATAAGTTTAATAATTACCTATGAAATAAAAGATAATACTCAGAAATTTAATGAAATAAAAGATAATACTCAGAAATTTAATGAAATAAAAGATAATACTCAGAAATTTAATGAAATAAAAGATAATACTCAGAAATTTAATGAAATAAAAAATAATACTCAGAAATTTAAAAGTTATCAAAAACCTGCTGAAACATTCTAACATAATCCGTTCATGAATCGCTGTTTTACAAAAAAATGTATAAAGTCAAGTTGTTATTCTTACCGGCTACGCAAAAAGAGGAAAAATTTCCATACAAAGAATTGAACTTATAATCTAGAAACTACCGGTCTGAGTAAAATAATCATAATTTTACTGATAAATAGTGTTTCTCAATGACAATCAATACAACACAACGTCAGCATTTGTGAAAGTAGGAGTAAGTTTATGTAAAAGTTGCTTTAGGAGTAGTTATCTTTAGGAGGATTCTCTCCAGTGAGTGATTCTGCAATGTATTGATCCTCCTGAACCTAAAACCAAAACGTAGTGTATAAAGGAGATTTTCGGTAGAGTTCTCTGTAATATTAATGTCAAAAATTGACAAGCAATTTAATATTTCACACATTATTTCTACTTTTTTAATTAAGCTGTCTAAATATATATTCAAGACCTCGCAAAAGAAGTTTCGTATATTGCTAGTTTAAAATATTTTAGTGTTTGTTGGTAAATAAAAGCGTCATCGAGATAGACAAATGAAACTGAGAATGCGGAACGTAAAACGGTAATCGATTGCATGAAAATAAAATCAAACGCGTAGGAGAATGAGCCGCGTAGCAGCGACACAATTTCACGTGGGCTGTGGTGCTTTGTACTGCCTCAAAGGACAATCAAAGTGCAGGTAGCTTTGTCTCTGAACGATGCGCTTCCGCTTCCTGTGAATTTGTAATAGTGAAAATTTCCTGAAACGAAACTCAGAGAATCCGAGTATAGAATTAATTGAAAACTCGAAAGAGAGTGAGCACAGAAGCTGAAAAAGGCTCCATCAATGCATGTCTCTTTGATCTTTGTTCTTTGGAGCGCATAAACTTGCTTTGTATGTTGAAGTAACAGAAATGAAGGTAAACTTTACATTGACGATTAAATAAATAAACATTTGTTTTAAGTAGCTTGGAGAAGAATTTGTGAAATTAAAGTAAAAGAAAATTTTTGAAAATATTTTCATAACATCGCAGTTCAAATGTTTACAAACGTATTAAGTGATACTTAGTGTGGCTATTTCACGAATAAACTTATTTCATGACTTGAAAGGATAATTTAAACAAAATTATGGCGATAAACATCTGGGATTGGTTTAATTTGAATATATCCTTGCTTACCATTGGCTACTTACAACGCGGATAGACATGAGTGAAATAGTCATAAGTAATATCACGAGAAGTGCTGCGATAGCCGGTAAATTCACGACTTGCGTAGCGAGGAGTGAATTTGCCGGCTAGCACAGCACTCGAGTGATATTTAGTGTAACTATTTCACGAATAAACACATTAAATGATTTGAAAGGATAATTTAAATCACAGGAATTTCGAAAAAGGGGTATTACTCAAAAATATAACTGAAAAATGAAAATTTTCTTATCGGATCTTTCATTGAGCTCCGACTTATCACTGCCTCCTGGAATAACTTATAATCAAGTAACATTTGAATAACAGTTTAATGCAGAAAATGATTTCAAATATGTTTCAATTTTATGGTAATAAAACTTTCGAAAAACAATTATAACAAGGCTACTTAAAAGAACATTTATTAAAAGCACAATCATTAAAGTTGTAGGAAGTTGTTTTCCAAGTCTTGCCCTTGGGAACCGTGGAAGTATTTGAAATAGAAGATACGTACAAGATGAATTAGCAGCGGAATTCGTCGATTTGGAATGGATTGAACACACTTGTGCACTCATTAAAGTATTTTCCTGAATAATTTTTTTTGTAACGTTCCATGTTGTTTTGATAGCACATTCCTTGTACACTTCACCATCTGATCTTCGTATATTAATTACCTAAAATATGTGTAAATTCCTCATTTGTAGTTTGCGCTGTTGTAGTTTGTATTCTCTTTCTTCACAAAATTCTTGAAATTGCTTCCACACGCTTTCTTTGTTCCTTTCCCTGTTTTTCGGCACTGAATTTTTAATAATATATTTTATGGTTTACTAGTTCATTGCTGTGTGTTTACAGACCTGAAACAAAACACGTAATGGTATACTTAATACCCTTGCGGGCCTTTCTGATTGTTTATGCCCTAGGGCCTTTTGAATACTTTACGGCCCGCTCTAGTACCAACACAACACACAGAACATACTTATGAATTCGACATTTTAAAGTTAAGATGCAAGAAAATACAATAAATAAATGGCATAATGCTCAAATGAATAAAATAATTCGTTATAAACCTTATTTTGCTTAATTTAAATGGAAATTGCAATTTTGGAATGTTTCCGTGAATTTATAATTGCCATCAATCACTCCCATTTCACTGTTACGTATCACCTTTCTTAGAGATTAATTAGTAAATTCTTCTTCAGTAGCAGTACTAGTAGTAGTAGTAGTAGTAGTAAAAAGATATACAAGGCACATCGGCTAACATCCTCGAAATGTTATTTTTTGGCATTATGACATATTGTAAATAACGTTTGACAATAGTCGCTAATAACCTAAAAGTACAGTTTCCAAGTCTTTTTAAATTTAGTCACACTCGTAAATATCAAATACACAGTAAACAGTTTCATATATTTCTCAAGATTTTAATGGGAATCATTGTTCGTAATACTGATAGCTTTTGCGAAAATTTCCGCAGGAACTTCACAATATTCTATCATTTTGCACGAACAAATCAGTCCAATAACGATTATGCAATAGAAATTAGATATACACTCTGTTTTGTTTATCTGACGTCATATTGACAAATGACCATCACAATGCGTCTTTTCACTTTAGACGCAAGAAATAATACAAAATGTTTCGAATTCTCGTTTTATTCAGCAACGAACTAGTAAACCATAAAGTTTTGTATGCACCACGGGCGTTACTAGATGTTTTTGCCCCTCAGGCGACTTCCAATCCCTCGGGCCAGAGGCCCTCGGGTTTGGAAGTCGCCCTCGGGGCAAAAACGTCTACTTAACCCCCTTGATACATAAATAACTATTATTTCAGAGTTTTAAACATGACCAAAACGATACATTTTAAAATTATTGATGCACACAAACTATTTTGGAGCTGAAAGCATTGTTATTGTTATCTTGAAAAGTTAAACAAACTTTTTACAGCGATAAACTAGTGGTGCTACAGAATGGCACAGACTTTCCCGTATTAGTTTTCTATTTCCTTGGTTCTTCGCTAGCTATTCGGAATTGTCATTAACTCTTTCTTGCCAGCTGTCATCTTCACCGCCAAAAGTATATTTTTTTGTCATTTTCTTACTTTTTCGGTTTCCTATTGGTAGAACGGAAATATTAATTTTAGAATATTCAAGGAAACAAAAACCTAGTCGTAAATGGCAATTTTCAATTTTCAATTTTGTAGTTCCAGAAAGACGCCGTAAAAATTTTAAACTTTTGCAATTTTCAAAAATTCAGAATTATCCATGAAAATCGGACTTATGCCATGTTAATAAGTGTATTTTTCTCTATTCATACAAGAAATTTAAAGAAAAAATTTGGAGCCGTTTTCGAGAAAATTTTGAAAAATCTCCGGGGGGCTTCATGTAAAGTACCCCCAAATTTTGAAGAAGCTTTTTCAAAATCTCCAAACTTTGACTAAAATCAGATCGATCGGGGAATATCCATTTTGGAAGAAATCGTACGTATGGTTTAGGCGCTAGCAGTGTTCACCGATGGGCAGACGGACAGACGGACGTTTTCCTTTCAATTGGTTTTTCGGTATCAAAGACCCACAAAACTGGGTTTCTGGCTAGAGCACGTGTTAGGGGATTTTTTTTCTTAATTTAGCAACTGGTTTTATCTACTTTTTCCTTTTCACGGCCCGGCAATTATTTTTTTTCCGCCGAAAATTGGCCATTTTTTCGGGCAGCGTCATATAACTTTCCCTATACTACGTATAACACTCTGTGTATACGTACGTATACGAGAAAGTAAAAAAAGGTAAACAAGCTGATGGCGATAAACATCTGGGACTGGTTTAATTTGAATATACCCTTGCTTAGCATTGGCTACTTACAACGCGGACAGACATAAGAGAAATAGTCATTATAAGAAACCATTTGGATTGGAGATATTATTGTATGGTACTCTGAATGTGCTTAATGAGTATGGTATAATGTGTGTGCCATTTTTTGGAAACATGGCAACTAAAGTGGCACCTACAACTTGATGAAATTTTGTTATTGGATAGTTAAAAACACTTTTAAGAAAATGGTGCCGGTCTCATGTTGGTTGAAAACCCTGATTTTTTGAAAATTGAAAAAATTCAAGATTTAATTGGCGTCCACCCACAACCACAATTACTAAGATAGAAGTTTTTTCTTAATTCAATCTGTTCATAAAAACATCTTCAAATAAGGTCACTTTGTTGTTGTTTTTTTTGAAAATATGAGTTGTTGTTCTATAATTTCGTGACAAACATTTCGTCCGCTCCAAATTGACTGCGCTTCGTCAACGTTATAAAGATAATTCCAGCAGGATGCCTCATAATTTAGAATTTATATATTACTTCATATTTCTTTGTTCATTTTTTACATTCGAGCTTTTTTTATACGTTTACAAATTAATCTTTTATAATTTATTTAACAGCTATTTTAAATTGCGTCCTTTAATTGAGTTAAATGTGAAAAAGAATAGATAATTTCGCTTTGCATAATAAGATGTGGGAATGAAGAGTAATGTACATAAAAACAGTTGTTTTGATGAATATTATATTCCATTATATTCCATTATTGTTTTCACTTCCTTGCTAGGGGTACAACAATGTTAATTTGCAAAGTGTATCCCCAACTAATTAGCAATCATTGTTTCCTGTTGCAACACATTGTTGTAACGCCTCACTGATAATAAGGGGATAATGACGGCCGCTGATCATTCGCATTAATATAACTAATAATTTTATTTACGGCTAAAATGCACATCGCGCATCGTTAGTAGATTTATGTATAACGTGGATACACTGAATTCAATGTCAAAGCTGTTTTTGTTTAAACGTACGAATTAAAAATATACATGTGTTTTTCACGTTTCGTTTGTTTAAGAATTGTTACAATGGTTATTGAAGTTTATGAAAGAAATTGTCGTACACTTCAATTACTATTAGCAATATCGCGAGAAAGTACGTGCTGTTTTAGCCCCACTTGTTATAAATTACTCCTCAGAACAGCCGGTGAGGTATGTTATATACCATTCAATATCATCTGATCCCTACAAAAAAATTTACTGCGTATTGAATAAAAGAAAAACGATGAAACGCTATCGGAACAGTTGTCTTATAAAAAGCAACTCACGAGTGAGCAACCAGATTTTTCGTAATTATTTTGATGTCAATTGCATATATTTTAATTATTGTATTGATATTATTAGCCAGGGGAATGCATTTACATTTTACAACGCTGCGCTGGCAACAGTGCGTTTCTCGCTTCTTAGTTGAATTGGACTTTTTCAAATAATAGCTGAGGTGTTACATAGTAGCGCAGAAGATGCATTATTTCAATATTACCTCGCTGTTCCGAAATCCGCAACAAAGTATATGATTTTGTAGCACCACCAGATTTCATTCAACAAGCTAACTTCAAATTATGAATTGTCGGAGCGTTTAGGTGAATTAGGAGCTCTATCAACCACGTTAATTGATTTACTCTGCTCTCTTACGTCACATTTTGTTGCAACTTCATTTCAATCACAAAAAAGTCCTTATATGAGTGTCCTCAAAAGTGTGTTCTTCATTGCCTCAAAGAATGCTAGAAACTATCTGAAGATGAGATTGATGGAACATTCTCAATTTTATCCTGAAATGATGTGAGAAATACATGAACTTTGCATGTAGAATCGCAGCTTTACTTTGAAAAACATCAGTGATGTGTATCAGAGATATGGACATGATTATGACTGAATCTGATGTTTAAATATGGCCGATGTTCTTCATTGTTACCGTAAATATGGCCGATGTTACTGTGGAATGACTGAACGCAACCCCTGCTACAGGAATGATTTGTTGACTGCCTACCAAATTCAGTTCCATGTGTTGGGCATTGATACCAATCATGCAAATTGTGTTTTAAGTTATTTTGCGTTCTTCATGATTCTGTTTATTGCAACATTGAACGCCGTGAATTTTCTGTTAGTATGTACATACATTTCCACCTGAACTTGACTTTTTACAGAACAGAATTTTACTTTCACCGACACTCAGTTTCCGGAGACTGTTCAGAAGAGAAGTCATTTGAATAAAACCTAAGGATGTCCCAGTTCTTCCAGGAGCATTCTGAGTAGGTCGTTCTCACGAGAGTAATTGCAACTTGTTCCCTCCGTTCTCGAACAAATCAAAGATTCGAGGAAGAATGTCGGAACATCCTGCATTTCCCCGAAGGACTAAACTTATTAAATTCCGCGGGCGGTGTGCGCCGAACTCAGTTTGTAGCCCCTCGCCTATTAAATCCCACCAGTTTACCAGGGACATGCGTCCCACTTCCCCAGAAGCTAATTAAAATTTATTTCCATTGCGCACATCTGCCCATCCCCTCGGGATCTGGCGAAGCACAAGTTGATTTTTTCTAAGACCACGAAATCCCGAGAAGATTTAATATCCAGTTTCTAGATTGCAGATTTGACGTGTTTCAAATAAAAGTATATATTGAATGTTATACTTATTTACAAAAATATAGATATATACTCTCTATAATATAAAAACAAGTTCAATATAACCGCCGATTTTAGAGACTGATAAAGAGAGAACATTAATTTATTTACAAATGACTTATTTAATCAAAATATATTGCATTTCTATATTTTATGTAAGACATCGTAAGTAAAATAAAAAACCAAATATTATAATATTTTCAATACAACCCTACATTTATTTATCTGAAGTAAAGAATAATTGAAATATGTATTTTTAAAAAGGTACACCAAAAATCTGAAAAACCTTTCAGTGTGCTAACTAGGGTATATTTTCTGGCTTTTAGATTTTATTACAATATCTATACGTTTCTCACGAATTCTATTAAATTAATGTTGAATTATAAAAAAGTTAAAGTAAGAATATCAGACTCACCATAATAGAAACTCGCAGCTTGTCGAAACTGAAATTTTATTAAATATCACTAGTTGCACTTCTATCATTATTCATTTAATAATCCGAGTATTCCACTCACAGATAATGGTTTTACGAAAGAACCGAAAAAGTCATGCGAATAGCACTCATCACTTATTCTACTTACATAATCATTTAATTAATCAATGCCTTTTATCCAAAGCAATCACAATTCTAAAAGTTCCAATTCATATCTCGACCATTCAGTCAAAAATTAATCAATAAACTGAAACCGCATTTCGAGCCATCCCGGCCGGCAGCACCCGTGAGAAAAGGAATATCTTTCGGACCGTAGCCTCCCCCTCCCTTGCAAAAAAAGGCGCAGAGCGCAGCGCGAGCCGACTCGCAGGCGGTCGGAGGATGAGGAGGGGCGGGGGAGGGAGGCGAACGCCGTCAGGGGGCATTAACATGCGCAACGGATAAAACGGGGCGACCGGCGGGGCGGCAGGGGCGCGGGCGAGGGCGCGGGCGGGGGTGCGGGAAGGGGCGCGGGCGGGGTGGCGTGTGGGGGCGGGCCTCCGCGGGCGCCGCCGCCGCCGCCACCACCACCGCCGCCGCCGGCACGAGGCTCTAATATGTATGCAGATCGGATGGAAATGCGAGAGCGCGGACAACGGACGGGAGCTCGCACGGCGCCGCCTCCGCGCCACACAGCGCCGCGCTCCACGCCCTTCACGGCCCCCGCCCCCGCCCCGCCCTGCTCGGCCCCGGCGCGACCGCCAGCGGCCGGCCGCCGCAGACCGCCCGCCCCGCTGTGGACGCCGCCGCCGCTGCTTCCCCCGCAGACCTCGGCGCCGCCAGCGCCCCTGCCGTCTGCTTCGCCGACTTGCGCACGCACATCTCCCCCTCCTGTGCTCTGGCGTATGACCCTTGCGCCTGTGCGCACCCTCGTCCTACGCCTTTGAGGTTTTGGTCCTCCTTACCCCACACCCTCCTCTCACGTCGCGGCTCTGGCTTGTGAGAATTTTACTCTTTCTTTTCGTAGTACTGGTGCAGAACAAACGTTACTAACTTAAAGGACATGTGGCGAGGATAATCACATTTTGCCAATGAACATGGTTGTTGGGGAAAACATTATATAACCAAGTGTATAGTTGATTATACTATATGTTGTATACTAAAAGAAAAACTAACAACTTTGCTTAGTACAACAATTTACTATTCCAAATTCCAAAATCCCAATCCGAGTACAAGCCCGGTCTCGTTCTCCAGTAGGCGTAGAAGTCCAGTCGTCGAAGCGTAGTCCTCCGAAATTCCGACGTCCCAATCCTGATGCGTAGCGTGTTCGTCGTATACTCGTGGGCAGGCTTATTCAGGCGGCGATAACCCAACTCCAGGCTCCAACTCGTTCTGCTTGGGACGGCGCCGCGCTCCTCTTTTATAGCGCCGCCGCGAAGGGGCGGCTGCCGCTTGCCCCTCCCTTGGCGCGGAGGGGTTGCCGGGCGGTAGGCCCAATTCACCCGCCAGTGACGGGTAGGTCCACCGACTGTCGCTCGGCTGTACCGTCCCCGGCGCCCGTAGCGCCGTAGCACCGGTACCGTCAGATGCTGGTGGCGCGCATAGCAGCGGATCATTGCTTAGGATCATCATTGCGTAGGATGCCACACTATATCCTTATATGACCCATTTTTCATGGTGCTTCTAACTGATGGTTAGAGACGATTGTGCTCGAGCGCTGAGGCAGTTTGCGCAAAATCCGTCACATGTCAAGATAGTAGGACAGGGTTTTGCTCCCCACGAAACATCGAATGAAATTCGCTCGACCTTGAAATCCACACATCTGATGCTCGGTACGAGCGACACGTCGAGTTGATCGGCAAGGAATGCGACATCAATGTCGATGTTTTCAAAACATTGATGTTTTAAACATGATTATATCAAATATTTTTAACCTCGATGTTTTCACGTTGTCTTTTTTTGTTTGTGAATGAAAAACTTCCACAATCACAATTTTGTAGAAGTGTGTAGAAGTGAATGAAATTTGATGACACCACTGTAAGTTCGAAGAAACGAACGTTGTTTATAAATTACCTTCATCGAACAGGGTTATCTTTTCCCGCAGATACGACTCCAGTGCCCCAGTTCATCCTACGCCATTCCTCGCATTTCACTAGCCGAGAAGCAGTCAACGCAAGTGCACTAGGCATAGGATCTCCCCTTCTTTCCGCATCGTTTAACGGCGGACTGAGGAAGCTCTGAAGCCTTGAGATGACCGTGAATGCTCAGGCTTTTAGATTAATTTTTGTTAACAGAACTAACTTAAAAATTATCAGAACTATTTCACCTTGATTAAAATTTAATGGAAACGATCCCTGCCCAATTAAAGTCTCCTCTGCACGAACGTAAGTGTTAGAGGTTTCTAAACAACCTTTAAATATTACACGTTAATAAAATAAAACCATGTGTTAATAAAGACATCGTTTTTTTTTAAATTTTGATCATCCATGAAACACCAATGTTTTGTTCTCGGTGTCGCATTCCAAAAGTGAAGTTCGTCATGGCCACGAAACGATACCAATAGGCAATAACGACAACAAAACAGTTATATAACAAACAACGATAACAAAATAGCAATAATAAACAATGATAAAAAGGCAGGTTTAAAACAAATATAACAATAACAGATCTAACAACACCGCTACTAGGAAATTCCACACACGCTACGCACTTTAAAGCACAATATTCCTACACTTGAGACTAGACTTCGCTCAGCTTGTTAACAACAATATTCGAGGCACGCGATTCATTTTTTCTCTAATTTTAGGTGACATCAATTTTCAAATGCCGAAGCTTCTGATTCGCTGTTCCCTAGGTTACTGCACTTTCACGTGACCACGAAATGTCAACTGTATTCTACTTTTATTCGGACCATACAAATCTTTACTATATACTGACAAGGTGTCACGTATTACTGAAAATGACAAGAAAGCCCATAATATCGGCCGCCGAGGCCAAGACAACTGCAGTAGAGGAGTGAATTAATGTGTTAGACAGTCACTGTTGCCAGCGGCTACAATCTTGGACGTACTTCCATGAAAAGCAACTACGAGGCAGTTTATTGGCATATCACCTGGAGAAATATCGACATGGTAATTCAATGGTACATACGTCTTTATAATTGTAATTCTGGTTGAAACAGAAGTTCACCTTTTCATTAGAAAAATCTAAAATTTTTAACCTGTAACTTCCGTCAATTATTAAATGTTTCTTGCCCCAGGCAACTTCTCCATGTGATTAATTATGCTTGTACATCAGGTCAAAGATTAGACTGAAAGCAAACAAAAGCTTCATGTCGTCTAATTTACCATTAGCAAGAACATGGATGTGAGATAATGGTCTGAATAATGAAGTATTGAACGTGCGTGTGAGATTACACTTCGATACAAAAAATAACAGCAATCATATCTGCTGTTCATCCAAAGATATGCTATCAACAGAATGTGGTTGGTTACCTAATATATTTGCTGCACTATGTCGTAAAGTTTTCGATAAAGGGGCTAAACGATAAAGGGAACATTCATGATAAGTGAACCAATAACTCATACGTTTATACGGGATGAAAAAATCGCATCTAAAGATCATCAAGAGATAGAATCATGCCTTTTATATTATGTTAAAAACTTCTAAACCTGATTATGCATTCTGACCAATGTGGGGCCAGATCCGCAATATAAACTGCCAGTGCTATGTAATTACATTTGTGCATCTTCAGATACTGTGGATGCAAATCACACATTTCTGGTAAGTTTCCATTGATGCCTTTCTTGTGGCCAAAAGTTTTGTCTAATAGAAAAGGAGAAAAGATTTCACACATACATTTTTTATCTACATATTGGCATTCAATAATACAAAATGCTAGGAAGAAAATTTTATTCAAATGACCCAATTCGACTTTTTTACCAAGGTACTTGAATGAAACATTACAAACAGGAAACTGTGTTAATCGAAAATGAAGGTAGAGTGTTTGAAAATCCAATGGTTGCGATTTAGAAAAGAACTTCCTAATAAAATTCAACATAAATGTTCAAATAATGAAATGGTAAATTTTCAAGCACTTGTTATTGGTGAAAGAAAATAACTTACAATAGAAAATACATTGCCACTTCTATATCCCGTTGGAAATATCATCAATAAAGCCAAAAATAGGATCTCATTCAACTACTGGCCTATATTCCTCCAGTATGTCATAATTTTTACAACAATGATCATCGGTATGGGCTCCTGTTACTGAGATGCTAACCGATAACTTACTGGAGGAAGACTTCTTTTCAAAATTAGGGTTAGAGTTCATGTAATTTAACTGTACATTCTACTATAATGTTCACAATTTTTGTTCAGAATAAATGCAATAAATATACAGTGTATTGCACAAACTATCACACCAAAATAAAACCAAAATCTTAAAAGAGCAAAGTGGACTAACCCAGATTAAAGAGTATATTTTAGTTATTATATGCTATGTGTTCGCACTTTTATGTACCTTCAGACACCTAACATGCCACAGTGACTTCAGATATCACTATCCCCAAATTATAATACTGTTGTGGCTGTAAACACCCCTTTGGAAAGCGCGCCGACCAGGCAGCGCACTGCGGCGGGCGAGACAACAAGGAAAGGCAGCGAACCGTGGAAAACGCCCGCAAACTGGCAGCGAGCGAACACTCGGCGAGCCTACGCCCCAGAAGCGAGTCTGCGGCGCCGAGGACGTTATAAGCCAGCGCCGCCACCGCCGAGGCAGTGGAGTTATTATTGAAATGCCCGAGTGAGAGTTGCGACTAAGTGATTGAGTGTAAGACCCGGCTTAGATTTTGTTATTCTGTCACTTGGTATATTGGTTGACTGCGCAAGTGTGTGGTACATCTCTCGGTATAAACGGTAACTTGGCTTGATTAATGGTACATTCTTTTGAGTTACCCGAACGATACATTTTTGTATAAAAGCTGTGTGTGTGTGTGTGTGTGTGTGTGTGTAATATAAAAATCTGGTTCACGAAGTCTGCCTGTGTTTTTCTGAACATAACAAGTACATTATGAAACGATGATGTAATGATGAGTGTGATATTACGATACGAGCGAGGAACGAACGAGCGAGAATCGTAAACTTCACACGAGAGTATTAATACATCATATATCATTATATACCATCGAGTTTCATACGGTACTTTTTCTACGAGTTATGGTCACTTTTGTAAGTTGAACTTTTACTTTGAATCATTTCGTTGCAGCATGCAGGGTTCAGCCAAGGCCACCTAGCGGACAGCTCCTTACCCACCGCAGGTGGCTTTGTTTTATGAGTCCGCCAGCGAGGAGTACAGAAGTTGCGGCAATAATTCTGTCGTCACCATTTTTGCTTTTTCTCTTATTTCTGGAGGTGTCAAGTCCACCTTTGATTCACTAGACATTTTAAACTAAATAATTGACTGATTTTTAAGAACAACCACACGGCACCAACATATAACCCAAAATGACTTGCGTTCAGATATTAACCTAACCAAATGTTCTCTCCAATACCTGCCATTGCGCTAGTCAAATAGGGTCGAAGTGAAATTAGGATTCAATTTATTTTAAATAATATTTCACATTAAGAATTGCTAATAATAAAAGGAATAAAAAACTGAGAAGCAGAATATCATACTAAACACAATTTTAATGTACACAATCGAAAGAAGCATTTATTGTAAAGATTCTTAAGATGATTAATGAAGTGTCAATACTTGGTTTGTAAGCTTCTCTGTGATTGGTCAAGAACCTGTATCATAATGAAAACTGTTTTGTAATGAGTATAATTATGCAACGGGTTACAACCATCAAATGACAGAATTATACAATGGGAGTATAAAAAATAATTCTATATACTATGTAACACAAATGAAATATTGTGTAACCTTTGCCCTTACCTCAAGAGTGGCGGCGGTGTCAGGCTGCGGTCGGTAATGAGAACTCACCTGCAAGGCCATATGCATAAATCCCGCAAGGGTTCAGGAGGTATGCATGCACGGGTTTGCGGGGTTTATCATCCATCAATCTGAATTTATGATAATTTTAGTTTGACTTGAAAACCCCACCCTCTCAATTATCCCCTCTACAAATTAACTACGCCTAGTGCGCCCTTATGACTAATTAACACTTTCAGTTCTCTCCCTTTCTCTCTAAACTTCCCTCTCTCTCATTCCTCCCTCACATTGCTCATTGGTAGTTTTGAGTTCATTGAAGGAGCTCACCCAGTTGACCTTCTCGCTGGTTGGCGGAGGGTTCCAGAAGAGTGGTGGGAAATCGGATGATTACCCCGCAGTCCAGGTTGAGCGACTGGCCCTCGCTTCACATAGCACGGGTATCACGTGCGCCTCACTTCGCGATCTCCCGGGGAGATGCGTGTCTTCCACAGTCTTGTCCAATTGTGGCGACCGTTCTCAGACCTCCGCGGATGATCGGTCCTCATGTCGAGCATGAGCTCGGCAGAGTTTTTTATGATTTTGATAATCATCTTACCGAACTCCGCGGTAAATGGTTTTGAGTAACCGTAGACCAGTGCGCGGTACTAGGAGGAGATGCATCGAGACGGCGAACAATTATTCAAATAGGCAGACGCGGCCCGGCGAACAATTAGTCAAACAAGACGAGGAGTCTCTGTAAACAAATATTTAAGTAAGAAGGCGAAGTGGCCCAGCTCCGGAAGCCGTTCTTACCTACACGGATCAAGGGACAGAGGCAAAAAGTGCCCAATTCCTGCGATCTATGTTCTTCTGCCTTTTGCATTGGCGAGGTGTGATTATGAACAATGTTTCATTTTCCCTGCTGCTGGACGGCTTTTAATTATTTGAATGAAGCATTTGGTGGTACAGAGACGTGTGCTGTTACAATTGAAACCATTCCTCCAAAAATTTTCTTCCATTTCCTCCAAAGTTTGTTACTCCACTCTGCCGCTCGTAGCCTGATTTGATGAATATTATTATTACCGCACTATACTAAGCTAAATATAAAGATTTTATCTTCCATGAAAAGAGTGCCTATGTTTTAAAAACATAAAGCATACGTTTTCTGAAACATAGGAATACATCCATGAAAGTACGATCCAAAAGCGAAGCGAAAGCTAAATTAATTACATTAAGACTAATACTCGTTACACGCAGGCATGACAGCACGAATACCGGCAGTCAACCAACATTTTATCTTACAGAGGCATTAATCGATTACAACTGTTGCCATTAAAAGGATTGCTCACGTCCTTTGGGCTCTCTGATGCGTAAGCATTACGAGCATATAAGAGAATTTCATTTATCAAGAACAGAGGGACAGGTATCTTCTCGATGAAATCAATGAATATTCTGAAAATGGCACCATTTGGTCTTAGCACCTCTTCTTTCAACATGTTTGTGACTCTAATTGATCGGTGGCATTATGTCAAATCAATTAAACGAACGTATTTAGTGGCGCGGGTTACAGTGTAAAGTAACTTACTTTAAATACCACTCATATTACAGGAAAGTCTCTTTTCTTAATGAAAGAATTAATAACACGGAGACTAACTTCCCCTGTATTCTCATGTGAAGCATCATGTCCAATTAATTTATGTACCTACTAGTTATTCTGCTCTACCAAGAAACTTTGTCTAGAAAACTCTTCATAAGCTCCATTTAATTACATATAAGAATCAGACAACGAACCTAAAATACTATTGTACTCAAAGAAATTGCCGACGGTTGTTCATTTTCTCGTAAACAGACGTGACTAAGAAAATGAAACAACCTAAATTGCATTTTGCTCTGAAACTGGCGGGACTTTTTCCCTTTCACGTAAAACAAGGTGCCGACCAGGCATTGTTTTTAATACCATCTACCAAAAGAAGAGTGTACAGCGCACTAGTGGCCTTCACAACAGTTACGCTGCTAGTAGTTATTCGTGACGACGTCTTTGAGATTCTCCGGCAGCACAGCTCTCCTGTTTTGCGTATTATGGACTGGATCAGTTTGATCTCCGTTATGTTTGTTGGAATATCCTCAGTTATCGTCTCGGCAGTAAAATCAAGCAAACATGCAAAAATTGTCAACCGTATGTTTTGCTTAGTAGCCCGTGTTTTTGCAAGTGTCGAAGCAAACGAATCGAGGTCAGAAGTGAAAACAGAACATCAATTCATAGTGATATTCTGCTTTTGGATTCTAGTCTCGCTCGCTAAATCTACTTTGTTTATTCTCACCAAGAAAAATAGTGGAAGCGCAATTTATAGTATTGTATATTGTTTCAACAAGGGTATTACTGTTTTGTTGTTTTATCAGTTTTCATGGTATGCGAATATCTTGAAAAAAACATTTATTTCGATTAATAAACTTATACAAAGATTAACGTTTTTAATGGTCGATTTTAATATCGAAGACAAATTGTGGAGATACTCATTAGAATCATGTAACATTGCGTATACGTATGGCCCATCTTCAGTAAAGCGAATAGAATCATTTCTGAAGAAGGTCAGAACATTGAGCAAATATCACGTTGTTTCATGTGATACAGCTGCGGAGCTCAATGAGTTCTTTTCACATATATTTTTGTGTATTACGTGCTACATTTTTGTGCGATTGGTTATTTACTTCACAGTCACGTGCGTCGCTTTAGTTGGAGCTTCACCGGACTACAACTGGACATACCCTATGCTTTTCGGCATCGATGCATGCCTATACTTAGCCATTATAACATTGCTCCTCATTTCCTGTGAAGGCACATGTGAACAAGTAAGTGTAATTTAAATGTCATTTAATTACAGAATGTAGTAATCTTATAATAAGAGAGTTTCATTTCCTTCAAAAATGTTTATTTTCATATTTCAATTCTCTTATTGTGTATCGTGAATTTTTAACGTTGTTATAATTTTCACGTTTTGGAATACTGATGAGAGATTTTGAATAGTTAACAGGGATGAGTCAGCAGTGATTTTGACAGGAAAACTTAATCGTCACTGCCCGTAACCTGAACATTAAATACTAACGAACCATAACTTAATCTCCCTAAAACTCGCAGAGGATCACGTTATAGTAGGGTCAAGTATTGATAGAAGATAACATTATGGTAGCGTCAAGTATTGATGATGCTACCGCCAGTAGCACTGTGTTGAAATTGTAAGGATTTTGTAAACAAATTAAGTATGCTGTATACTGTGTGAAAATTAATTTAGTTTATTTTATCAATGTCTTCGCTGAATAAATTGAAGGATTCTCATAGACTTTTGACAGGAAGAATGTGATAAACATTTCTCGTGTAAGCGATTGTTTAAAAGCTATTTTTTTCATTTTTATTTCTTCTTGTTCGGCATTTCTGCCTTTCAAAGGTCTTCACATACTATTTCTATAACGTTTTAGGATGAACCATCCTCAGGTCTGTCAATATACTCCGGTATAAGTTTGTTAATCAATAGTTGGAATTGTTTTGTGTGTGAGAGAGAGTGTAATAAAGAGAGGGAGCAAGAGGTTATATTTTCAGATAGTTAGGGAGGTTTGATAATGTCTTTAGCTGTAATTTTTACCTTGATGGTAAATTGTTATAGCTGGGAATTCTGGTAGTAACTCATAGAAGTTTTTTGAAATTTTGATAATATAGTATTGAATAGATTCTATTTTTAATTCTCTATGTAGTTGTTCATTACTTATAAGCCACAGAGTTAGTTTTTAGTTTAGTTAATGCCTTATTTTACGTGGCGAGACTCGGGCCATCAGGCCCGCTCTTCCGTCTGACCACGCAAATTTCTACTACGCTCCTTTCACCTAGCGGAGAAAGAAGGTATTATCTCGGGCGACGAAACAGGCGATTTGAATTTAGCTCAGAGGCGTCATTTAGGCTTGAGGATCTTTTACATGCAAGTAAATCTACTAACATGGGCCAGCCGGCTTTACTTCCCCTCCGCGGAAGGCGTACGAAGGATTTTTTCGCCCTTAAAAATCCACGGCTTCGATCGGGTTTGAACCCGCGATCCTGGGTATGACAGTCCGGCACGCTAACCGTCACACCATCGAATCCGCAACAGAGCTTTGGTAATTTTTCTGAGATACTTATTTTGTATAACTTGGAGTTTGTTAATGTGAGTGTGGGATGCTTTTATCCAAACGGGGTTCGCATAGGTTAGTGAGGATCTAATTACTGATTTGCAGTGGCGAAGCGTGAGGTTAATTTTTGGATAAGCTCAATCACGAACATATTGTAAACACACATACTTAATTTTTGAAATATCGAATATTACGAAGCTAGAGATCAGAAGAATACAAAGGTAATATAATAATAATAATAATAATAATAATAATAATAATAATAATAATAATAATAATAATAATGATGATGATGATGATGATGATGATGGTGAATATTAATCCAATCATGCAACAATACTGAAATCAAGAATAATCCTACTACAGAACTGAAAAAAAATATAAATGAAACTGCTTACTTACATTGATGTATACAAGTTGTTTTCACGAGATTGCGGGTTTGCGGCCATCTGAATTATTTTAAGTTTTTTTGAAAATTAATTCTAAACGTCTGGCTTTCATTTCAGAAAAAATGTCTATCACTCTTTCTTTAAAAATAGCATCTTGCGAACATTTACGAGAAATTTTTTTTATTGAAATAGTTGCCAAGTTGGAGAGTCTGCTATTTGACATAGAATTGCGTAAATGGGTTTTAATTCTTTTCAGTGCTCATTGATCGTTCAGTAGTAGCTGATGACATCGGAATGCTGAGAATCAGTTGCAATAACTTTTCCGTTTGTTTATACACAGATTGGAGATCGTTATCAACAATAAAAGCTAATAATTCAATGCAAGGTCTGACTTTGTCTTCTGAACTGTATATATTGACGAGTTCATTTTGTAGTGCTACAAAGTTAAAAAATAAAGGATATGCATTCTTAAGTTTTTGAAATTCAAAGTTTGGAAACGTCTTTTTGCACTGAGCAAATTTTCTGTAGTTTAAGAGTTCAACAAATGAAAGTTCATCAAATTTGGAGAATCGTTCATCTAACTGTACTATGATGGAATCCAATATTTCAAAAGCACAGCGTTTATGATTCTCGACAAATTGCTCGGGATTGAAGTCTGTTGTATGATGTTTGTTTAATTCCAAACTCTCTTGAAGGCATTCATGCAAAACGGTTTCAGAACGTAAAGCTGTAATATTTGTCTTAGCGGTTCTAATCTCATTGATGCATAAGTTTACATCACTTGTGCACTTTGCTTGGAAAATGCAGAACAGATGTTCGCTATAGATAAAAATTCTATTGAACAAGCACAACAAAAATGTAAACATTAAAGAGTCTAAAGTTCTCATGAGGCCCAATGCACAATTCATAGATTCAGGATCCCAATCATTAGACTCAGCGATGTAGCTTACCGCATTCCTTAGTTCTTGGTAATGATGTTTAATCGTAGACACAGCACGAGAATTATAATTCCATCGTGTTTGCACTGGATGAGGTAATTGGAATCCATGTTGACGAAGTATTTCTGAACGACGTGCAGATCTACTGAAGAATGAATGAAATGCCGTGAGGTTGCAGATGAAAAATTTTACTTCTTTAATGTATTTTGCACTATGTAAAAGAACCAGGTTCAGTTGATGTGCATAACAGTGGATGAAAATCGCAACCGGATATTTTCGACGAACGATGGCTTGAACCCCTCCGTGACGACCCGCCATAACAGATGCTCCATCATATGTTTGGCAAATTAACTTTTCTCCCATATTGTACTCGTCTATGACGGCAATGACTTTGTTAGATATTCCCTCTGCACTTTTATCGCTCGAGACATCATAGAAGCCCATAAAACGTTCTTCAATGTTCTTGCCATAAACATACCTAACAATAATACTGAGTTGTGCCTTCACAGAAACGTCAGTTGTTTCATCCGCTTGTATTGACACAAATCTCACGACATGTATTTCTTTTTGAATCTTCTCATTTATGGCAACTGTGACCGATTCTATTAGATCATTTTGAATATCAGAAGAAATTCCTTTAAACACCGTATTGCTCTCCAAATGATCTTTCATTATTCCTTCTTCCATGGCAAGCAAACTTAATGTTTCTAAATAATTTCCTCTGTTGAGAGAATCTGTACCTTCATCGTGCCCCCTAAATGCTTGTTCTTGATTTCCTAAATGACAAACAACGTCGATTAGATGGCCTACAATTTTTCTATTACGTGCAACATCACTGTTATGTTTTTCAGCTTGAATGCAAACTCATCGTAAGAGCTGCATTGTATTTCAGAGCACTTTCTGAAATACAATGATCAATTCTGTATCTCCCAAGCATATGGAAAGCCTCTGCATTTTGAATATGCAATTTACTTGTCGCATGTTTCGAGGCTTTAAGTTCAAAATTTTTTAATGTAGTCTGACCATTTTTACACCAAGATTCTTCCCCACCAAACATCAGGCAGTAAAAACAATGATATGTCTGTTTTATTTTATTTCCTGACAACCATCTGTATTTGGAGTACCATTTTTCTTGAAAAGTCCTTGTATATTTCCCATCGTTTTGTGAAATATTTAACTTTGGTCTGGCTATTTTCTCTTTCAATTGCACTTTTTGTTCAAAGGACAACACCTCAACTGAATTACTCAACAAAAAGTTAACTGAATCAAATGAGTCACCATCTATACTCACAGAACCTCCCATTTCGTCGTGCGGTTCTAATCATATAAACCTAAACTATTTCATATATGTCAATTATAAAATAAAGCAATAAAGCAGAACTGCCACTTTGAACACCGTTATATGATATTGCTCGAACAACACTTCACTTGTAACGTACACACCAACACGCTATTCACGCAGCTCACCAACTGATCCTATTATTTATCTTTCCACGCACAGAATATTACTAGGGGATTCCCACACTCGCCGCGATGCCAACCTACACATACTTAAAATCAGTATTTTCTAAATGACCGTGTATTATTAAAAGTTATTACAAAGTTAAAGAATGTGGGAGAGAATGAGACCACTCTCAATATTGTGCTTATTGAATTAGGAATAGATGAATTCAAATACTGAAATTTGAAGTAAATTAATGTTTTACTCGGGATGTTTGTAGCGATTAGAAGTTGCCCAGTGACCTCTAGCGGACATTACCGGAAGTTCCACGCATGCTTGTGGTGAAGAGAGCGCCTGCCGGCAAGAGTTTCAATTATTTGTACAGTCGTGAGGCCCGCCTAATCTCTGCCCAAACAACACAGCCAGCCCACTCAACGCGCATGCGCGCTCACTTCCCCGCGCCCCGTCCCTCGCCTTGTGACATCATACCGTGTTAGGCTGAAGGAAATCAGCCTCTCCCAGGCCTCGCCGCCTCTACGGGTGGCGAAAAGACTCATCGCATGGAATATGCATAAGAATAGAAAGAGAAGAAATAACTTGGCGGGCATATGTACGGCTTTTATTGGTTAAAAAGCGACATTATGTATGTATAATTTTATTTTTTAGGAAAGAGAATTTTTTCTTCTTCTTCAAAATTATTTGGGATAGCTCAGCTTACTCTGCCTACCCTGACGCTTCGCCACTGCTGATTTGTAGATTATTTTACCGCATTTTATGTTAAGTAAAGATTTATGATTTAATAGGGGGTACAGATTTATAATTTTTGTGTATGTTTTGTTTACTGTGTTTGTAACATGTGCATTCCAGGTTAATTTGGTGTCCATTGTGAGTCCTAGACATTTAACTGGTGTTTTATTTGGTAGCCATGGTATGGATGTGCTTTCGATGAGTAAAGGAGGAGGTAATTTAGGCTTACGAATGGTGAAAATCCTTGCTTGTGATTTTGAAGTAATAATTTTGATTCTCCATTTTTCAGTTCATTTCAAAAATTTACGTAAGTCATTTTGTAGTTAGTCATGTGCGCATAAAATATGGGATGTGAACATTGCCATGTCATCAGCAAACAAAGCTATTTCTGAGGTGTATGATTGAGGAATATTTGATAAATAGATCTTAAAGACGATGGGAGAAAGAAATGATCCTTATGGGACCCCTGCGTCTATTGTATGTTGTGTTGAAAGTGTGCGCTTTATTTTAACTTTAAAATTCCTGTTGCTCAGAAAGCTATGAATGATATTAAATAGATATTGTGGAGTTCCTAGTTGTAACTTGAACAGGAGTCCAGTATGCCAAGCAGTGTAGAAGACCTTTTCTATGTCCAAGAAAATTGCTAGTGTGTTTTCGTTGGTGGAATGCTGTGGTTATAGATTCGTTTAGACGCAGTATTTGATGGTTAGTTGAATATTTGTATCGGAAGCCAAATTGGATGTCAGGTAATGTTTTGCTATTTTTTAAAAATTAAATTAATCTACTTAGCAGTAATTTTTCTAAAAGTTTAGCGATGAATAGAAGAAAGCTAATTGGTCTGTAATTTGACGGGTTTCTTGCATCTTTTCCTGGTTTTCAGAAGGGTAAAATTACAGCTGTTTTCCAACTTTGAGGAAAATATTGTAGTTTTAGAGCCGCATTAAATAGATTAGTTAGTGCAACTACTGATTTTCTGCTTAATTCTTTAGTTGCTCTGTTGGAAATATTGTTTAAAAGCTGTGTGTAAAATTACTAACATTAAGCCTCGTCAACAACAAAGAGTCTTGACCTGCTAGTGTATCAAAATTGTTATTTCATTCTAAAAATATAACATAAACTCAGTATAAAAATTTTCATTACAAAAAGTAATAACATAAAAATACGCTTTAGAAGTTCGTGGAACGCATTCCTGGAATAGTTAGTAAATGACGAACGAAACGTAATCGGCAAGGTTATTAATCTTGCTGTCTCATAACAACTTCCAATTGTAAGAAATTACTGTGACTTCAGAGTTTTTGTGTTTAGTTGTTGTTTTTTTTACCTATCCACCATTTTCTGGTAAGATCCAGAAATGTTAAGCAGGGCGGTGAACGCGAACATGCGTACTGCGTTCCATTCCGTACTCCTCGCACTTCGCGTTGCGGGAATGGTCCCATTTGTTTCTCACTTAGACCGTCAACGTGTGTGTTCACTCGGTTTCTTCCTGTCTCTGCTCTACAGTGCCGTGTTAATCGTGTTTTCTGGGATGATGGTGAAGTATTCCGTATCATAATCTCTGAACTACATTCAAAACTCTGAGTCAGTGATCCTTCACGTAGTAGTAATTTTTCAAGTATTAGCTCATGCAGTTATCATTGTTGTATGCTTGGTTACTGGGTACATGCATCGATATAAAATTTCCGCATTATTAGATGAGCTTGAAAATATTTTAAGTGCAATGACTTCGGCTAATAAGAATGTTTTAAAAGAGATTAAAAATTTAACGCTAATGTACGTATCTGGTTGCATTATAATACAGATTTTTACTAAATGCTTATCAGATTGGGCTTACATGAACTTGTACCATAAACATAACATGGGATTTATTGCTACCAAAAATCTTGGCGACGTGTCTGGACACATTGCCTTGGCTGCTTATCTCCAATTTCTTTTCTTCCTTATTATGATTCGTAAATTATTCACGATGTTAAATTTTAAACTTCGTTACCACACAGTTCTTATTCCTACATTAGATCTTACTAAAAGAAGTAACTTATTTAATGAACGAATCATGCTTGACGTAACAGGTAATTCGAATTGTTTGCAACTAGAGAATCATTTTCAAAAACAACTAAAGGAAGTCAAACATATCCGGTCTCTTGCGTCCCTCCATCATTCCTTATGTGATGTGGCATATTCAGTTTCAACACTACATTCGCTTTGGTTGCTTTTGAAAAGTGGCGCTGACTTCGTGCACATTATGTGCGCCGCTTATAATATTTTCGAAAAAGCAATTTATAAAAGTGAAGACTCTCGAAGACTTCTGTGTTTCTGGATTTTCGGCACAATGTGGCTAGCCATGAAATTTTACGTCATCGTGAGAAATTGTGCATATACATGCCAGGAGGTAAAGTAACTCAACCCGGCTCCGTTAGCTCACAGCCAGCATTGCCGCTACCTCTGCAGCTTCTCTGGCCGGGAGATCCTAGGATTCGAGTCCCGACAGGGACAAATTTTCGACACTAGCTAGACGGCTATGTAGAATTCAGCCGCTGTCAGGAGGAATTCTAGCGGGTGGCTGCTCTGCTCAGTAGTTTTCCATTGTTCCTTTGGTCAATATCAAGCGTGTGCCGGAGCAGTACCATAAAAACGGGCCACGGGCCGCGCGAGCCTTCCATTTTCTTTTTTGTCTTATCTTCACCTCTCATTCACATACATACACTACACTACCACACGTGTCGGGAGACCAGTCAGGAGTTTAGAACTTGGTCAGGCTGTGCCGATGCCACGCCGAGGAAAATATTTGAAGAAGAAAATCTCACGCAAGCCTACACAGAGGTCGGCGTCCACCAGCAGGAGAAAGACACTGCCTCCCGAAATAAGCATTCGCTACACTGACAAAACTAATGTCCTTAATAACTGACGTTCCTGGAAACATCAAATAATGATTTTGTTATAATGCGAAATAATACTCGACATATTGAAGTAATATTGTTCATATTCTCTGTAAGGAGGCAAACTGATACTATCATCGAATAATTTTGGGTCCGAGTTCTTTAATTAAAGATACCCCTACAAATAATTTGGTTCCCATTTATACACCAATAAACATACATCATATGTGTTATGACACTACGGGAATAATCACGACGCGATTACATAAAAGTATGCTGAACGTCTGTGTTCATTTGATACGTGGCTTCAGAATATTAAATTTTTCAGAACTCTATTTCGTTCATGTAATGTTAGTACATAGGGTTACATAATTTCCAATGTTGTGTAAGTATATGGTTTTTGGTTCAGCATACCTTTGTTATAAATATTCCTTCGGCATTCTGTTATAATTACAAAATACACGTTATGCTTTTCATATTATATGGGCGACAGACACATAAAGTTCCATAAAATATAAAAGCCTCCAAAAATGTGTATTTCAAACGTCGTGTAAAACGTGCTTGGCAAAAAGGAGATGGCAACTTATGCACACGTAGCCTTACATTCTCATACAAAGGATGAAGAAATTAGAAATTGTGTTTGACGATCGTTGAAGTATATTTCTAAAGGTTTTCAATCTGCTATAAAATTCGAAATCGATCAAAATGCGGAATTACGTACAAAATCGTAAATCACGAACAAAATGTGAAATGGTCATGAATATGCGATATAATTGATAAATTGTATTTTATGGTTTCCTTAGAGAAAGTTCTCTAACTAGGAATGTAACATCAAGAACACATCAATGTTTGAAAGCAGATAATTTGAGAGAGACCGTGTTTATTAATTTCTTCTTCTTTCGTTTGGGTCATCTAGGAACCACGCACCAATTTTATTGCTTCTTCCTCTGTCCTTTCTTCTTCCTCCAGTACTCTTTCATCTTCTCGCTGTGTATTACTTTTCTCTCCTCGGACCATTTTGGTCCTGTCTTCTTTTCCTTCCTGCCCTGGAATCCTTCCATTTCTAACTCTTTCTCCTTAAAAATATCTCTTTCTGCCGTTCCTCTTTCACTTATATTGTTTCTTTCTAAATCTTTCCCAACTTCTTTAATTCAGACTATTGTCGAATTCTTGTTCCAAAGGTAGCTAAAAATCTGCTTAGTTAACCTGTCGTCCATTCTATATAAATGTCCATATAATAAATATAAATTTATTAATTTATAATTAATATTTAACTAACAAAACAAAGATAAAAAACAATTTAAAAATCTGAACCTGAAAGACTTTCTCAAGGGGTCTCAGCTTCCTCCGTTCGATATACAGAAAAGGCCACGAGAAGAAGGGGAAGGCCCTCAGCATACTGCGTCTGTGTTAAATATTAGCCTTCTTGAAATTGCCATAAATTCTATTTTTATGTCAATCTTAATGTGAGAGATTGCATTCATAATTTTACTTTCCCGTACACGTACGTATATACGGAGTAAAATACGTAGTATTTGGAAAGTTACGTAATGCTGCGTGAAAAAACGGCGAGTTATATTGACTTGTCTCTCACGTCGTTAATATTTACATTAACAGCGATTTGTTCACATTAATATATTAATGAGTACATGTGTTTTAAATAATTTCAAGTAAGATTTCTCGAAAACTTTACTTCGAAGACTAGATCAAAATTCTTGAGAAAACTAGATCAAAATTCCACATTTTCAGAAACGCTCAATTGCCATTTTCTCATAAATGGCTCCAATTTTTTTCTTCAATTTTTGTAACGGATAGAGCTAATTGCACTCTTTAATATGACGTAAAGTTTATTTTGGGATATTGTAAACGGTTCTCCGGTTTTTCAAAGCCCTCGCGTTAGGTCGCCACTGTAAGCGGTTCTCCTAATAATAATTTATAATAACAATAATAATTTGAACAAGAACAATAATAATTTTATCTTTCCTTGCCATACGTTGGGCAGCCACTGTAAACAACTCCACATGCCGGGATGTTTATTTTTTTAATAAAAATGATATCTAACTCGCCGTGTGTCGGCGTGCCTCTGAATACACGAGCATGGTCCCCAAACACTTTAAACCTTATCAGAAAATTTATAGGATCGTGGGTACAGGAAAGCCGCCTTAACAGGTACGGTGATTATCTCTATTGTGGGATACTACTGCAAATTATAACTCGTAAATATCAATTTCAAAGCCACTGTCACTGGCGCGCTGATTTATTAATTCTGTTTTCCTGAAATTAATCTCCTTCGTCAACTAACCTTATCTGTGAACTATCCAATGAGATATTTAACACATACACCAAAGAAACAAAACACATAAAAATAATAACACAAAAATATTAATTTCACACACACACACACTTAACATTTTAATACTACATTCATTCTGCGCGTATGTTTTTTTGGCATGGCCATTCAAAGTTATCATTACCAAAAGAAATACTTTTCTAGTTTTGAATTAAAATTTTAACAAGCTTGACTTTGCTATAATATCCGTGCATTCACTCAGTTGAATCAAAGAAAGTTAATACACTTCCCTGTAAATTCTGCAACACTGGAAATTCCGCTGCCAATCACAACTCCGTTTTCTCCCACTGCTTTCGGAGATCTGCATTCCATTTCACCAGCTCACACCATAGCTTGATATAACATTTCCCTTTCGCATCCCGATACTCATATTCGGACTACGAAACTGAATCATTTTTCACGCAAACACGATGCAAACCCTAACAAAAATTCACTCCTGATAAGTTCTGAATATAACATAACCATGATACGTTCTCCACGAAAACTCTTTCTCGTCTGACTGTCTGGTAAGGTGTCTTCATCATGAAAACTATTTGCACAAAAAACTGTCTGTCCCGTGTTTTGTTCGACACATTTTTTCAACACAAAAATCACATTTTCTAACTCCGTTTGCTTATTTGCTCACGTCCGGCTCTTAAAGAATTCATCGGCAAAATTGGAAAGAAAGTTCCATTTTCATAAAAGCCTTAAAACTATCTCTATTTTATTTTTTTCCGTGATTTTCCCTATAATCCACACTACTTGTAACATTCAACTGTCCATTGATGTAAACTTAATTTCCGGAATTCAAGAAATAGCAATGAAATAATTTGCAGTGATTTTAATGATTGATTTCAGTCACATAATCTAACTCTATCGTATTAGGAAAGACGAGGAAAGTGCTGTCAGAGACAATATTCACGAAAGAATTCACTCTGTAGCGTGTATTTTAAAGGAAGGTATAAAGAAAAAGAGAAAATGATACAAATGTGGCAACATCATACAAATTTACGAATCCATTTTTTCTTCTGTAACGAGTGTTTTTCCTTTCGAGAATGATAGTCAGGCAACATTGTAGGCATCCACTTCTCTTCGTACCTTCTTTCCATGAGAGATATATCTTCTTAAAGGAATCTCTTTCCGTGGTTGGTCCGATTCATCGCTGAAACTCTCTGGAAAGAAGTCAACATGAGAGTCCACGAAAGTCCAACAAGATACTTTTAAAGACAATTTGCAGACAAGTTCTTGACAAGCTTTGATCATCTGATTCACTATTTCCTTATAATTTTCAGCTCTTTTCCTTCCAAGAAAGTTTTCTGGCACCTAATTGAAACATTGCCTTGTTCGCGCTTCTGCGTCAGTGAGGAACATTTCAAAATTTCTATCTATCTGAAGTTCTCTGATTTGAGAGCCTACAAATACTTCTTTTATCTTTGCTGCTGAAAGACGAGGAAATTTGTCAGCAAAATATGTAAACTCTTCGCCAGTTGGATCCATCGCCTTTACAAATTGTTTAATTAAACCGAGTTTGATATGAAGAGGTGGTAGAAGGATATCTGCACGAGGCACCAGCCTTACAAGTTGGACATTTTTACTTTCCGGTATACTTACGTATATACGGAGTGATATACGTAGCATAGGGAAAGTTATGTAATGCTGCGCGAAAAATTGGCCAATTTTTGGCACAAAAAAATTAATTGCCGGGCCGTGAAAACGAAAAAATTGGATAAAACCAGTTGCTAAATTAAGAAACAAAATCCTCTAACACGTGATGTAGCCAGGAACCCTGTTTTCTAGGTCCTTGATACCGAACAACCAATTTAAAGGAAAACGTCCGTCTGTCTGTCCGTCTGTGAACACTGCTAGCGCCTAAACCATACACGAGCCATTCCACGTCAAATCGCACAAGAGTTGACACGACATTTTTTAAAATGTACGATATTTTTTTCTGAACTCTGGACATCATAAAAAGAGACACTTATTTTTTTTTTGCCTGAAAATTGATTATTTGTATAGTTATGGCTATATTAAATTTTGGAATTTACAGGTACTTCACAAAATAAGATCAATTTTCTCTCCGAATGTACTAAATATAAAAGTTTCTGGTTTGTGTCATTTAATACTTTAAAATGAGCATTTTATTCCTCTGTAAATACATTTTTCAAAAAATATTTTTTTTATTTTAAAAAATTTATTTTTTTCAAAAAAGTACAATTTCTATATAAACTCGATGAGATAAATTTTTGAAAAAAATATAGGCGTTTTCCTTGTTCAATTTTCTATAAAATACAACAAGAAAAAAGTGGGCACTCCACACATTCAGTTCTAAGAAAATAAATTGTAAGTATGAGGGCGCGCTCTGCCTACCTATGCACAAATGAATTGTGTTCGACCAGTCTTTGATGCAAGTGCTGAAGAACCAAAAAAAGAATGACCGTCTGCCCAATAAGGGTTTCAAGAGTTATTAGTATTTCAGATGTTCACTCTGCCCCCAGATTTTATGACATTGTGTCATACATATTTTTAGGGTAACATCGTGGGTGACTTGTGGGTCACCTACGTTCTTATGGGTAAGAGCGAAACGAATTGAAATACGAGACATTCCACGTCAAATCTCATTCGAATTGACACGACTATTTAAAAAAAATAAATGACACGAATATGTGGCATTCATCCACGACATCAAAAAAGAGGCACGTGTTTCTTTATTTACCTGAAAATTGTTTATTTGTGTAGTTTTGCCTTTATTAAATTTTGAAATTTACGCGTACTTTGCAAAATATGATTAATTGACGCTCTGAATGCACTTAACATAAAAATTACTGATTTGTTTCGTTTAATTTTTTGATATGTGTATTTTATTCATCTGTAAATTATTTTCTCAAAAAATAAATATTTCATTAAAAAATTGTAATTATTTTTAAAAAACGAAAATTTCTTTATGAACTCTCTTAGATAAAAATTTGGAAAAAAATAGGAATATTTCTTGTTCAATTTTCTACAAAAAAAGGGCTATTGTAAAAGATAAAAAAGCTATTGTAATTATAGTATTCAGGCACGTGGTTCCTGCCCCTGCACTAACGAATTGTGTTCGATCAGTCTTGGATACTAATGCCGACGAACAATAAAAAGAAAGGCCCTTTGCCTGATATGGGTTTCAAGAAACATTAGTGGATCTATGTTCACTCTTTCCCCAGAAGGGTTGGGTGACAGCAAAACGAATGCTTTTCCTCGTGTCAGCGAAACGAATTTTACTGCGAGTCCCTTTGCGTCCTAGGGACGGGGTGCCCTCCTGACATTGCTCGTGAAGTACAATCGACCACTTGTCAAGGGACATGGTAAAATTGTCACAACATTAGTCGCAATACGCAATACTTATGAAAACAAGAGTGCTAGTATTTGTTCTGTGAATCGTGTGTACACTGTGCAACATGAGTGGCGATCAGCGTGTGAGATAGATTTTTCAATCCATTTAAACTTTCTGATCACGATTTTTAAAAAAGAAAATCTCCAAGACGCGTAAACCACGATTTGCTGGTGAATTTACAGGAGTCATTAGATTGGCGAATTTGTGATTCATTTAGGAAGAAAGGAAATCGGCTTCCAAAACGGCCTTTTCTTAATGAAGATAGCATCGAGATCAGTGGCTCCCGTGGCATTAACAAAACTAGCGGAACGTCCAGTGAAAAAAGTGGAAATCAAGAAAGTGACGATTTAAGCTCTTCAGATAGTTCGTCAAGTGTCTGCGAAATGAATAAAGAGAAGATAAATATGAGTTTAATTGCAATAGGATAAACCCCCGCCAAGAAAAGAAAATTGGAACAAAATGGCATCCCCATGAGAAATTTTAGAAAGTACAAAGTGCCAACACAGATAAATTTTTTCACATTGAAGATCCTTCGACGTCCATCGAAAAATCAGACAAAAATACTATTTAGTAACTTATCGATTACATTCACTCAATAGATGACATGATGTTGAAAATTTAAAGTTTGACAATTTTTGAAAGTTAGACATACAATAAAATTAAACGACTTTTTGCAGCCGAACGTATGATAAAAGTGTCTAAAACGTTGGCTGAAAAAAATGGAATTTTGTCCAGAACTAAAGTAAATTCGGTAGGGCATTAAAACTGTGTGTTGTGACGAAAGTTCAGGAATTCTATGGTACGCGAGTACTTGTGTTTAAAGTGAGTTGTGAGGGACCAGAAAATTTCAAAATGTCAGCCAAAACCTTAATCAAGAATCTGTCATTTAATTATTTATAAATTTATAAATTATTTATAAATATATTAAGATTATTTATATATATATATATATATTAATACACATAAATATTATTATTTATAAATTCAATCATGAGGTTTCACCACCTGAAGAAGTACTTAAATTAGTGCTTCATCCAAAGAAACCGACGACCAGTACCGCAAAAAACGTGTCTATTTCAGCAATCTATTGCACACTGGTTCGTAAAATATTAATATCTTTTAAAGTTACCGAGATACCACTGTGATTTTTTCTGGACTTATTATCAATACTCTAGTGCGTTTATAAATATTTTTTAAAAAATTTTACCTCATCGAGTTTACAACAATTTTCAATTTCCAAAATTTCAGTTTTTTAAAAAAAATTGAAAATTCAAAAAATTTAATATTTTGCAAAATCTTAAAAATTAAACATGTTTTTAAGTTTCGAATGGAATTTGAACGGAATTTCTATAATTGGTGTCTTCAAATATACGATATTTTTACGTTAGTGAAGCGCGTCATTTCTAGCAAATTTCATTATACAATATTTCCGAAAATAATAAAGTTAGAAAAAAATAAAAATACACGTGTTCACTTATTTGATCCATATAACAAATAGAAAAAAATTGAAAATAAATAAAAATATGAAGGTCAAATGTTGGTCTTTCTTGTGCGATTTGACGTGGAATGGCTCACATACGATTTCTTCCAAAATGGATATTCCCCGGTCGATCTGATTCTAGTTCAAGCTTTGAGATTTTGAAAAATATTCTTCAAAATTTGGGGGTACTTTATATGACGACCCCGAACATTTTCAAACGTATCTCAAAAACGGATCGAAATTTTTTCTTTAAATTTCTTGTATGAATAGAGTAAGATACACTTTTTAACATGGCATAGGTCCGATTTTCACGGATAACTCGGAATTTTTGAAAATTGCGAAAGTTCCAATTTTTACTTTCCGTATACGTACGTATACACGGAGTGATATACGTAGCATGGGGAAAGTTATGTAATGATGCGCGAAAAAATGGCCAATTTTTGGCGGAAAAAATTCATTGCCGGGCCGTGAAAAGGTAAAAGTGGACAAAACCAGTTGCTAAATTAAGAACAAAAATCACCTAACCCATGCTGTAGCCAGAAACCCTGTTTTGTGGGTTCTTGATACCGAAAAACCAATTAAAAGGAAAACGTCCGTCTGTCTGTGCGTCTGTGAACACTGCTAGCGCCTAAAACATACATACGATTTCTTTAAAAATGAATATTCCCCGGTCGATCTGAATCTAGTCAAAGTTTTGAGATTTTGAAAAAGATTCTTCAAAATTTGGAGGTACACGGTATGAAGCACCCCGTGGATTTTCAAAATTTTCTCCAAAACCGTTCCAAATTTTTCCTTTAAATTTCGTGTATGAATAGAGTAAAATACTCTTATTAACATGGCATAGGTCCGATTTTCACGAATAACTCTGAATTTTTGAAAATTGTGAAAGTTTGATTTTTTTTCAGCGAATTTCTCCAACTACAAAATTGAAGATAGAGATTTTTTCTTCAATTAAAATTTGTTCTGCATATTGAGTTCTTTCATAAAGGTCATGTAAATATTTTTCAAAATTTTGGTAGTTTTCGTGCAATATTGCGTGTAATATGTCCAATTTTGAAAATGTTACAGAAACAAGATGTTCTCAAAAATGGCTCCAAATGTTTTCTTTAAACGTTTGGTAGGGAGAGTGATAAATGTACTCCATCAGATGACATAAAACCATATTGCTCTATGGGTTGTTTTTTTTTTTCAAAAATTACAAAAATGTACATTTTTTCACATGTTTCTCACGTCGATAATATTTACATTAGTGTCGAGTTTTTCACATTATTATGTTAACGAGTACATGTGCTTTAAATAATGTCAAGTAAAGTTTCTCGAAAACAACCGTTTTCTGTGAAAAGTAGCTCAAAATTTCGCATTTTCAGAAATGCTCAAACGCTGTTTTCTCATATATGGCTGCAAATTTTTTCTTGAAACTTTTGTAACGGATAGTGCTAATTACATTTTTTAGTATAGTGTAAAGTTTATTTTGAGTTATTTTTTGTTTTTTCAAAAATCCATAAATCTAAGTCTTTAAAGGATATCTCACATCTTTAATAGGCACATTACCAGCAATTTGTAAAGATTATGATATTTGTGAGTGTACCTGCTTCGAATAACTTCAAATAAAGTATATTGAAAACTCAAAAATTTTCTGTGAAAATGAGCTTCAAATTTCGCATTTTTAGAAACGCTAAAAAGCAATTTTCTTTAAAACGGCACATAATTTTTAAAAGAAAATTTCTATTTAGGACTACATTTTTGTGTTCTTTAATATTTTAAAATTAATATTTCCATTCTGCCAAAAGGAAACCAAAAATTAAGAAAATGACAATTGTATATTATGAATTTGTTTAAAATGTTGTCCTTTCTTGCACTAATAAGAAGATATTATCGAATGAACGACGTTAGGAGTGTGTTCGGTAATATCTTTTTTTTCAGTGCAAAAAAGTAACATTATAAACGAGTTGCATACACTATTTTTTTCAAAGATGACATTGTTTACAGGTGGAAATTTTCTCACATGGTTAAAATGCACATTTCCAGCCATTTGTAAACACTGTTGAATTTGTGAGTATACGTGCTTTGAATGACTTCAAATGAAGTTTTTCGAAAACTTAAAACTTTTCTGTAAAAAAAAAGCTTCAAATTTCGCATTTACAGTAGCGCTTAAACGCCATTTTCTTGAAACGGCTCCAAATTTTCAACAAAAATTTCCATTTAGGGCGAGGTTTAATTGGTTTTTTATATTCTTAAATAAGTTTTTTTCTACTATTGGAAAACCGAAAATTTAAGAAAATGTCAAAAAAATGTAGTTTGGGCGGCGATAGATGGCAGCTGGTTGGAGAATTGGCGAGTCCGAAAAGCTAGCCGAGCCCAAACGCAACAGAAAACTAATACGGAAAGTCTGTGCCATTCTCTAGCACCACTAGTTTTCACCTACTTTCCAATTTCGTTCGTTCCCGCCATTTCTTCCTCATGTAGTGGAAAGGGTCCCCCCCGATAAGATGGTAAAAAGTTCCCCTCAACCAAATTACATATGAGTGGTTACACTGTAATTCTAACATAAAAACAATATTTTTGAAAGGTTTCTTAGCCTCCGTCTCACCACCCACACCCATATACAGCCAAAAACGTGTTTTTTTAATTTCAATTTTTTTCGACAACTGAACACTATTTTATCAGACTGAAAAAAATATGATAAATAAGAACACAACTTGGACTATCAGAAAAACATTTTTCGATATTTTTTCAGCTCCAAATGCAAACACAAAAAAATATTTTCGAAACAAAATATCAAGAAATATTTTTTACTGTGTCGTAGAAGCCTGGAACAGGCTCGAAAAAAAATGTCAAAGGTTCCTATTAAAACACAAATGGTTGTGCATTTTTTTCAGAATTTTTCGATTACTGGGCTGCAGTTAAAAAAATAAAAACCATTTTCCCGCCTTTAAAACACCTGACTTTCAATATACTTTGAAAATGACTACAACGGTTCTGTGCATTTATTTTAGTGTTTATTATACGTTTGTATACATTGTTGTAGCACCCAATAAAGTGAATTATATGAAAATTATATGAAATTATATGAAAAAATTCACAAGCATTCTGAGATGAAGATTTAAGATTATTTTCGTGCCAGTGTCTGTGTTCTCAGTCAAGTAAAACAGTTCTTGTAAATCTGGGTCTAAACTCTTGTGTAAACCGTTGTGTTCATTTTTCCACATGTCCCCTAATTATCCCTCAAATATGACAGAATTATTATTTAATAAACTGCCAAACACTATTCTCTTAGCGTATGATATTCTCATACAAAGGATTAGAAAGCTTCAAAAATGATAATTTTTAGGTATATTCCAAAATCAAAACTTTATTGGGTGCTACAACAATGTATACAAATGTATAATAAACACTAAAATAAATGCACAGAACCGTTGCAGTCATTTTCAAAGTATATTGGAAGTCAGGTGTTTTAAAGGCGGGAAAATGGTTTTTATTTTTTTAACTGCAGCCCAGTAATCGAAAAATTCTGAAAAAATGCACAACCATTTGTGTTTTAATAGGAACCTTTGACATTTTTTCGAGCCTGTTCCAGGCTTCTACGACAGTAAAAAATATTTCTTGATATTTTTTTTTCGAAAATATTTTTTTGTGTTTGCATTTGGAGCTGAAAAAATATTGAAAAATGTTTTTCTGATAGTCCAAGTTGTGTTCTTATTTATCATATTTTTTTCAGTCTGATAAAATAGTGTTCAGTTGTCGAAAAAAATTGAAATTAAAAAAACACGTTTATGGCTGTGTATGGGTGTGGGTGGTGAGACGGAGGCTAAGAAACCTTTCAAAAATATTATTTTTATGTTAGAATTATAGTGTAACCACTCATATGTAATTTGGTTGAGGGGAACTTTTTACCATCTTATCCGGGGGGACCCTTTCTATCGCGACTATCACTTTTGCCAAGAAAGCAAGCATAGTTTGCGTAGCCTTGTTGCATACCAAATAACAATGCAATTACTTTAAAATCGCTGCATACCTTTCACTTGTACTTACTGTATATAATTAAGTTGATAATATTTTCTAAAATGGAACTGGAAGAGTTTCAGAGTGTGGCACTGTATTTTGCGCAGAAGCTAGGTCCGGGTAAGCAACGTGTTTCCTTGACTTCTTGTTTTTAAAACTTTAACTAAACTTTTTAAAACTAAATTTTCGTGACACAGAAATAATAGTCTGATATATGGTCTTCTGGTTCTCGCCATACCTTAGGTAGAGCAAATAATATTGTATCTTCTTTCCCTTTCCACCAATTAATTAATTTACAAGAAAAAGATGCGCAATGCACTATTCCTGTTTGTTACAAATGTGAATTCTCCGCACATATAGCAACTAGTGGTGCTACAGAATGGCACAGACTTTCCCGTATTAGTTTTCTATTTCCCTGGGTCTTCGCTAGCTATTCGGAATTGCCACATACTCTTTCTTGTCACCCACCATCTATCACCGTCAAAAGAACATATTTTAGTCATTTTCTTAATTTTTCGGTTTCCTTTTGGTTGAACGAAAATATTAATTTTAGAATATTAAAGAATACAAAAAACTAGCCGTAAATGGCAATTTTCTTTTAAAAATTATGTGCCGTTTAAGAGAAAATGGCGTTTCTACGTTATTAAAAATGCGAAATTTGAAGCTCATTTTTACAGAAAATTTTTGAGTTTTCAAAATACTTTATTTGACGTTATTTGAAGCAGGTACACTCACAAATATAATAATCTTTACAAATTGCTTGTAATGTGAATGTTAAAGATGTGAGAGATCCTTTAAAAATTTACATAATGTAATTTTTGAAAAACAAAAAAAAACTCAAAATAAACTTTACGCCATATTAAAGAAGAATGCAATAAGCACTCTTTCATCGAAAAGTTTGAAGAAATTTTTTTAGACATTTATGAGAAAATGGCGTTTGAGTGTTTCTGAAAATGTGGAAATTTGAGCCACTTTTCACAGAAAATCGTTGTGTTTTCGAGTAACTTCACTTGACATTATTTAAAGCATATATACTCATAAATATAATAATGTGAACAATTAGCCGCTAGTGTAAATATTAACGACGTGAGAGACAAGTAAAAAAATTACATTTTTGCAATTTTTGAAGAAACAAAAGAATAGAGCAATATGGCTTTTATGTCATCTGATAGAGTACATTTACCACTATCCCTAACAAAATTTTAAAGAAAGAATTTTGAGCCGTTTTTTAGAAAATCTTGTTTTTGTAATTTTTTAAAATTGCACATATTGCACGCAATATTGCACGAAAACTACCAAAATTGTGAAAAACATTTACATGACCTTTATTAAAGAACTCAATATGCAGAACAAATTTTATTTGAAGGAAAAATCTCTATCTTCAATTTTGTATTTGGAGAAAGATGCCGAAAACAATTCAAACTTTCACAATTTTCGAAAATTCAGTTATCCGTGAAAATCGGTCCTATGCCATCTTAATAAGTGTATTTTCCTCTATTCTTACAAGAAATTTAAAGAAAAAATTTGGAGTTTTGGATAAAAGTTTTGGGAAAAAGTTTTGGAGAAACGTTTGAAAATGTCCGGGTGCTTCGGGTAAAGTACCCCCAAATTTTGAAGAAACTTTTTCAAAATCTCAAAGCTTCGACTAAAATCAGATCGACCAGGAAATATCCATTTTGGAAGAAATCGTACGTATGGTTTAGGAGCTAGCAGTGTTCACAGACGGACAGATAGACAGACGACGGACAGACGGACGTTTTCCTTTCAATTGGTTTTTCGACATCAAGGACCGACAAAATTGGATTTCTGGCTACACCACGTGTTAGGTGATTTTTTTCTTAATTTAGCAACTAGTTTTATCCACTTTTTCGTTATCACGGCCCGGCAATGAATTTTTTTCCGCCGAAAATTGGCCATTTTTTTCGCTCAGCATTACATAACTTTCCCTGTACTACGTATTTCACTCCGTGTATACGTACGTATATGGGAAAGTAAAAGTTGTCGGGAGTATCTCGACAGGAGCTCGACGAGATATTTTCTAGAAAAATCAAAATTATATCATTATAATCTTTAATTCATGCTGTACAAAGACATTCTTATTTACTCCTTTCCTTCTTAGCAACTTACTTGTCACTTTCTGTATACCACGAAAAACAAAAAAATCTCTTTAAACGTGTTCACACGTGTTCACATTTGAATACTAAAACATTTGACATAAATACAAGAGTCCATGTTGCCAAGTGTTATTTGCAAACTTTCACTCAATTTACGAAAATAATGCGTTTTCATGATATAAAAGTTAAAATTACTGAAAAACTATCCCTGAACGCGACATTTTGAGTTCAGATATGAACTTCCCATCGCAAATGCATAATGAATCACATACTTTTATTTCAGAAATAGAACCCTTGTAGAACAATGTAATTTTTCTTTTTTATTTTCTCAATAAAGAGAGCATTTTGTGAGAGCTTATGAATACTTCTTGAAGTTTGCCCAAAATAATGTTTCACGTGGTCAAATAGTGTTTGAAATATATCGATTTTAACTTCGCTTCAATTATCTTTCGTGAAGTCATTAATTTCTTGGCAATGCAACGTCGTCACTTCTAAGCATTTGATAAATTATGGGAATATTCTCTTTACCGTCACTGTGTCAGTTTGCTTCCATCAAATACATCTCTTTGTGTTGCTCGTTGGTCATCAAAATTCTTGGAATTAACAGTTAATTCCAATTTCAGAGCATTTTATGACAAAAACATTTTCTTCACACGACATTTTACTCTTTTACTGTTATTCATGTGTCCTTGAGAACGCATCAAGAACACCTTGTGCGCCCATTGTCTTAAAAATACTGGGAAGTATCACTTCAATACCATATTAGAGTGTTGTTTGCCAGAAACATATTCTTCTGAAGTTTTCATGACTGAAATTTCTATCTTCATCCTTACCAATATTCTTTAAAATATACAATATTGTAATAGCCGTTCGTGTGTCGTACAGCACAAAGTAAAAACTTATGGAAGTCTTGTATAGTTCATAACTGTTGAGTGATGGATCCAATTGACTCCAAAACTTTGGATCACTGTATTTTGTTCGTCTCGCGAATTGCAGGAGTGGCCCCATACAGTACACACATGGGTTCAAACGGAAAGAAAGTGTTCAAAGCCACAAAGGGGCCATTGGTGTACAGTGTAATTTTCTCTTTAGTTCTGGCAATAACGTGCAATCCTGTTTTCTCATATCGTATGAGAGAGACAGAATTCCAAAACGACAAACTGAAGGCTGCGGTGATTCTTTTCCAAGTGGTCTCTGGAGCAATCCTGGCGATTATATCTCAACTGATGGCGTGTATATTTAGGAGGAAGACTGTCAGATACTTTGGTATGTTCACTGAAGTCAACGAACACATGAAAAATCTTAATTTTTATCCACCACTTGAGAAGATAAGAAACCGGGCAGTTAAATTCATGATATTGGGAATTATAATACAAACAATTTCTTCAATAACGACAGAACTTTTCTATGTTTTCGACGAAGAAATCTCGTTCAAATCTTTCATACTTCTCTTCGAATCAGAAATTAGTCGATTGGTATTATTTGTTGTGATGTCACAGTACACTATAGGAATAATAGGCGTTAAAAGCAAATTTGAATGTGTCAATAAAAGATTTCGGGATGTAACAGAGGCACTAGCACACAACATATACGAATGGGAAATAGAAAACAAAAATTCTACCACAAGCAGAAAAATAGTTCCATTCAACATAAAAAGTGCATTTATATCTACCATTTCCTTTAATTCCACGATCTCATCTCCAGGATTTAAAAATTCCATGGTATACATATCACGGCAGTTTCAATCACTACTTGTTCCTGTGGATACAAGAACACATCCAAAGAAGATTATGGTTCAGCCCCAACATGCCAATTTCGAGGGAAAATCAATTGAGGGTCATTTATACGGGAAAGAGGCCTTAAACAAGACTACTATACGCATGTTAGCGAGGATGCACGAGCAACTGTGTACATTGGCTGAAAATTTGTCAAATATGTACAGCATACAAATATTACTGAAGGCGGGTGTGTCGCTGATAGACGTAACCGCCTCGTTGTTCATGGTGGTTTGCAGAATAAATGAGAATCAAGAAGCCGCATCGTACTCCAGTTTCATTCTGTACGGCTTTTTGTTTACTGCCTGGCCGTTAGCGAAAGTCGTTTTGGTCGCAGCCAACAGCGCCTGTGCCAGTCGAGAGGTAAGCTTGCCAACCTTTAATAACTAAGCGAATGCAGGAACGATTTCTATTACTGCCCTCTACTCTACAGAACGACCCGTATTGCAGTGACCAGAACGCCAAATTTCACGTCCTAGAAGTTAGCAGGTCCATTTCATCCAATCACAAAACTGCATAGCTCATAATTTGCCGCTTTTTTGCCGTTTTTGAGATGCGAAAACCAAAAATTTGCCGCGAGCCATTTTCCCCCAAAAATCAGTGGTCCTGCTAACTTCCAATGGAAGTTAGCAGGTCCATTTCATCCAATCACAAAATTGCATAGCCCATAATGTTAAGCTATTTTGCCGTTTTTAAGATGTGAAAACCTAAAATTGATATCTCCATTCTTTCAAAAAATATTAAGAATTAAAAAAACATTAAAGATACGTTCAATATAAGAGCGCAATCAAAGAAGTAAAAGGACCTCCCCCGTACAAAATCACACATAACAACTCATAATCGACGCCAAAATTTCCCGAAAACTACTGAAAAACAAAATCTGTAATAAAAAATTTGCCGTCAACCGGTTAGACACAATTACCAGGGTTCGAATCCCAGATATGCACCTCTTAAATTAGCCCCATTCAATAAATAGACGCATTCTCTAGTAAACCATTAGCTTTAACAATTCATACAGTGCGCCGAAATTAGCACTAACCAAGTGGCAAACATAATCATTAATAAAATAATTTGCCGCGGATCGGCTAGTTTAAATTACCCGGGTTCGAATCCCCAAAACTTACATTTTGAAAGCCCCTTTCAACGAAACGCGCGGTGTCTCCAAAACCATTAGCCATAACAATTCATTATGAGCGCCGAAATTAGCTGCATGAAAGTGTAAAATATAATCTGTAATCAAAAAATTTGCCGCGCTCGGCTGAGTTATAGTTTCCCGGGTTCAAAATTCCAAAATTTTATCTTTGCGAACAGCCTCTTTCCAGAAAAGCGCGCAGTGTCTCCTAAACAATTGACCTTAACAATTCCCGCTCTGCACCGAATGATGCTGTCAGTAAGCGCCAACTACAATATGTACTCAAATAATTTGCCGCGAACCAGTTAGTTACAGTTTCCCGGGTTCAAAATATCAAAAATTTTACTTTTCGAACGGCCTCTTTCAAGAAAAGTGCGCCGTATCTCCTAAACCATTGACCTTGACAATTCCCGTCTTGCGCCAAAATTAGCTCTAGGCAAGTCACAACCATAATCTGCAACCAAACAATTTGCCGCGGACCGGTTAGTTTCAGTTTCTCGGGTTCATATTTCCAAAAATGTACCTCTTCGAACGGCCTCTTTCCATAAAAGCGCGCCGTGTTACCTAAACAAATGACCTTAACAATTCCCGCTCTGCACCGAATGATGCTGTCAGTAAGTGCCAACTACAATCTGTTAGCAAATAATTTGCCGCGAACCGGTTAGTGACTGTTTCTTTGGTTTTTAATTCCAAAAATGTCCCTTTTCGAACGGCCTTTTTCTAGAAAAGTGCACCGTATCTCCTAAACCATTGATCTTAACGATTCACGTTCTGCGCCGAAATCTACTGAGAGCATGTGCCAACTATAATCTGTAATCAAAAAATTTGCCGCGAACAGGTTACTGACTGTTTCTTGAGTTTTTATTTCCAAAAATGTATCACTTCGATCGGAGCCTTTCTAGAATTGTGCGCCGTATCTCCTAAACCATTGACCTTAACGATTCACGTTCTGCGCCGAAATCTACTGTGAGCATGTGCTAACCATAATCTGTAATCAAAAAATTTGCCGCGAACCGGGTAGTGACTGTTTCTTGAGTTTTTATTTCCAAAAATGTATCACTTCGATCGGCGCCTTTCTAGAATAGTGCGCCGTATCTCCTAAACCATTAACCTTAACGATTCACGTTCTGCGCCGAAATCTGCTGTAAGCATGTGCCAACTATAAACAGTGATCAAAAAATTTGCCGCGAACCGGTTGGTGACTGTTTCTTGAGTTTTTATTTTCAAAAATATCCCTCTTCGAACGGCTTCTTTCTAGAATAGTGCGCCGTGTCACCTAAACCATTGACCTTAACAATTCCCGCTCTGCACCGAATGATGCTGTCATTAAGTGCCAACTACAATATGTACTCGAATAATTTGCCGCGAACCAATTAGTTACAATTTCCCGGTTTCAAATTATCAAAAATGTACCTTTTCGAACGGCCTCTTTCCAGAAAAGCGTGCCGTGTCACGTAAACAATTGACCTTAACAATTCCCGCTCTGCACCAAATGATGCGGTCTGTAAGTGCCAACTACAATCTTTAAGCAAATAATTTGCCGTGAACCGGTTAGTTACAGTTTCCTGGGTTCAAAAGATCAAAAACGTACCTTTTCGAACGGCCTCTTTCAAGAAAAGTGCGCCGTATCTCCTAAATCATTGACCTTAACAATTCCCGCCTTGCGCCAAAATTACCTGTGGGCAAGTCACAACTATCATCTGTAATCAAAGAATTTGCCGCGACCCGGTTAGTTACTGTCTTTTGGGTTCAAATTTCCAAACATTTACCTCCACTAACGGCCTCTTTCCAGAAAAGCGCGCTGTGTCTCCTAAATTATTGACCTAAATAACTCGCATTCTGCTTTGAAATCAGGTGTGAACAAGTGATATATATATAATCTGTAATCAAAAAATTTGCCGCAGACCGTTTTGTTACAGTATCTCGGGTTCAAAATTTAAATACGTATCTCTTGGAATGGTCTCTTTCAATGGAAACGCTTCGTGTCTCCTAAACCAATAACCTAAACAATTCATCCTCTTCGCTTCGTGGCAATAATAATCTGTATGCCGCAGGTAAGCTAGTTACAGTAACCGGGGTTCGGATTCCCGAAATTTACATCTTCCCATTTGAGGAAAAGATGCTCTGTCTCCTAAAACATTGCCCTTAACATTTTATACTGTTATACATTTATACTGTTAAACTGTTGTACATTTTATACTCAAGAAACAGTCACTAACCGGTTCGCGGCAAATTTTTTGATTACAGATTATAGTTGACACTTGCTCACAGTAGATGTCGGCGCAGAACGTGAATCGTTAAGATCAATGGTTTAGGAGATACGGCGCACTATCCTAGAAAGAGGCCGTTCGAAGACGGATATTTTTGGAATTTGAAACGCAAGAAACAGTCACTAACCGGTTCGCGGCAAATTTTTTGATTACAGATTATAGTTGGCACATGCTCACAGTAGATTTCGGCGCAGATCGTGAATCGTTAAGGTCAATGGTTTAGGAGATACGGTGCACAATTCTAGAAAGGCGCCGATCGAAGTGATACATTTTTGGAAATAAAAACTCAAGAAACAGTCAGTAACCTGTTCGTGGCAAATTTTTTGATTACAGATTATAGTTGGCACTTGCTCTCAGTAGATTTCGGCGCAGAACGTGAATCGTTAAGATCAATGGTTTAGGAGATACGGTGCACTTTTCTAGAAAAAGGCCGTTCGAAAAGGGACATTTTTGGAATTAGAAACCAAAGAAACAGTCACTAACCGGTTCGCGGCAAATTATTTGCTTACAGATTGTAGTTGACATTTACTGACAGCATTATTCGGTGCAGAGCGGGAATTGTTAAGGTCATTTGTTTAGGTGACACGGCGCGTTTTTCTGGAAAGAGGCCGTTCGAAGAGGTACATTTTTGGAAATATGAACCCGAGAAACTGAAACTAACCGGTCCGCGGCAAATTGTTTGGTTGCAGATTATAGTTGGCACTTGCCTACTGTTAATTTTGGCGCAAGGCGGGAATTGTTAAGGTCAATGGTTTAGGAGATACGGCCCACTTTTCTTGAAAGAAGCCGTTCGAAAAGTAAAATATTTGATATTTTGAACCCGGGAAACTGTAACTAACTGGTTCGCGGCAAATTATTTGAGTACATATTGTAGTTGGCACTTACTGACAGCATCATTCGGTGCAGAGCGGGAATTGTTAAGGTCAATTGTTTAGGAGACACTGCGCGCTTTTCTGAAAAGAGGCTGTTCGCAAAGATAAAATTTTGGAATTTTGAACCCGGGAAACTATAACTCAGCCGAGCTCGGCAAATTTTTTGATTACAGATTATATTTTACACTTTCATGCAGCTAATTTCGGCGCTCATAATGAATTGTTATGGCTAATGGTTTTGGAGACACCGCGCGTTTCGTTGAAAGGGGCTTTCAAAATGTAAGTTTTGGGGATTCGAACCCGGGTAATTTAAACTAGCCGATCCGCGGCAAATTATTTTATTAATGATTATGTTTGCCACTTGGTTAGTGCTAATTTCGGCGCACAGTATGAATTGTTAAAGTAATGGTTTACTAGAGAATGCGTCTATTTATTGAATGTGGCTAATTTAAGAGGTTCATAACTGGGATTCGAACCCGGGTAATTGTGTCAAACCGATTGGCGGCAAATTTATTATTACAGATTTTGTTTTTCAATAATTTTTGGGAAATTTTGGCGTCGATTATGAGTTGTTATGTGTGATTTTGTACGGGGGAGGTCCTTTTACTTCTTCGATTGCGCTCTTATATTGAACGTATCTTTAATGTTTTTTTAATTCTTAATATTGTTTGAAAGAATGGAGATATCAATTTTAGGTTTTCACATCTTAAAAACGGCAAAATAGCTTAACATTATGGGCTATGCAATTTTGTGATTGGATGAAATGGACCTGCTAACTTCCAGGACGTCCAAATTTCCACCTCTGAGAAACCGGGTTCAAATCTGAAGCACTTGCGGTGGAAATTACATAGTCAAATACGCGTTTGCAGCAGATTTCCTGGGTGTCTTTGCGCTTCACCTGCCTCTTATTTCCCCTTTAATAATAATCCCCAACATCGACTCATCATCATATACAAGGGTTATTCCATTCTTCTTTAATCCGGCAGAGTTGACTGAAACGGAAATTGAAAGAAAAAATCTGTAGCCATTTTTGAGAAAATTTTTAAAATTCAGGGGGTTTTATGTAAATAACCCCCAATATTAAAGAATCTTACTCAAAATCGCAGAGCTTTGAGTCAAGCCAGATCGACGGGCGAATATCCATTTTGGAAAAAAAACTACGATTAGTTTAAGCACTAGCGTTGTTCGCAGAGAGACGGACGTTTTGAAAAGAAAACACTTTTTCAGTATCAGGGGACTCGAAAACGCGGATTTCCGCTGAAATCTCGAATTTCTCTAGATTTTCTGCAGCATTAGACATTTTTTACTTTTCAGTATACGTACGTATACACGGAGTGATATACGTAGTATAGTGAAAGTTATGTAATGCTGGGCGAAAAAATGGCGGATTTTCGGCAGAAAAAAATTAACTGCCGGGCCATGAAAACGAATAAGTGGATAAAACCAAATAAAATTAATAAAAATAAATTAAGAAAAAAATCCCTTAACACGTGGTAGAGCCAGAAACCCTGTTTTCTAGGTCCTTAATACCGAAAACACAATTGAAAGGAAACGTCTCTCCGTCTGTCCGTCTGTGAACACTGCTAGTACCTAAACCATACGTAGGATTTCTTCCAAAATGGATATTCCCCGGTCGATCTGATTTTAGTTGAAGCTTTGAGATTTTGAAAAAGATTCTTCAAAATTTGGGGGTACTTTATATGAAGCCCCCCGGGGATTTTCAAAATTTTCTCAAAAATGGGTCCAAATTTTTTCTTTAAATTTCTTGTGTGAATAGAGTAAAATACGCGTATTAACATGGCATAGGTCTGATTTTCACGGATAACTCTGAATTTTCGAAAATTTTGAAAGTTTGAATCTTTTTCGGCGTCTATCTCCAGCTATAAAATTGAAGATAGAGAATTTTTCTTCAAATAAAATTTGTTCTGCATATTGAGTTCTTTCATAAAGGTCATATAAATGTTTTTCAAAATTTTGGTAGTTTTCGTGCAATATTGCGTGCAACATTAAAAAATTACAAAAACAAGATTTTCTCAAAGACGGCTCCAAATTTATTGATTGATTGGTGATGATAGATGGTGATGATTTTGGTGATGAAAGATGGCAGATGGCAAGAAAGAGTTTGTGGCAATTCCGAATAGCTAGCGAAGACCCAAGGAAATAGAAAACTAATACGGGAAATTCTGTGCCATTAGCACCACTAGCTTCTATATTACGTATACGAGAAAATTAAAAATTGAGTGTGAATATTCTATCTAAACAAGACCTTCCTTTACAGAAACCATTCTGCTTTTCCAAAACTATATGTTCTTCAATTGATTGGATTTCTTTAGTTATTATCATGGCTTATATTTTGCAATTAGTATTTAGCTACCTATTGCATCCATAATTAGATCAGTTTCTTTTATCTTTGATCCAGATAGGTGAAAACTCCTTATTTTCAATCTTTGTAGATTTTTTATTCAGTACATGTTTAACAGGGCCAGATTCTCGACTTAGTAAAAGTGTCACAATACTTGGAATTCTCTGTATATTATCCACCCAGTTTGTAAGCTTTTCTATACTTCACAGTTCCAATCGCTTCTTCTAATTCATATCATACCCATATATTAGGAAAATATTTTCTCATTCTTTTGCTTTTATATACGTGCTCCTCCTTCTCCTTTTTCTTTAAAAAATGAAAAATTTTCTAAATTTATCAGTTATCCATGAGTGTTGTTTTGAATCAACACTTTTTACTTTCCCGTATACGTACGTATACACGGAGTGATATATATAGTATAGGGAAAGTTATTTAATGCTGCGCGAAAAAATGGCCGATTTTCGGCGGAAAAAATTAATTGCCGGGCCGTGAAAACGAATAAGTGGATAAAACCAAATGCTAAATTAAGAAAAAAAATACCCTAACACGTGGTGTAGCCAGAAACCCTGTTTTCTAGGTTCTTGATATCGAAAACCCAATTAAAAGGAAAACGTCAGCCTGTCTGCCTGTCCGTCTGTGAACACTGCTAGCGCCTAAACCATACGTACGATTTATTCCAAAATGGATATTCGCCGGTCGATCTGATTCTAGTGGAAACTTTGAGATGTTCAAAAAGATTTTTCAAAATTTGGGGTACTTTATATAAAGCCCACGGGGATTTTCAAAATTTTCTCAAAAACGGCTTCAAAGTTTTTCTTTACATTTCTTGTATGAATAGAGTAAAATACACTTATTTACATGGCATAGGTCCGATTTTCACGGAATACGCTGAATTTTTGAAAATTGCAAAAGTTTAAAATTTTTTCGGCGTCTTTCTGGAACTACAAAATTGAAGATAGAGATTTTTCCTTCATATAAACTTTTTTCTTCATAAAATTTTTTTCTTCATAGTGAGTCCTTTCTTTAAGGTCATCTACATTTTTTGAAAGTTTTAGTATTTTTCGCGCAATATTGCGTGGAATATGTGCAATTTTAAAAAAATGACAAAAACAAGATTTTCTCAAAAACGGCTCCAAATTTTTTCTTTATACTTTTGGTAGGGATAGTGGTAAATGTACTCTATCAGATATTTACGAGTGTATATGCTTTAAATAATGTCAAGGAAAGTTTCTCGAAAGCACTACCGTTTTCTGTGAAAAGTACCTCAAATTTCGGCATTTTCATAAATGCTCAAACGCCATTTTCTCATATATGGCTGCAAATTTTCTCTTCAAACGTTTGTAACAGATAGTGCCAATTACACTCTTTGATATGAAATAAAGTTTATTTTGAGTTATGTTTTTGTTTTTTTCAAAAATTATATAAATGTAAATTTTTTGAAAGATCTCTCACATCTTTAATATGAACTTTATCCGCAATTTGTAAAGATTATTATATTTGTGAGTGTACCTGCTTCAAATAACTTCAAATAATGTATTTTGAAAACTCAAAACTTTTCTGTGAAAATGAGCTTGAAATTTCGCACTTTTAGTAGTGCTAAAACGCAATTTTCTTGAAAACGGCACATAGTTTTTAAAAGAAAATTGCCATTTACGGCTAGGTATTTGTGTTCTTAATATTCTAAAATTAATATTTCCGTTCTACCAAGAGGAAACCGAAAAATTAAGAAAATGACAAAAAAATGTACTTTTGGCGGTGATAGATGGTAGCTGACAAGAAAGAGTATGTGGCAATTCGGAATAGCTAGCGAAGACCCAAGGAAATAGAAAACTAGTACCGGAAAGTCTGTGCCATTCTGTAGTACCACTAATCTATTAAGCATTCCTACCACTGAATTATTTTTTCTTCCGTGTAGAATCTTCTATTATTCTCTTCTTCATTGTATCAATGGTGGTCTTTCCATATTTTCACGGTTTTTCAGCTTTCTTCTTTCGCAAAGAATTCACTCTAAAACGTTCTTGGTACCCTGCGAATGTTCATTCTCATTCGGTGGCTAGAATATTGCAATTGTTTGCATTTTTCGTCAAATACGATGGAGTAGAAAGTATTTTTGTGAAATTTATTTTCAATGCATTCACTTAAGTAACTAATTCTTATGGAAAAACTTGGTTGAAAATGTTAAAATTTACAGCATTGCATTGATGGTTGATATATTACTTCATATATTAAATTGAAATATTCCGTTCATTGATTCATAACGTTCATTAGAATAATGAAGTGTTTTGTAGCAGGAATAATCAATTCTTAAAGGTCTTACTAATCAATACGCTTTTACGAAAATGAAGCTCTTTCCAAGGAACTCGAGAATGCTCAGCGGGTTGCATATCAATAAAAGACCCTTATTACAATGTTCTCACTGTTGCGATGGATAGGTCATGTCCTAGGACTAGAGCCCGTAGCATTCAAAGTCGTGCCAGGCCATGGATATAGAGTGACAACGCCTTGGATATTCATGTGGAGTTCAATAGCGGCAGCAATCATCACCGCAGTGCTCAACATAGTCACCGTCACAAGTTTCGATGGTCGCAAACAGGACGGTTTTCCTTTTTTACATTTGGTTACTCGATTCGTAGTGCAAGGTGGAGGTTGCTTCGTTATAATAACATGTCAAGTTTTCGCCGTGGCGAAGCGGCACCGTATCGCCAGGTTCTGGCGAAATATTAATGATATTGATGGTAAAATGGCGATGATTGGACTGCGAATCTCTGAGAGACCTTGTCATATTTTTGCTCTTTTGGCTATTTTCCTTGTTATTGTTTTTTATGTTGCAGAGATAATTATTAGCTTCTTATTTTTGCCTCAGACTAAATACCTAATAAGAATGAGATTATCTTTTTATTTTGTAAGATTTGCACTAGCCGTATTGATATGTTCTTTCGCAGAAAGTTTATTGCATTTGTATGTAAGATTTAAACGCATAAATTCAATATGGAAAAAATCTTGTGAAAAGTTCATCCAAGAAACATCGAGTGTAGATAATGAGTCAAAAACGTTAAACGAAATTTTGCAAAACAGTGCATCCTCAAATCGCAATCACCAACATTTTTACTCAGTTAATGGTACAGGAGAAATAGCGCCAAGAAATTATAAAACATGCTGCCTAATTTTGAAAACAACGGCCATTCACTTTCAACTTTGTGAATCAGCTTGGATGTTAAACACATGTTATTCTTTACAGCTCTTGCTAATTGTAGCACTCATTTTCATGGATATAACAACTACTTTATACATGATCTTCTCACATGCACTGAACACTGGTAGTGTCTCAATGGTAAATTTCAATATATCCGGCATACTAATAAGTACGTCAGAGGGGATAAAAATTTTCACGCTCCTCGCTGGCTGCTCAACAACTGTAAATGAGGTAAAGTATTACAAAATAATTTGTAAAATTTAATTTCCTTGCAGGGTATACAGCGGTATTTAAACCTTCATTTAACAAATTCAGTGCCTATAATCATTATCAATCTATTTAAAAATGCAGAATTTTGTTACTATGTTCTTCAATCAAAATATTATTTCAAATATATTTGTTACAGAAATTCATATTAGTTTTTTCACATGGCATTTCCTCAGTAGTAGTATTATTATGATTTTGATGCAGTTTTTCTGCCTTTAAAAAATGGAATAACAATTCTGCATCTTTAATCCAACTATCAAACTATCTGTTGAAACTAGAATGAATAAAGTACACGCATAGCTTATCAATAAATTATATTCTCTTTTTGTGAAGTTGCATAGTTTCCAATATTCGAGACCCCCAGAGAGATTAAATTGTTATACAAGGAAGGTATATTGAGGTAAACCATGTCATGTCAATGACTAATCGAATTAAATACATTTTTCTATAAAATAAAGGGTTATAGCGAATGGGAAATCGTGAAAGGTCGACAAAATAACGATGGTGCATGAAAAGGTGAAAAAGAAACTAGTTATAACTCGAACTGCACCGGAAAATGCGGACAGTGGGCGATCAAACGAAAACAATTATTATCATAGGCAACAAAGAGATCGGCGGAAGTCGCCCTAGGAGTCAGAGATATCGTAAAAAGTCACCATAGGGGATGGTCACGCTTCGCAATTAACCAGTTTCTGTTGGAACGTTGCATTTGATGGCGAGTAATTTTTCCTGATAGAAGCAATAATTGAGGCGGTCGCGATGAAGAGAATGCAAATTTGGAATGTTAATTAGAAATTCGCTGGGGTAAGAAAATTTAAATTTTAAAAACTTTCTTGTGTGTGATCAAATGGATTGAGTGTGTCTAGTCGACCTGAGGAAAAAAGTGTTCGTAACATAAACTCGCCGATCAAGCATGCTGTGTAATCACCAAAGAGAGAAGTGAATTTTTTAAGACAAAAGAACATTAAAAATTTGTTGAAGAACAAGATTGGAATTCATTTAAATGAATTAAACTAGATTTATTTTGTAAATTGCCATTAAATGAATTTCGAATTAGTTAAGTTGCACGGATCTGAACACAAACAAAATAAATGGCTTTTGCACCTTAAATGTGTAAATGTGGTGTTTTATTTACATTGTTTAATAGTAGAATTACATATTTATATGTGTGTGTTCACGCCAGATTAAAATATAGGTCGAATGTGACGTTTCCCCGAAGAAGGCAATATACTGATAATAAATAGCGGAAGGCATTGCTATGCTGCTCTAGTGACCATGAATTTTGGTGTTATTATTTTAGTAATAATTAAAATATGTCTCCATAGATTATCAATTTCTCGAATAAAGATTCTGTCAGCGAAGAACTCGCAATGACCGGTGAGTTTTTAGGCCTGCCTATATTAGAAAAATAAAACCCTGAAATATCTTAGCATTGTGGATTTTTAACTAAGATAAGATCGAAAAAAACATAACTGAGCTAGCCAATGTTAATAGAAATCAGGAGAAATTGAAAGAAGGAAGAAAGTAATTTTTCAATATAGCATTTAAAATCATTTCTCCCATATGAAGTTTGTAATCAACGATCAGAGACATAATGCCTGTTTATTTCTGTTTGTGAAAGAAAATGGTTTATTATATATTTTAGTATTGAAATGTTCCTCTTTTGGGTTCATTTTAAACATTGATTTTATGAGATATGGGTGGGACAGGTGATCGTTTTTCGCGAATGAGCTCTGGGTTTTGGCACATTCATCAGAAATACACATTGAAATACAAAGAACATGAACAATTCTTTATTTCACAACGATTCAGAACACAGTGTGACATTTCCCGCTTTTCTAATATTAAATGTTAACAAATCACAGTTACACTTCCCATTAATTCCTAAGACACTATTCCATTCACAAACCGAAAAGGAAACCTGATATTTATATGGGCGATTCATTTAGCTTCCAGGCGAGGCGCCGTCCCCCTCCATCTCGGCATTGCTCGGCTGCCCTCGGTCCCCGTCATTACCCGAAGTCACGGGCGACCGCCGCTGTATGCAGCTCGCGGCCCACGCGCTGCCTCCCAAACACTTTTCTTCCAGGCACTATTTATGTTTTATTTTTGTCCACCCCTCCCGCACTGTCTATTCGGTGAACACGCTACTCATAAACACTATCTCCAGTCCTCGCCAGATGTTCCATCATCATTTGCACCGACACGTGGCGAAACTCGCTTCCCGATTGATATTTCGCACTTGTTCAATTCTTTATATTGTGAACTTCGGTTAGATGTCGAATATTGTTCATCGTATTTATCCACACGCTGGTTACTACTATGTCCACTGTCCGATATAACACTTGACGTTCCCTCAGTTCCTCGACTACTATCAAGTTCACTCGAGCCAACACGTCCGTCCCGTCTCCTACCGAGTTCTCTCACATACTGTCTATCCGGTGACCACGCGCCCGCTCTCGCTCGCGCCCTCTCCTGACCCGATCGGAACGGGTCAAGCGGCAACGGCCATAACTGCCGCGCCATTTGAACACGGTCGGCCGCCGCTTCATTACGTTAAACGTAAATAATAATAATAATATTATAATAATTCGTTTCAGTATATATTTTAGTTGTATAAAATATGTATTTGAATATAATTCTTATTTTTTAAATTATGTAGTAAATCTAAAACCGTTAACTCAAATTTTCCAACACCAAGCCAACACCGGTTAGCTCCAAATAAAAATGCATTAATTAAGTTCCTACATCCCCCCTTATTTTAATTATTGAAGGAAAATACCCAAACCTGGGCCCCCATTTTGTTTTCGAGTATTTTTAAATCCAATTTTCAGCGCAATTAAATCAAAATGTATGCAATGCATACCTTACTTGGTTATATAAACGTTATACTTTTCTTAAAATTATTGGCCGAGTCGTTTAAAAATAAAATCACTTTTTCGTAAACATTATATTTTGTGGATATTTTAAAAAGATTCCTAGTATGAGCCACCCGCTAACGTGCTAAGAAATGGGTAAAAAGAAATAAAATAATTGCAAATATATTGAACTCAGTATAATTGTACAAGAAAACAAGTTTAACATCTTATACATGAGGAATTGTCTTATATGTCTTGCACAGACTATATATTTTAGTGCGACAAAAATTACATATATAAGTCTCTTGTACCCCCCTCGCACAGCCTATATGGGTCCACCCACATCACTCATAGTTCTCCTACAGACCTCTAAAAATGTTACACTGCAAAACAAGCACTCTGCATTTTTTTCACTCGGGAGGGAAGATATCCCTGGTAGAACTTCCAATTCGGAAGGGTCAGAGGACATTTATTCTCGTCAGAGGTGCAGTATGCCCTTTGCTTTTTGTTGAACATCAGAATTTTCGTATATATCTTTTCAGCTTCTCTGAAATAAAATTTTAAAATTGTTTCTTAACATTTTTCTCCTTCCTGCTCTCTCGAACCCCTCTCGAACTGATACTTTTCATAGTAGACTCTTGCTTTCAATGAACCTCCTGAGGTACAAGGAGTGCGAAAAACTTTGTTTTTATTCTAAAAAACGAAAAATTGGGAGCCCACGTTAGTAAACTTTAGATGACTTTGGTTAGGAACCAGCGTGTCAATATTCCAAATGCCAATAACATTTTTACAAGGCAAGAAAAATAAATCATATTACCCTACATCAATAGCTTTCAACGTCCCCTTCAAAATAATGTAATGGTCAGAAGACTTACCGATGAAGTTACGAAATCAGGCAACTGAGAATAAGCACTTGAAAAAACATTGCTTTTCAATGATCGCACTAAGGTTGATGGTCCGGAAACAAGTGAAGATGACACTACCACTTAACTGGGCTACGACCTTGCAAAGAACTACAATTTTAGTGCGTTTCCAGTATGCTATGTGCACACTACAGATCAGTAAATCAAGGGGCTCGCATTAGGAACCGAGTGAGGGTTTGGGTACTTCCCTCTACTTATATTTTAAAAATATTAATAACTTCGTAATACAAACAAAAAATCATTTTTGAACGTATCCTATTCAAAGAACGTGTAAAGATCTGTAAAGGGGTAATGGTATCGTGATACTTAATTTCTATGAATGAATTTCATTAGAGGTCGCCAAATCTGCTCGTGTTGAATGACACGTTGAATATGCTAACTAGTAGTGTTACAGAATGGCACAGACTTTCCCGTATTAGTTTTCTATTTTCTTTGGTCTCGGCTACCGATTCGGACTTTACACGTACTCTTGTCAGCTGCCATCTATCGCCTCCCAAAGTACAATTCTTTGACATTTTCTTACTTTTTCGGTTTCCTAGTAGTAGAAAGGAATTATTATTTTAAGAATATTAACGAACAGTAAAACCTCGTCCTAAATGGCAATTTTCTTTGAAAAATTAAGAGACGTTTTTACGAAAATGGCGTATAAGCGCTACTATAAATGCGAAAATTGAAGTTCTTTTTCATTCTTTTGTGATTTCGAAATACTTCATTTGAAATCATTTGATGCACATTAGCTCACAATTATAATAGTATTTACAAATTGCTGGAAACATGCATATTAACACTGTGAAAATTCTTTAAAATAATAACATTTGTGTAATTTTTTAAAAAACAAAAAAATACCACAAAATGAACTTTACGTCATATTAAATAGTATAATTAGCACTATGCATTCGAAAAGTTTGAAAAAAATTTAGAGCCATTTTTGAGAAAATGTTTTGGTAATGCGGAAATTTGAGCTATTTTTGACAGAAAAAAGCTGAGTTTTCCAGCAACTTTACGTCACTTTATTTAAAGCACATGTACTCGTAAATATCATGTGAACAAATCGCCGCTAATTTAAATATTACCGGCGTGAAAAACGTCAAAAATTACATTTTTGTAATTTGTGAAAAAGCAAAAGACTAGAGTATTATGGCGTTTATGTCATCTCATAGAGTATATGGCACAGTATTTGGCACAATCGTTACCAAAAGTTTAAAGAAAAAATTTGGAGCCGTTTAAGAAAATCTTGTTTTTGTAATTTTTTAATATTGCTCATTTTTCTCGTAATATGGCGCGAAAACAACTAAAATTTTTAAAAAAATATCCATGACCTTAATAAAAGAACTATTTAGGGAGAACAAATTTTATTTGAAATTTTTTATTTTGTTTGGATGACGATAATAAATTTTCTGTGAAAAAGAGCTTCAAATTTCGAATTTATAGTAGCGCTTAAACACCATTTTCCTAAAAAAGGCTCCAAATTTTTCAAAGAGAATTTCAATTTAGGACGATATTTTACTGTTCTTTAATATTCTTAAAATAATATTTCCGTTCTAGTATTAGGAAACCAGAAAATTCAATCGAATGCTTTCGTACGTCCAATGCTTTCGCAAAGTCAATTACGACTGCATCCACCCTCTCACCCGCGTCAACTTCGTCAGCTAGATCTTGAAAAGGGGAAACAATTTGGCTTTCACACGAATATCCACTTCTAAACCCATGCTGTCCATGAAAAATCCAGTTTGCTTTTTCCCATTCGCTGCGATGTACCCGGCTATTAAGTGCTCCATTATTTTGCATACTACTGATGTGAGAGATACCGGTCTATAATTACTTACTATCGTTTTATCACCATCTTTGAAAATCGGAACGACTATAGCTGTTTTCCAGTCGTCCGGTAAAGTTGCATTATTAATAGAAATATTGAATAATCTTAGCAAGTAGGGCAATACTGCCTTACCACCAAGTTTAATAAAATCTGTCGCGATGCCGTCTGGCCTGCGTTATTTTCCGTTTTCCAGAGATTTTATACGTTTGTGGAGTTCACATGTATGAATCTTGAACTGATTTTCAATTGAAAAATAAATAACTGCCTCCTGTGTCCGTTTTGGTTTGTATACCGATACAAAATACTCATTGAATGCATTTGCTTTCACTTGGTCGTCGTGCGGTGGCGCGTTGTTTGCGATTCGAATTTCCAGAATTTCTTCTTTATTCCTCCTGCGTCTGCGGAAATATTTTGTAAAAGCCTGACCAATTATTTCTTCCTGTCTCTAAAATATTTTTTAAATAATTTATGCGCAATTTTCTTTTCTTTTTCTAATTCCCTGTAGTAATTTTTAAAAGTTATCATGTCAGCGTTGCTGCGAGGTAGCCTATTAAATGCTAGTCTAACTTTTCACTTTAAATGCCGTATCGCCCTGTTAAAATATTCGGGATCAGGATTACTTTTCAGTATTTTGCAAGGAACGAACGTATTTAAAGCAGTTTCTACGATTGTTTTAAAGGATTACCACTGTTCATCCATACTTCTCTTTTCAGAAATTGGTCGTATTTTTTCTTAATAAACTAGAAATAGAATACTAAGAAATAGAAGAATAATAAACTAAGAAATAGAAAACTAATACGGGAAAATCTGTGGTGTTCTGTAGCACCACTAGTTTCTTGTTGCTCGGGTGTTCTCACTGTAAACTCAGAATTTTAATAACTATAAAAGTTCGATTTTTTTTCGGCGACAACTACAAAATTCAATAAAGAGATTTTTCCTTCAAGTGAAATTGTCCGTAATTAGTTCTTTCATTAAGATTAACTTCACATTTTTTAAACTACGTTTTGGCGCGGTATTGCATGCAATATATGCAATATTAAAAAATAACAAAAACAAATGCAACTTTTTTGTTTAAAGTTTTGGTAAAAATAATGTTAAATGTAGTCTATAAGATGACATAAAAGTCATATTGCCTCATTCTTTTGTTTGTTTGTTTGTTTTTCAAAAATTACAAAAATGAATTTTTATTGACTTGTCTCTCATGTTACTATATCCGAAAGCGGCGATTTTTTTTACATTATTGTATTTATGAGTTCATGTGCTTTATATAATGTCATATAAAGTTTCTCGGAAACTCAACAATTTTCTGTGGAAATGAGCTCAAAATTTCGCGTTTTCAGAAACTTTCAAACATCATTTTCTGAAAAAGGCACCAAATTCTTTCTTGAACCTTTTTGAACAGACAGTGCTAATTTCACTGTTTAATATGACCGAAAGTTCATTTTGAGGTATTTTTTGTTTTTTCAAAAATTGAACAAATGTAATTTTTATCAAATATTTCTCACGGCGTTAATGTGCATATTTCCAGTAATTTGTAAACACTACTGCATTTGTAAGGTCATGTGCTTTAAATTATTTCTAATGAAGATTTACTAAAACTTAAATATTTTATATGAAAAAGAGCTTCAAGTTTCGCCCTTACAGCAACGCTTAAACGCAATTTTCTTAAAAACTGCTCCAAATTTTTTAATGAAAAATGCCATTTAGGACGAGATTTTACTCTTCTTTAATATTTTTAAAGTAATATTCAGGTTCCACCATTAATTAACCGAAAAATTGTGAAAAGTTCAAAAATATGTATATTGGGCGGCGATAGATAACAACTGACAAAAGTATGTAGCAACACAGAAAACTAGGCAAGATCAAAGGAATTAAAAAAACTAGTACGAGAACGTCTGTGCCATTCTGTAACACTTAGTTTTTGAATGGCATAGAGTTTTCTTAATATGGAATATTTATGATTTTCATAAAATCTCTGGAATTTCAAATCTTGATGGTGATTTCGACACACACCTTAAATCTCTTCTCAAATTTCCAAGACATCTTGCATTCAACCCATGGAATGTTCTACGTATAGTCTTTGTGTAATTCTCAAACACTCACTCTCTTCTAGGTGAACAATTGTCTCGATAGAAATGTATAGCATTGCGCGGATCTCCCATGAGCAGTTGGGGCGTAGTAGAAAGCCGGTTAACTCTTCCCCTTCAGGCCTGAGCGAGAGAGGGCGCTCTAATGAACAGAGCCGATGTTTATATTCGGTCCTGCAGTATATATCACTTTGACGGGTAATTGAATCGCGCTTCGTGCTCATAGGAAAGGGGTGAGGAAGGATATGCTATTCACACGAGGACAAAGACTGTTGCGATGAAGAAAGGGTCGATTAGAGCGAGTTGTGAGAGAAAATAATGAATAGATAAGGTCGGAAAGAGAGAGAGAGAGGGAGGGAGAGAGAGAAAATGCATTTTGTCGGACGAAACCTGAAGGTAACCTGGGGAAATAAATGGGTAAGTGGATATTAAGTCCGTAATAAACATCAAATATCGAGTAAAAGTTTTTGGGATTGGATTGAGAACTTTATGAGGAAGAAAGAATCGAGTGCGGTCAGAGGTCCATTGTTTAAGATACTACTGCATTTGCCTAGACTTAATCAGAGAAGCACAGGACCTACCTCTAGATTTCGTATTAAGACAAGGGGCGACTTCGTTACAACTAGTAAACTAGTGACTTGCAGGTACACGAATCCACTTTGCCTACATGAAAACATGTACCTGACAAACACCAGTGCAGGATTTATTGCTTACCAATTAGGAGAAAAGGTTTTCTGTTGATTATACACCTCCCAGAAGAAAAAAAAATTCTAATTGGAAGTCGAGGACTTGTGGAATAGAAGGGGTTCTGTTACATAATTTGTGAGATGGGGATTGGTTCACGAGAACAGCGATGGAAGTTATAATAAGCAGTTTCGTAGAAAAAGTTAAAATGCCCACCGAGGGAAGTGGTTGAGGGCGTAGTGCTCTGATTTCGCATTCGGATGATCCAGTTTCAATCCCTGGACCGGCCATTCTGACCGGCGTTTTCCTGGTTTCTCTCTGTCATCCAGGGGAAAGCTGGGGTGGTTCTACTGAGAGGTCACGATCACAAAACCGGCGTCGCTAGCCGAATTCGTTAACGCAGTCACGCGAATTCGAGACATCGCGGGTTCCTGGTTGGGTGACCGACTAGGAACCCCAGAACCCAACGGCGCCGAGGCCAATTGCCATTTACAGTACATGTAACGGTTAAATACTAATACAAAGGTGAAATTGGTTACGTGAAAATCACATATAACACATCATGTGCGCCGTTTAGACCCACTGTTGGCAACATTGTATCTCGATGAGCTAATTATCCCTCGTCACGGCCGCGGCGCCGCTTGCTCCCCTCGCCGCCTGCCCTGCTCGTCTTGGCGCCTGCCGAATAAATCATCTTAAATGGGCGCGAACTTCGTAATTGATGATTCTTGCCGAGAACTGTTTGTTCTGTAAATATCGGTTCCAATTTTCTCAGACGAAATTGCAAGCCCTCGCTCCAGCGACGACTCTGTCATTAATCACTCGCGAAGCGACGCATCGCGATAAAGGACAACGCGGATGCAAAGGGCGTCTACGCAGTCCGCACACGGTCGGGCTGCGTCACGGTCTCTGTCGGATTTGACATTTCGACTTCTCGTGGACTTCGAACGTCTACGAGTAGTATAGACGAATATTGCATTCGGAGTGTAATGAATTTAGCTTGTTCCCCAATACATGCTTGTCACCTCAGTCTTTGCATTGATCGAATCTTCAGGTTATCTGCAGTAGTTAGCATCCATCTACATGTTCATATTTTGCATTGGGTCACTCTTCTTAAAACAATAATTTTGGGCAACTGTTCATTCACTAGTAGTCAGGAAACGTAGTAAATCGTAATGATAAATCAAGTAAATAATATACCAGAACAGTTATTCTGCAAGAATATTGGAAACCGTGCATATTCGCCTCGTATTCATTGTATTGATCGAATAGCTCTAACTCTCTTACGCCTTTTAGGTCTGTGTGTCTATTCCATTAGAGTTGAGAATGGCCGACTTCTTGGCACACGTTCCACCTTGGGAACAATGATGAATTTTGTGGTTCAGTTTACTCTCCTCTTCACAATGGTATCTTGTACTATCATTTGGAGACCATTAACTTCCGAAATGAGTAATAATTTCAACATCAAAGTTCAGAGTTTGCAGTATGCTGCAGGAATAACCACAGCGTTTCTCAACGAAGGACTAGCCCTCTTTACGCGCAAAAAGGCATTTGATTACCTCTTTCAGAATTTTGAAGTCGATAAACGTTTATATAGTCTTCGTATTCGGTCAAGTCTTAATTTCTTATACACAGTACTCTTTCTCACGATATCAGGTGGCTTTTTGGTCTTACTCGTTTTAACGAGTTGGACCTTCTCAATGTACTACCACGTGTTTTCAAAAGTGCCCATGATAGTCCGATTAGGAGTTCCAATGTTTCGATTCATAAATTACGTAGTAAAGTGCCAATTCCTAAGCGCAACATGGGCTCTCAAAAAAAGATATCACCTGATCAACAAGAAGTTAAATGAATGGGCCCATTTAGAAGAACGCAAAGAACTCTCTTATAATGAAGACATTTCGTCCCACACAAACACAAGAAAAAGGAAGACTGCTTGGCTGGAGTCATTCGAGGAAACTCAATTGCATGCACCTCCTGGAGACTTTAAATCGCCCATCATGTACATAGACTGCCACGTCACTACTATTTTACGAGCGTGCCGAGCGGAGAGCGTGGAAAAAGACATTTCGTTCTTGGCGGAGATCTCGAGCGAGCATGGGAAGGAGAGAAAGCAGCAACGCAGAGCTTGGAACATCGGGGGCCATCTGGAAGCATCGGAAAGGGGCAATCTGTATCCATCGGAAGAGGACTGTCAGGTACCACTGGAAAAGAACCCTCAAGAGGCGAAAATTTCAGATCAGAGCAACGCACGCGAACAGCACCACCAAACGGTCGGGGACCACCTGGATCAGCCACCGTCGCAGGGAGAGCGTGGAGGCCCTCGGAGGGCGGAGGTCCGTGAGCTGGGCGCCCTGCACGAAATGCTGGGTCGCGCCGCGGCGCGGGTGGAGTTGTGCTACGGCAGCATGGAGCTGGTGGGCGCCGCCGTCGCCTTCGTGGACATGACGGTGGTGATCTTCAACATCTACACCGCCCTCGCTGCCGGCACGGCCGTCCTCGACCGCGTGTTGTTCGGGATGTACTGGGGCGTGTGGTCCATCGGGCCCTTCTTGGTGGTAGTGGTCGTCTGCGCAAGCGCCAGTAATGAGGTAGGCGTTTCTTTTCTCACTAAACACGTGCTCAGTTCCCTTAGAACTCATTAGAGGAAAACTCATTAGAGGTAATTTTTTTCAATTAAGTTATCTTTCTGTGATAGTTATTAATTTTAGGCGTGTGATCTGGGCTGTCCGAGCAACGCCACGTCAAAGGATGAGGTGCCGACGTTTCTACTATAGGTGGCACTACAGAAGAAAGTGGCACTATTGAAGAAGACCACAATACGATGGTCGAAACGTCAGCTTCTCAGCCTTCAACGTGGCGTCCCTGGAACAGCCCAGATAATGACTGGCCGCGGAAACTTACGACATTGTTTAACCTGAGACACATCTGCAGTCTTGCATCTAATTCAGTTTACTCAAAAAATGTATGTCTCATGAGACCATGTTCCTTATAGACCATGCAAATTTTGTTCCAATGCTAAATTTATTTGTGAAACTTTTAGAACATTGGTACATTTGAATATGTTTTTATTTAGTTATATTTTAACAATAACATTTAATGTTATTGCTTGTGAAGCACGCCAGAGACATTCATCTGTGTCTCACTTAAAGTCCAAATTGCGAGTAGTAACTTGGTTCAGTTTAGATGTTTTGTCAGCGTTGCGAACTAACCACTTATATTTTACCACTTACAGTTCTGGTTTCCTTCTAATTCACTTATTAAAATTCTTCAAATTTAATGCTTCAAGGCAATTTACAAATTTACTTCAAAAAATACCCATGAAATACTTCGAATCTCACAAACTCATTACACGCGAGATTTTCATTTCATATTGCTCGTTTGTCGACAATTTGGGTGCCATCCTTATGGAAGAAAATTATGGTGTCAAAGAATGAAAATAACCACGGGTTATAGTGCTGGCCAGCTAACGTAACTATTTTTAAAAAATGTCACTTCCGTATTATACGGAATTACGCCGTCATTAAACTTCCCTAGATTCCGCCAATATTTAAGACAATAATGTTGTATTTTGCTGTGCTAGTTTGGTATTGTTGCTATCGATTCGCATATTGCGATTTGCTGTTTTTCATAAATCTTCATTAAGTGATTTCGCTTACTTTATTACTTTAGTACTTACGCTTACTTTAGTACATTCGCTTACTTTATTATTTTTATGGCAATGGACTGCCAAATTCTTTTATTCTCAGTTTTTCTTCCTAAAAGGTTTTTACCTTGTAAACACTATACAGAATTCATTGTCAAAAACTCACATATGTAAGTTTCATAAACAGATTAATTACCTAATAAATTACTCTTGACTACTTGTAATCGCAGTAATTCACATCACACTCAAAACACCTGAAACAGAACTCGTCCACGAGCACCACGAGGCAAAGTGGCATAGACTACTGCTGGACTACTGTGTCATCTATCTTTTTAATTCCATATACCTCGGTGGCTGAAATACATCACGAGCTTGAGAGGTGCTACTTCACGCGTCGGTGTTGGGAATAATTTGCAATACACTAGGGAGATTATGGGACGGTATGGGATAGGATAATACAAAAGAGAAGTTCGGCTCACACGCCAGGACCAGGTTGTTGCGGCTGAAACCCAACTTGATGATGTCAGCTCTCGGTCTCGCTCGCTGGGGCCACTCTTCGTCTTTCAGCGCTTGCAGATAAGACGTTCATTCGAAGATAGACCACTCGCACATAGCGATTTCTTTTTAATGTTAATGTGTCAAGGGACATTGGCCGAAAATTTCTGGCTGTTGTTCAACACTGCAACAAAGCCACGAACCGACTTGTTTAATCCTCCATTTATACGCTAAACCTTTTTTTTGGAAATTTCTTAGAATCTTATGGCTGAATCTGAAAACAAATTATCAGTTCCCCTACAGGAGACCGTGACGCGTCGAATTACACCTCGTATGTCTCGATTGATGCACGGGAAGTGGCCTAACCGTGAGGCACGGAACCGTATTTTCTCCACGCACGCACACGAGGAGTTTACTCAAATACTATATAGGGATAGGTCTGGTCATCCGGAAGAAACATAGACTAAAATAGGTGAAGGCACAAAAGCCCAAAAACAAGTAACCGCAAAAACAAATGAGTACCATTATATCAATGAATTTTATTGATTTTAGAACGAAGGGAAATCTACATAGGGAAAGAAGAGAACGGATGATCGATTTTTCAATAATTTTTTCGTGGCAATAAAGGTAGTGATGTACCGCCAGTAAAGATGTAAATTACATAAATGCATGATCTTTTTCATACAGTATTGAAAGGTATTAATGCATTCCGAAGCAATTTTCATTGAATGAATATGAAGAGATGTCGCATATACAATTTTACTGCTATTTACAATAAAACGATACGGCAATTTCACAAATATTCTAAAAGCGTAGTATCTTTATCCACGGGGTAGGCCTATTATTCGCTGTGAGACACTACTGTATGAACTTCTGAGAGATATGCAACATCAGGCCTTTGAAATATTTTAAAACAGCGCATATAATGGCAATCTTGGAATCTTTCATCTCATACAATTTGTGAAATATGATACAAACAAAAATAATAGTTCGAAACTGACAAAGATTGAAGGCGGCAGTTTTTTTCTTTTATCATCCTCATTCATTGCGTATCATACAAGGCCACCATTCTTTTTCACGTGTCTAGCGGCATTTCGGAGCAACAGAGCAGTGCTGCATCGAGGAGAGCGTCACTCTGAGTGACATCTGTCACAGAGGAGATCGCCAGAGAGACAGAAGCGCTCTCGGGCCGATTTTCGTCCTCGTCACCCCCCGAGAGTGCGGCGACCGGCGTGGCGGGGAAGGGGCGGCGCTGGGCGAGAGCGGGGCGGGGGCGGGGCGGGGGCGGGGGCGGGGGCGGGGGCGGGGCCGGGCAGGGTCGGAGCTAGCGATGAGGAGGAGCGGCGCGGCGAAGGAGCCGCGCGCGGGGATGGAGGGGCGGGGCCGGGAGCGATCCGGGATGAGGTGGCGAATGCAGCGCCCGGCGGCGGGATGGAGGGTGGTAGAACCGAGCTGGTGGTGGAGTCAAGAGGCGGCGGTGGGGCGGGGTCCTAGCTGGGAAAGGGGGCAGGCAGGGTCAGCGGGGCGGTGAGGAGTGGCGGGGCGGGGTTGGGTTGCTCGGGGTGGGGCGCGGAGATGGTGAGAGGGGCGGGGCTGGGAGTGATGCGGGGTCAGTCGGCGAGTGCGGGGCGGGGCGGGCCGAGCCGAGGCGAGCAGGGACGGGCCGTGGTGGTCAGAGCGGGGGGAAGGGCGGGGCGGGACCGAGCGCGGAGTGGCAGGGCGGGGTGGGGCAGGGCGGGGAAGGGAGGGGTGGGGCGGGGCGAGGCGGAGCAGGGTAGGGCGGGGAGGGGTGGGGTGGGGCCGAGTGGTGTGGCGAGCCCGAGGCCGGGCCACCGCCGCAATACAGCTGAGCCCGGCTTCATTTATATCCATCACGTGCACAAGCTCTCCAAGGCGCATTTTTTCCCACACTCTGTGAACAGCGCGGCTACAGCGCGCGGGAAGAAAAGAAACGACGGAGAAGAAGGTAAGGTAGACCTCAGGCTCAGTGAGTGGGGAGGTGAAAAGATATAGAAATAAAAATAAAAGAGAGAGAGTGGCAGTAGTGGAAGTAGAAAGAAGATATTAGAAGGCTAAAAGACGTAAGTCAGAAGGTTGTTTTATGTTTCTTGAAGCTTAAAGTGTATATTCAAGTATACGATGTTATGAAGAAATAATAAAACGATAATAAAAATAATAAACACAAAAATATCTAGAGCAAATATTGGAAGAGGGACGGGTTAAATTATATCAATGTCCGTTATGATTTAGTATACAGTTTGGACTAAATTTAGAAAGCATTAGCGCCTATTTGTGTTCAGCCGGAATTTGTCAGGAGAGTGGTCACCTTTAACAGCACTCAAACGTTATCACAGGGCTACATAGTGTACAACTTGAAGGCCACCTGGCGGGAGCACCCTGTCTCTGTGGCCTTCTCAGCGCTTCATCATCAAATCTTCTCGAGCAGGCAGTCAAACCGCGCACGCACGAGCTACTTGCCCTCTTGGAGAGCCAAGCGCTCCTACGGGCATGGGCAACTTCCCCTGACTCAGCACTCATTGCTCCTCCAAACCTAAAAGAAGGTGCAAGCTGAAGCGAGACGGCAAATAATGGCTTAATAGGAAAACATGTTTGTCAGATTTGTTCTTTTAAATAACGGTGAATTATATTACGTTTAAATTCTTTCCTACTTGATAGAAAGTTTTTGCACCCTCGAACGTGAAGCACTATCGATATTCTGCGCATGCGCAGATGCACTAAAGTGATGCACTGCGCATGAGCAGAAGATGGATAGTACGTAACATTCTCTAAGCTATCTAAAGACTAAGTTTAATAAAAAAAAATGGTGTCATTTTAGAGAAAATTTTGAAAATGTTGCGGCTTCATGTAAAGTATCCCCGACAATATATCCGTTTTAAACTCACTGAGTCTCAGGTTGTTAAGGTCGGATCATATAAATCTTGGAGAAAATTAAAAGCTTAGGCGCTAGAGTTGAACGACCTCACAAAGAAACGGACGGACTGACAAACAAACGTTTTGTCGTCAATCGATTTTTCGATATTAAGGTCCTACAAAACGGATTCTGACAACTCAAAGTGTTAGAGAAATTATTTTTCGAACAAGATTTTTTTCACTTCTTGATAACATGGCACAACAACAAGAATTGTTGTGTCTAATAATGGCTGATTCCCTCGCATGATTACAATTCTTTATTCCCTATGTAGTAAGGCAAGAAAGTAAAAAGTTGCTGTTCTGTAACACAACACGGGAATGGAAAATATTTAATAGCAATACGCGCAATACATGGAGCTAATTTTAATTATTTATAGTTTGATATTATTTGCTAGATATGGCAGTTGGCTTTAATTCCGCACCTTTATTTTCGACCCAAGACGATCGTTCGAGACTTCTCCCGTGAGCTGGTCTAGGGGACTTTTTTCAAAAAGACGCGCCCAGAGAGCGTCACTGATGAACCTGGAGTAATTTTCACTTACGCCGCCAGATATAGGTCTCAATTAATTTTAGCCGACCTGCCGGGTTCGGAGAACGTGAAATCTCATTAGGCGAGACATTCCCGGCGGGATTTAATTTTGTCAGACACCAGCCTCGATTCTTTCGCACGCCACAAACATGACATGGTCACTGGGATTTCCACCCTTCGAAAATTCACGTACCTCTCCGGGGATCGAATCCGCTAACTGGTGATTACAAAGACTAGTAAGCTAGCTAGACGCCCACCGCGACCGCAAGAAGTGGCGCACTGACATTGAGGATTCTATTGGGACGCGCCGTTTGATAATAGGCGGTATAACGTAAGGACACTGGGACTTTGTTACATAATTTTGTCGTGAAGTGAAAAATTTGTAAAAGAGTTGGAATTTGCATTTCATGTTGTTGTTGTTGCTTTTACGAGAAATGATGGAGGGAAACAAATCTGGAACAAGGAAACGCGAGAAGTAAATATTTTAGAACAAATTTTGACTTTGTTGACCCTAGTGTACAGTGGGATTTTTATAAAGCTGCCTCTCAAGGCCCGTCTTCATGATGGAATATATCGCGGCATTTCGCGTCTATCTCGATCGTGCCGCTAGATGTCGCATGATTGATCATGCGACAGCTTGATCATGCACTGCTTGATCATACAACATCTGCTTGATAATGTGACATCTACCGGCACGACCGAGAAAGACGCGATTTTTATAAAGCTGTCTCTCCAGGCCTGTCTTCACAATGGAATACATCGCGGTTTTCTCGGTCGTACAGCTAGATGTCGCATGATCGCGACCGTATGAAGCAGTGCTTGATCATGCAACATCTAGCGGCACGATCGAGAAAGACGCGAAATGCCGCGATAGTTTTCATCGTGTAGACGGGTTTTGAGAGGCAGCTTTATAAAAATCGCACTATAAAAGTTCCAAGAATCTGCAAGAAAGTATCAATTTTGTCTTCTCCAACAAGCGTGCTGCCTAACATAAGATTTGATAGAAAAAGATTCATTATCACGAGGATTGCTTACGCACAATATCAGCAGCCATCATGCATAAGCAAGCCTCGCAGACTTTGTGCTAAATGCAATATTACTCTCAGTGTGGAATGTTTTGGTCTATTCCACTTCAGAAAATAAAGTGGATTTTTTAAAAATTACTTTTGTAGTACAATTTTAGGGGAGTACAAGATCATTTTCGAAAATATGTTTCTAGTAGAAGTATGTTTAATAATTACCATCAAAATATTTTTTGAAAATATTCTTCTAGTGTAATCGTATTTGCTTTATTGATACATTACAATAACTTATGTAATTGTTTATTTAATTTTATTTTTGTTTTAAATTTCAAAAAGTACTTACTAAAATTCTAATCCAGTGGGCATAAACATTTGTCACGAAGACTTATTTTTATAATTGCGGAAAACTTCATACCAAGTCCCAGCGTCCTCATATGAGGACAGCCCTCCACACCTACCCAAATTAATAATTTGAATTAAGTTCGATAAAATTAAATAACTAGCACTCAATTAAGATGATTTTCTTGAATTTTATTAAAAATCTCCAGTAAAAATAATTTGGGACTTAATGGGTTAATTTCGCTCTCTCCACTGCACCATTGCACCATAAATCTTTGAAGAAATTGATTTATCTTCTCAACGTAAATAATACTGGATAACATAAATGACTTCTTAGATTTCGCACAGGATTTCACGCAAAATTTGAGAACTTTTCGCGGAATTTTGCGTGAAAATACCCACCAGAAAGTAGGTGTTGTTTTAGTACTACTAGTTTAATATTACACATTTTACCATTGAGTTGGGAAAGTGCTAGAGAGTATAAATTAGATTAAAGAGCTGGGAATCTTCAAATCTTAGCAAACGATTTTGTGGTTGCATTTGGATAGTAAAGAAAAATAACTGTTTATTTTTCCCTTATTGCTCTAGATTGCCTCTTTTCCCATGTATTAATTCGATTAAATGCAATGGTAAAATAAAAACACTTTGAATTGTCAATGTTTGGGAAAATTTGTAAATAAGACATTGAGATGCCCCTGAAGAGTATGTAACACTTCATGCAAGCGAGTTGTGCGGGTTGCCAAGGGATTCGATCATATTATTTAATAGCTTAGAGAATTTGATTCGAAACACTGATTGAATTTCACTGAATATTTTGTATATAAATCTCACTGTATATTTTTTATAATTTGTTTGTAATTATGAAATTTTATGTATCGAAACCTCATAATTTTTTAAACACCTGCATTAAATAACATTGTTCGTTCTAGCATAGTGTGTTGGGTAGAATTACATAACAAATGCAACACAAAACTACGATTATCACTTTCAAATTACAATGTAACATGACCAATATAGTGAAGCTACAGCCAATACTACAAAAATTGTCCGCGTTTATTTACTTTACTTGAATCATGATGTTTTATACAACAATTACATTTTCAAAAGGAATTTGTTGTTCTTATAAAGATGGTACTTTTGAACTTAGCGTACGCATGTTATGATGGAAGCAGAGAAAACAAACCCAATAAAACTCGATTAAAGTACGAATAAGGAAATGTAAAAGAATTGTTCACGAAGGCGATTAGTACAAATAAATATACTGCTACTACTTCACTTGTTGGAAGTTGATGAAATGTTTAAATCACATATTTTCTTGCAGAGGAATGTTGAAAATATTTTTTTTAATTATTTTATTAATACATGTTGAAAGAGATGCGTCAATGTCATTGATATTGATTTGGCAAGAAATCTTCCGGTTATTCTGTGAATTCCAAAAGTTAGTGTTACGTTTAATATTTGGTCTTGTGTAACGTCGAATCTTCCTATAAAATGTTTACGTCTTAAGCGAGTAAACGCGTGTTTCGCGGTAGTGTCTCCATCTAGCGACGGAACGGCGAACTCGGTGCGCTCTTTTCTGAGTTCCCTCCTCTCCTCACTGCGCCCGCTCCACTCCACTCCACTCCGTCCCAGCGATGCAGATGCGCCGCTTCCCGTCGATAACTCGCAGCGCCCGCGCGGCGCCGCTCCCACCGCGAGGCCCCTTCGCGCCCCCGCACGGCAACTTACACGTCGGGCGCTCTCGATCGCTTGCCTCCAAGATGTTGACACCGCCCCTCTCGGGGACAAAAGCAAAGACACAAGTTTCCGAGGCATCGACATTCCGATGGCGGATTCCTTGCGCATCCACGTGTACCCCGTGAAAATGTGGAATTCAGCGTGTATTCCGAAGCTGTTGCCGCAGATTGTACGAGTAAAATTATTTTTCAAATATTCCACACGTTCTCAAACTTTCAAACAATACAATTAACTGCATTATTTTGCAAAAATAATTAATTCCAATGATTATATATATATCCACTTCGTACTGACAGACTCTTTATCGTTTTTAAAAAATTGAAGTTTCAACTTTTATAAAATTTCCAACAAAATCATTTTTCTACATTATTTTAAATTCTGGAAAATCTTCACATTTTCCTCACTTCCCCATCACAACAGATCCCCGCTTTAAAATGTTTGCAAACTAATATTCTTCAAATATTTTTTGCATGTTTCAGGCAAACCGTACGGCGGTCTACGTTCATAAACTACTCAATCGCACAAAAGACAAAGAAGTCAAAGAAGAAGTAAGTACTCTCTAAGCCACGTAGCAAGAAATGTTTTCACGTGGCATAACTCATTTCAGTTTTCATCTCTCAACTCTACCCTAAACAGTTAATCGATCAAGTTTAAAAAATATTAAGCCAGACATATACTTCTCCTTCTTGAAGTCAGTTCTGGTTTATAGAAACAGAAAATAAGTAATTTTGAGATCTTTTCATTTATCCTTCATTACTTTTTCAAAAAATTCATGCTTTTGAAGAACATTTAGTCTTTTGCCCTAACTATCCTGAATACATATTCGCAAATATGTACTTGATACGGGAGCATTTCTCAGAGGTACGATCTCCAACATACCCATGATAATCTTCGTTAAACCTTACATTAACCCCACATTCAACCTACTTGGCCCTCGCACTTACACTTATTCGCCAGTTGTCACGCAACACGCAACCGCACCCAATACTTTATCTTTACTGCACAAAATTCTCGTTTTCATTTTTCTTCTGCTCAATTGCATTCTCCTTTTTTCTTTCTTTCTTTTTTCTTTCTCCCTTTCCCTCCCTCGCTCTCCATTTCCTTCCCTCTTCCCCTTTCCATCCCTCCCTTCTTTTTCCCTCCCTCTTTCCTCCTTCTTCCTCTCCCTTTCTTCGCCTCATTTATTTCTCCATCTCTCCCTCCTCTCTCCGTCCCTCCCTATTTCCTTTCTCCTTAACTCTTTTCCTGTTTCTCCCTCTCTCATTCTCTCTCTTCTTCTGTCTTCACTATCCTGCACCTAGATTCGTAGGTCGGCATTCATTCGCTTCTTCCTTTACATTCGCACTCTCTTTGTATAACCCGACACAAGCCGAAGTGGCCGGCGAGTTTGCAAGCTGTAGCGAAAGTGAGACAACGCCGCGTCCGACGAAGGGCTGTGACAGGGAAGGAGCAGTGTTGGAAGGCCAGCGGAAGGCGACTGGAAACATTAAAAGCAGAGACAAGGGCAGACGGGACGGTGTGGGGAAGGGGAGGATTACCGACGGACAAAGAGTGAACGGAATGGAGAGTGAGCGTGGGCGAAGAGTGATCAGGAACCGACAAAATGGGAACAGAGAGTGAATGGAGCAAAGAGTGGAGGGAGAGAATAAGTGGGGTGAAGAGTGAGTAGGGGAAGAGAGTGAGGAGGAAGGAGAGTGCGTGGGGCGGGGAATGAACGGGGATGGAGAATGAGCAGGAATGAAGTGCAAGCGCAAATGTAGAGTGAGCGGGGATGGAGAATGAGCGGGGATGGAGAATGAGCGGGGATGGAGAATGAGCGGGGATGGAGAATGAGCGGGGATGGAGAATGAGCGGGGATGGAGAATGAGCGGGGATGGAGAATGAGCGGGGATGGAGAATGAGCGGGGATGGAGAATGAGTGGGGATGGAGAATGAGCGGGGATGGAGTGCAAGCGCAAATATAGAGTGAGCGGGCACGAGGAATGGGTGGGCATAGAGAATGAGCGAGGATAGAGAATGAGCGGAGATGAAGATGGAGGGTGGCTGGCGGAAGAGTGAGCGGGGTAGAAGGAAGTGAGACTTGCCGAACACAGATCGAAGGCAGGGGTTGCGAACGGGGAGGGGGCGGGTGGGGGCTGGAGGAAATGCGCGTCTTGGCCGGTGCTTTGCGGGGCCCGGGAGGGGACGACAGCCACGGGCCGACCGCGAGAGGCGCCGCGCGCACTGTTGCAGCTGGTGCTCTTCTCCAAGCAGCTGCTGCACCGGAAGCTGCACTTCACGGCGTGCGGCTTCTTCACGCTGGACTTCACGCTGCTGTACTCGGTAGGTCCCACGCCCCGCCGTTGACCGCAAGCCCCTGGTCGATCGCAAGGGAAGCTAACCTGCTTTCGCAAGGGGCTGCGACGGCCGGCTTGGTCTTTGATCTGAGCGGGCGAGAATTGTTCCGTAAAGACAAAATCTAATTATCCTGAGCAGATATAATCGCTTCAAATAATGTCTAGTTGACTGAATATTATGAAAGTCTCTTGTATGAGATGGATAAATTGTATAAGTCTTTTTTTTCTCAAAATGTTTTCTCCTCGTTTCACTCCATATTAATAACGAGGCAGATTAAAAGGCGACAACAAGAAGTCCTAGATTATTGTTGAACATTTTAATTTTCGCCTAAATGAATTGTTAAATTTATTTCCTATTATGTTTTCCAATTAAATTCAATACGATCAGTGAGTTATTATATAACGAACCTAGAAGTGATTATAATTCCATACTTGAACTAAATTGTAAATTGGTGTGGTTGGAAATTTAATTGAAGTAAGTGGACAATTTTGCGAAATTCAGTGAACAATTCAACAGTAAACAACAAATACGTCTGTTTCGAATGACAATAACTGTACAGAGAAATCTTCCGCTTCCAAAATTATTTAGTGCCCATACATTAATGCAGGTCAAAATGTACTCGTTTCTTTCATTCTTTGAATGGGTTTTATATATTTATACACATGTTAAAATACCTTAACTTTCCCAGAGCACACTTATTTTGTAATAATGTTTTACGATTCCTTGTCTTCCGACAATTACCAAAAACAAATAATTCGTTAATTAATTTTTAGATAGACATATTTATATCACTGAAAAGAGCATCTCTTTATTACTTCGTCTGCATGTAAATATACGTATAGAGTGAAAACATATATCCATATATTTCCAAATGTATATCGGAATATGGATATAGTGAAAACACTTGTATTGTAGAAGTGGCTTGTGTGTACTCCGGTATGAAGGTCATTAAAAAATGTCATATTTTTAATTGCTCCTGCACCATAATTTTCGTGTTCAAACATCCTTTAGACGAGCGTTAAATATTTTATGAATGTTAAGAAAAAGGTATAAGTATAAAGATAAGAAAATCGTCGAATTAGCAAAATCAGCAACGCAAGAACAAAAAGAGTAAATATTTCAAACTCATTTTTGGATTCGAATAATTAAATTATCCATGATTTTGGGGGATAATTAGTACGTGACGGCTTAAAAATAATTATCACATTATCTGCTACTATTGAAGTAAGATCAAGCACATCATCTTAGTGGTATAATTTTAGAAAGTGCTTTGTTACTACAGAATATGGCGAAGAATAGTATGATACAATGTGAATTTCATAACAATAGAATTGATTCTAGTAAAGTGAAAAATGCAAGTCTTAAATTTTCATTTTTTCTTGTTAGTCAGTTATCCTTGAAATCAATTAAACAACTTATAAGATATTATATTTTTAGAAGTGTAATCAACACAACTCGATAACAAAAATATGTAATAAGTTGTAATATTCTAACATAAGTAAATTCAGAACATTTATATTCGTACACTTTAATTATTTGTTATTCTCTGTAACAGCTTCCCTTGAATTTATCATAAATGGTTGCAGGTGCATATGTTGTAATTCAACCTCGACCTTTCAGTGTTCGCAATACCCTTTAAAGAGTGTCACATGTTCCCCTTATATTATTAGATCAAAAGAGCAATTCATTTTTTTGGTATCGGACGTTCTCGAATTATTAAGAGCATATGTTGAAGTATTACAAACCACAAACACAGTCCGAAACCAGTCCGTATTTCCTGGGCGCGTACGTCGAACTCAGGAGTACCAGGAAGGCACCAGTGTTTCCCCGCGGCGGTCGTGGAGAACGTAATTGGTTGCTGCAGCTCTTCCTCGGTTCGCGTAGTTTCGGACAAACAGCGCCGTTAACGTCTCCAAAGCCGCTAACCTAGTTGCAGCGAAGCGCGTTCTGAAGTGACCCCCGCCGTTTCGGCTCGCGAGCCTCAAAGTTCCGCCCGCCTCCAAACCGCCAATTCCGGCGTACGGTAACGCAGGCACCCGATGATTTCGCGCCTGCGAGCGCCCGCTTTGCATAGTGCTAGCCGCGCGTCGCCACGCCGCGCCGCCGCCATGGCGAATGCAGCATGCCTAGCCTCACGGCCCCGAACCGCATCGCGAATCCTCGCTCGCTCGCGGTGCGTACAGCTCTCTCGTCGTTTCCATGGCCGAAAACAGATATCTCTGCTCTTCTACTGTTCCTATGGTACAATCCGGAATCCTTTGCTCTTCTACCCTTTACAGGGTAGAACCTAGACACATCTGCTCTCCTATGCTTCCTTTAGTATAAACCAGACTCTTAAGATCATATCTTCCTCATGTAACCATACTCCTTTATTCTTTCACTCTTCGTTTAACAAACCACATTTTCTGTTCTTCTACCCTTCCTATAGTACAAACCAGAATCCTTTGCTCTTTTACTTTTTCCATGTTCGTAACCAGGTTCCTTAGCTCCCTTATCCTTCTTTGGTCGACACGTGCATTTCGCCTTGCGGAAGGTTGCATCATGACGATCGAACGTTGGCATCTCAAGCTAGGACGCCGCGACTCCCGGACAGCCAAATAGATATTCTGTTTCTTTTCCACTCTTTCCATGGTAGTTACCAAACTTCTCTCCTCTCCCGCTCTTTCTATGATACAAAACGGACTCCTTTGCTCTTCTCTACTTTACACGGTAGTACCTAAACACTTCTGCTCTCCTATGCTTCCTAGGTATAAATCAGACTCTTACGCTCCTACCTTCCTCATATAAAAACCAAACTCCTCTATTCTTTCACTCTTTCTTTCACAGACCACATTCTTTTCTTCTATTCTCCTACTCTTCCTGTGATAGGAATTCTCATTTGTCGGAACTAACCAATTAATGTCGGAGTGTCGGTTACATGGTTTATATTCACTAAGACCTCAATTATTGAGATGCCCAGGCACATCAAAATTAAGGGTTTTGACAATTGTTGCCTTGAGAATTTTCACTGAAACACAATAAAACAACGTATTTTCCTCATGAACATATCAATGGATGAATAAATATTTCGAAGTATTAAATACTAAAGAATTCAGTATTGGAATTCCCTTAACGAACATGTGTCTCAGGGCTTCATCAGATGCAGTGCCTCTGACCGGGAGGTCCTAGGGTCCGAGTCCGAACGGTGGCAGGATTTTGGACACTAGCCAGATAGTTAGGCCGAATTCAGGCGCTGTCTGGAGGAAAACTAGCGACCGGCTGCTCTGATACGTAGTTTTCCGTGTTTTTTCCGCTCAACACCAGGCGAATGCCATAGCAGTGCCCTAAAAGCGGGTCACGGACCGTTCGGGATATTCTCTTCCTCTTCCTCGTCCGATACTCGACCCCTACTTATTCACACTTACACTCACATGCACTACACTACAACACTAAAAGTCGGGAGACCAGCCGGGACCTTAGAGCTTGGCCCGGCTGGGGTCCCGCTGGAGGGGAATAACTGGTAAGGGAAAACACCTGCAAAGTGACGGGTAGGTCGTCGCCGGATCTCGCTATCCGGCGGGAGATCTCCGCCAACTCTCGCAAAAAGCACACGCACTATACTAACGGGGCTAAATACGTTAGTAGTCGACATACCGGCAATCATTAATCAATCAATTAATTCTAAGAAATATATTTTATATACAACTTTATATACTTGAATAAAATAGTAACTCGAAATTAGTTTCAAATTGCATGTCACTGTGTCGTAGATTCTGCATTTGGTGGTTGATTCACATTTCTGCATAAGCAGGACGTTACAGATAGAAGAAGAACATGAAGCTATATCCATGCAGGCTCATTTTGCAATACAATTCTAGAATCTGGAAAATTTTTGTTGGTTCACACCTCATATCTTGCATTGACATTTTATATCAATCGCCAAACACGCATATTTTTCTTCGAGACAAAATGTACTGATAGAACAATATTTGCGTCCCTGAAATATTTCAGTAACAACTTTGAAAATAATATTACGGTATTTCCTGAATACTTTTATGTATATTTTTTGTAAGATGTTCTCTGTAGAGCTAATACGTTCTGTCGAACTCTATCACAACAAGTAAGCGCAACGGTAATTTGGTTTCAGTTCGTAGGTGCCGTGACGACCTACCTGGTTATCCTGGTGCAGTTCCAGTTCCAGTTCAACTCCGCCAGAGAGGGTCACCATCAGCCAAATGGCAGCTCTTTTTCGTAGCGGTCCGCATGCGTGTATTCAACAATGTGTGCATTAATGTGCATCCTTTGTTATATTGAGAACTCTCCTTCGATTTAATAAATCAAAAAACTCAGTGCATAATCATTTTGGGTCTGTATTTAAGTCAACATTAAATAAAAATATTTACAGGTATAACTGTTTGTTTACATTGAATATCGGCGAAGGATTCTGATAAAAGTAAATCGAATAAACAAAATATTGTCATGTTCAGTTGCGCTCAACTAGCGATTACCATGAAATATCATTTAAGTTATCTGCATAAGCTAGCTAATACATGGGATTTGCATTTTTTAAAGTATTCATTCTACTTTGTGATAAACATTTGCGTTCTCAACGTATTAGGATTAGTTTACTCATAAATACAACAGTCGGTTGAATTTTGACACATAGTGAGTATATTTTATATAAAAATTATTGTGAATAATTTTAGGAATTTGAATATCAGTATTTTTCTCAAAGTAGTGCTCTTACATCTTAGGTACACCGTTCATTACACTCATCGCAGTGAAATGTAGGAACTAGTGTTGTGAATCTAAAAAACACACAAGTGTTTTTAAAAAATGTACGCACTAATGTCTTATATCTGAAAAGTTCGTATCAGAAAATGTATTTACAAGATAGACAAATAATTTAACATAATATTAACAAATAATATTCCCAATCAAAACGAAGATATTCGTCTGAATTCAAATGAAATTTAAATGATATTTCGTTTTAGAACACTTTATTTGATCGTATTAAGAGGCGTTTCTGTTTATACGAGAATACGTAAATACTAGAAGAAACAATGTGCATTGACATATAACCAGTGCATCTCTTCCAATATATTTGAGTCATTGTTTTCTGGAGTTTATATGTGCCGAGAATTAGCTGTGCTAAAGCTAGATTCAGTTATTACATACAGCAGTTGTCGCACCTATGTCACCACTATGAAATTGGTTAACTGATTAAATAATAAATTAATGAAAACACTAATAATTACTGAGTAAATAAATAAACATTTTTGTAGAAATAAATGTCAAGGAAACGGGGAGAATGAATGTATTCCATTGAAAGTCCAAGTGGCCCTTTAAGGTATTTGACAAAAAAGAGAGGCAGGCGAAGATGAAAAGTGAATTCTACCCACGGTCTTTCCTAACTCATGACTGCCGCACTTGGTCCCGAGTGAGGGGAAGGATGAAGGCATGATTTGAGAGGTAGTTTGCCACTTTCTTAGACTGGATGGATAATGCTAGAAATTATCGCCAGGAATGAAGAATGACCGTAGATGGGATGATAGTTTGGACAAGACACACTGATGGTTTGAGAAGCCAATTATGTGCTAACCTGTGAAAACATTCCTGACTTACAACAGACGCGAATCCGCAGTCTCCAGGTTTTCTTAGGACTAATTTGTGTCGGCGTATTTAGATTTATATTCAAGCTCTTGTGTCACTGTCTCTAAAATTGCAGTGTGGAAATAGCAAGCGGAACATATTGTTAATTTACATCTGTACTCACGTGTTCAGTATAATTTAATTTGTGTGTGGAATGGAATTTCAATAAATGGCACTATGATCATTATTTTAAAGCCAGAAATCATATAAGGTGAGTCAGGGCTTCAGCTATTGAAGCTAAAGTGTATCTGAATAGGAGATTAGCGGGACTCCAATGGTTTCGAGTCCCGACGGTGGCAGGATTTTTGACACTTGCTAGATAGTTAAGTCGAAGTCAATCGGTCTGGAGAAGAACTGTAGTGGCCATCTTCCCTAATCGGTAGTTTTCCGTAGTTTATCCAATCAACATTATGTGGGAATAGTACCCTAAGAAGTGGGCCAAGGACCGCGCGCGATCTTTCCTTCCTTTTCCTTGTTCTACCCTCGCCTCATACTTCCACACGTTTACAGTCACATACACTACACTCGGGAGACCAGTCGGGAGCTTAGAGGTTGTCCCGGTTGGGGCGGTGCCCCAATGGCGGGTGATACCTGGTGGTGGGGGAAAAGCCCGCCAGCTGACGTGTAGGTCGGTGCCAAATCTCATCATCCAGCGAGAGAAGACGTTCCATAATTAAAAAAATCACTAAACTTCCGGGAGTAATGATCATATCAGTTGACGCGCCCGGAAACACGAAATAATCAATTAAACTAGAAATCTCGACAAGACAGTTGTTACCCCGATAAAGTGAAGGTATTTATATGCAAAAATTATGATGATAGTGGTGATGAAATCAGTAATTATTAAAAGACAGAGAACATGGTATAATGAGAGGGAGTGGAAATGGGACATGCTTGAAGAAACCTACCACGAGGCGACTTTGTTCTGTATAAATTCCACCTGGATCCGTCGGGCTTAGCGGAAGCAAGGCGGAACCATGACAAAAAGCGCCGTCCCAACTCTTTAGTATCATAGCAATTTGCTTGTATTTGTTTTAATCTCTGTAAGGCAGAGGTGACGGAGTTGGTGGAGGCGGTGAAGGCGGAAATGGCAAGAGGGTGTAGGCGACTTGCACTACGGAAGGAGCGAAGGCAGCGGTGGCGGCTTCGGGGGAAGCAGAACCGGCGGGGACGAGAGACAGAAAGCAACACAGGCGAGCGTCGGTGACGCAGACTTAGTGACGGTGGTGGCAGCGATCGAAGCGGAGGGAACGTGGCGGGGGCGGGGGCGGCGGCCGGACAGGCGGTTCCGTGAACGGAGGAAGGGTCCCGTTGCGGCGAAACTCGGACAGTGGGTTGCGCGGCTGCCCGCGGCCGTAACACTTGCGCCGGCGAGCGGAGGCCTTCCTGCCGCCCGCCCGGGCGCCTTCGACAGCGGCGTCGCGACGCGGCGGCCGCCCGCGTCTCCGACGACGCCCCTCGGACACTTTCCCTGTCCCCCCCCCCCTTCCTCATCGCCACACCCGACAGAATGGACACGCCCGTCACTCTCAAACTTCTCATGGCAGTCGTTGCCTACGATTTCTTCTCAAAATTTTTTATGATGGGTATTCTATTTACAACAAAATCTAATAATAATTTGATAATTCTGTGGTTACGGGGTAAAAGTTCTTAAGTCAAAAATCTTACTTCCGAGAAAACAAGGATTACACTATTCAGTCGCCTATGTTGCCCAACGTCAAGCTATATTTCCCAAACCTTTTTTGTTGTTAAGGAGGCAATATTTGATTCCGGTCGTTTTACTAAAATAGAATAAAGATACCTAACTTGTAGTTTCAGTACTTAACCCAATTTCGCCAAAAATTGACTTAAGAATTTTTACCCCGTGACCACAGAATTATGTTTTTTCATATTGTATTCACTCCCATTATTAATTGTGACATACTACGGAAACGAGGTCCTTTCTAGCAATCAACTAGCAGTGCTAAAGAATGGAGTTTCTTGTGTAAATTTCCGTATTTACCCGAATATAAATCGACTCTGAATATAACACGACTCACTAATTTTGAAGAGATCTCCTGAGAATGTTTTTAAACTTTCAACTAGTTTTTACTCTTTAGTAAAAATAAAATTGCAAATTATTTAATTGACTAGAAAACTGGTTTGCGGATTAGAATGTAAAGCCTTGTTGCCTGAACTATCATCTCTTTGTTCCTTAAAATCATCATAATTATTGTTTTTGTTACTACCCTTATCATCTTCACATGTATCAATGTTTCTCTCTTTTTGATCTTCCTTTCGTACTGCGACATCCTCCGACTTTTTAGACACTTCTGGAAGTTTTGCGCGCTGATTTTGCGTTGTTCAGTCTTTCACCTGAAGCCACCTAAGAACATTCCAGTTTGTGTCATCAGATTTTCTAACTGTCCCGCATTTGTTGATGGTCAATATAGTTCAAATTAGTATCGTTTAATTTTCGTGTGATTCAGTTGATATCACGGCTTCGTGAATTTGAAAGGAAATTTTGATTTTTCGGGATAGATTTATATGACGTTTCAATGACATTCACAAAATTTGCTCAGAAATGGATTCAAATGTTTTCTTATACTCTTGTTTTGTCTGTGTTGAAAGAACGCCTTTAAAAACGGCGCAGATCGTATTTTCGTCGATCTCTCTGAACTGCTGAAACTTGCAAAGGTTTCTTCGGAGTCTTCCTACAATTTCGATAATGAAGATAGAGATTTTACTTTAAAGAAATATGTCCTTTAGAGACAGATATTTAAAAAAAACTTGCACAACGTCTCCAAATTCGAGTAGTTTTCGCGTAATTTAGCGTGAAATACAGGCATTTTTTCTCAAAAACGGCTCCCAACTTTTTTTGTATTTTTTCCAACACAGCAATGTATACATTTAAAATAATGCAGATCTCATTTTCTGTGACTTTCCGTATTGTCAAAAATTACAAGAAATTAGCACTGCAAAAATTTAATATTGTTGTTAGAGATTTGATTTCGTAATGAGATCTTTTCTAAAACTTCTCTGCATAAGGTCATGTACAATTTTTTGAAAGTACGAATAGTTTTTGCGATTTTATGGGCTTGAAATAAAGGTAATTCATATGTATTTGTTTTTATAATTTTCGTCATCGTGTTATTGTGCAATTAAATTTCTCATTAAAAATAACTTGGTCAACATCACTATGCACTCACGTGCGTTTGATAGCTAGATCCCTTTATTTCAAGTACATTATCAACATACTGCGGAAGTACTTACAGAATCAACGCAATAACCTTCTCTGTATCTTTACTACCTCCACAAACGTTATTCAGCCTCTAAATCTCTTTATTTTCGTCTTCCGCGAACCTTTTTCAAGTAAACTACTGTGGCTCACGAAACTTACTACATGATTGTGCTGGAGCTCTTGATCACTCAAGATACGTTCTCACAAAAAGGGAACGGCTGCAAGAACGGCTTTCATTCCTTCCAGCAAGTGCTTCATCATTAGCTTCTTAACTACGGCATCAAAATGACATGAAAAGAACAAGAGTAGCTTTAAACACAGCCCACGGAACATGTTCGCAAGAAAATAATGTCGGCAGGTGTGAAAGATGCGATAACAACTCTTAAGTAAGTGATATACCAAAACATTTGTGGGTGATCATAGAACTGTTTCAAAGTTTGTCTAAGTTGCATTTTCTGAGAGGTTTTATCTGAGCAGTTTAACGAGAAGTACAGGCTCCTGTTCATCATTGATGATCAAGGTCATCATCAGAAATCATCTTTACACTTCGAACAAAGTTATTAAAAAATCTTCCATTTTAATATTCTTTTTACTGATTTTAGTGCATGTTACAAGTTTGACACAAAGATTCTCATATGTATTACAGTGAGACATATTTTGTTTTGACATTACTTTCTAAAAAATTGCCACGAAAGGTAGATTGATAATTTTAGATTCCATATAAATTGTGGTTTGCTTTGCAAAATAAAGTATTTTAATTAGAATCAGAGCGCCACTTTCAAACCCGAGGTAACACGAGCGGAAGCGTTTTGAATAGTTTTCACTATTCATCGCAATAATTAAATTTCTGCCACGAATGTGAAAAGTTTGCTCATTACAGGAGAAAACTTCACGAACTATTAGATATTTTAAAATTTCCGTGAATTCTGAAACGAAGATTCTCGAAAAAGCATTATAGAGTACATTCGTTTAAAAAAGTTGGAGTTTGTCCACTTCTACCTAGAAAATATTGATGTATTCTCATATTCTCTTTCATCTGCAGTAATAATTTACCTCCTGCGTGGTCGGTTTGTTGGTTGATTAGTGATTTCGGGCGCGTGAACTGCTAAGGTCATTAATCCCATACATTTAGTACATGTTTTATTGCGGGAGGTAGCAGTGATCTTTCTCCGCTGGATGGAAGTAGGTCGTGAGACCTACCGTCGGCTACCGGGGATTTCCCCAACCAGGTATCTCCCACGAGCGGATCACCGCCCCATCCGGAACAAGCTCTAAGCTTCCGATGGGTCTCCCGGCATGTGTGGCAGTGTAGTGATGTGTGTGTGTGTGTGTGTGTGTGTGTGTGTGTAAGGGGTAGGATAGAACAAGGAAAGGGAAGGAAAGATCGCGTGCGGTCCATGGCCCGTTTGTTAGGATACTGATAGGAGAAACCACGGAGAACTATCGATCAGAGCAGCCGGCCGCTAGAATTCTCTTCCAGACAGCGACAGAACTCGACCTAACTATCCAGCCAGTGAAAGCTTCGAAAAACCTGCCACCGTGGGACCTCCCGGCCAGAGGAGGTTTATCTCATAGGCATACTACAAATCGAACACTATACAATGTGTTCGATTTTAGATCATCGCAATTTATGCAATCAACTAGTGTGTAGTTCCGTGGTAACAGCCCGAGGTAACAGGAGCGGATGCGTTTTGAATAGTTTTCACTATTTATCGCAATAATTAAATTTCTGCCACGAGTGTGAAAAGCTTGTTCATTACAGGAGGAAACAAACCTTCATCACAGCTAGGAGAATTAACACAGCATACAATCAGAGTCGTTGCAATACATTCAATGAATAAAATCAAAGTCAAATGATGTCAATTCTTATTTTTAAATTTAATTTGGAGCTTATTTAATGCCGGTAAGAGAAAAGGCGTCCTATAAAAAGAACTAGTTCTAACATATTGTCAATTGAGTACCCTTTTTCCCTACATCACAAATTGATTTCCACTTTTGTCTATATTTTGCATGATCACGTGTTTCCTATCGCTTTCCCAAATGTATCAATGCATTTATGTTTAAGCGTTTTACTAGTACAATTGCTTGGTTTTATTTGAGTTTTCATCAGGAAGACAACAATCCAGATGAAAACTTTTAATGGCACCAGGTATATATAGCAGGTTCTCGCATAAACAAAAAAGATTTAAATAAAAAAATATACCATATACTAACAGACATTATGAAAATAATTACGCGAACCAATCTCTACTACTACAGTAAACCCTAGTTATCACGGATTTCAAGGACTCGATCGAAATAGTGTTCGTGTCAAAATTCATCGGTTATGATATAATTTGTATTACTATGTTTCCTTGCTGGAATCCAAATTTAATTCCAGTAACAACGAAATTTGTAAGCGAGTACGTGTTAATGAGGTTTTACTGCATTGTCAAATGTGAATGGTTTAAAACAATGCTGATGTTTCGAGAATTTTAGAAGAATAGCATCATGGAATCTCGCCCGTGTCGTAAAAAGTGACGAATTCCCCATCTAAAAGAACACACTCGTCTATTCACACCTACATTCCTCCCGCATCTCTGGGAGTTGGTGGGTGGCCTGAGCAGTTTAGTCTCCCGGCATTTGTCACATGGATTTCCTCCACATACTGTCCCTTCCCATCTTGTCGGTTTCTCGCTCTTACAAGAAGCAACTGGTCGTTGATCTCATCCTCAGTAATTATTCTTTTGCAATACCCTCTCCCGGAGTAGACAGGTGAACTGACAAACTTGGAGAGTTCTATCACCCATTCTAATATACTCAACCTCACAAACCCCTGCCGCTGGAGGAGTGAAGATATATCTAGCGACTCCAGAAATGGAACAGTAAATCATTTCAATGTAGATTAAAATTGGACAATAACTTACTAAAATCATCCTGTTCCTTTTAGATATGAAAGTCATCCAGTGTTTGCAATAATCCTAGATATAAAATCGTGCTAGTTGTCGAGCCTAAAGCCCCATCACACGTTGTGTCCTGAGAAATTTATTACGGAAAAGTCTCACAAAGATTATCAATAAACAAAGGTTCCACAGGTTATATCTGTTCAGAATGTTTAATGAAAACAAAGTCATAATCCATGTGAAAAATAAAGTGTGCTGATTTCGAAATATTAAATTGAGGATTAAAACAGTATATTATCGTTTACAATGTTTAACGTAAATCTAAACGATGTCATTAGAAAGAGACCAAATTCCTTAAGGACTATTTATTAACAACTTTACAATAGACACATTGCTCTTTGCTGTTAACCAGTTTACTATATCAAATTCTGGAGATATTCTTCAGCTTGCTGTCCACCCCCGAAATAACTTTTGGAAAAAATGTGGTTTACAAATATCTATTGCTGAAACTAAGATAATAGTTTTCTAAGAACCATACTCTGTATGGGACCATTAGATAACCTTAAAACGATAAGCAAAGAAACACATCTGAAATTTTATGAGGTAATGGCTATCCTCATTATTTCGTTACGGATTAGAGGACCACTGTACTTTAACAAAAAATCAAGTCAGCCGAATTTATGCTGCTGAAATGAAATTTCTCAGTCATTTGGAAGCTACATCTTCCAAGATCGGAAACGAAATGTCACTGTAAGCCAGGAACTAAACATCATCAAAATATAAAATTAAAAATTTAGAGATAAATGGTTTAAACATCTTGACGAGATAAAGGATTGCCATATTCCAAAACAACTTAATTACAAATTTCAAAGAACAAGGAATGTGGCGAGGTCCAAAAATGATTTAGTGATTAGTTTTATATCCTGTTTTAAATACCAGAGCAACAACAAACAGTTGGTTTAATCCCTACAGCTTGCGATGATGATGATGATGGTGATTAAAATCTTAAATATATTACTATGTACGTTAAGAAAAGTGTAGTAAAAAGGCTTTCTGGCGCTTCTAATGCTCTTAGTTCCCATTTAAGACGCAAAAGGGGCTAGCACTCTCAACGCAAGTTCTTTACGAGTTAGGAAGGGAACAGGTTTGCGAGACGGTCTCCGGGGCGTTCCGAATGTGCGCTCCCAAACGGCGAGGGCGGGTGGCGGGCGCGATCGGGCTGACCCCGTTGTCTGAATTGTCCTCCGCCAACGCACAGCCTCTGGCATCGACACCGGCCGCCGCTCTGTGACCGGCATAGCAGGCCCCCACGCCCGCCTCCCGCCCACCTACTGAACACTGATGTGGCCATACAAAGGCAAGCCCAGCTCGTGCGCCGAACTTCACCTCTTGTAAATCTGTTGCAGCCGCATTTTCTCATAACTAAGCAGTAACCGGCGGATGCAGATTAACTACAGTCACTAGTTTGGCTTAAGAGCCGGGCTTGCTAGTGTATGCACGACGCCGCTCGTTGTACTCAGAATAAAGCAGTAACCGGCGACTACAGATTCACGACTGGTGCAATTCACGCTTGGAAGCCGGGCTTGATCGTATGTATCCCTCTCCAGTAGCCAGGCGGCGGGTGAGAGGAATGAACCATCGGGGTCGGTCGGCAGGTCGCGGGCGGTGGGTTGCGGCAAGTGGTAGACGAGCAGTTTGATCCCACCGACGACAACATGCCTGACTGCTGACTAGCGCATGGCCTCTCTTCCCACTCCGCCTCCGCTTGTGCGCTAGCAGGTCGGCACGCCCCCACCCTCACGCCCTGGCAGCGCATCCGATCGCCTGCCAACCGCCCGCTCGCCTGCCGCCTGGCCATTCCGCTGCCACCCGCACCGGCCGCCTGGCTCACCTCTCACCCTCTTCCTGATTCCCACATTCTCGGCTGCCCTCGCTCGCTAACCTCACGCGCGATTGTTTACCCATTACCCTTCCACCTCGTTCAATGGAATGCTGAAAAGCATCTCGACGATTTAGGTTTTTCCCATTTTTAAAGGCACATTTGCGTTAACAGTCGTCCTACTTTCAGCAAAATTATGATTTTTGCTCAAAACTTTCAGAGATAATCCCAATCGGCTTTCAACTCCTAAGTTTATATTTAGGCAAACATAAATGCGATATACAAGAGTTTGTCACTTCTGATGGTGAAGATTGGTGTTAGTATTATAACTGCAACTAAGGTTGGCACCATGACGAGCCACCGCTCTACACAAATTTCGTCAAAAGGTGTATGTCATGTATCAATTTCAAATACCCTTTCATTTTACTTCTTGTCACAATTTTTTTCACAACCCAAGACGCATTGTATATTATTCCATAAATGTTGTCTTGAACCTTTTTTAACGCAACCACGAACTTTCCGATTTGCATTAACCCTGCGGCACATAAATAAACACTGGTGTAAAATACTTCTTGCCTCCCATTTAAACAAGTGTGTACTGATTTTCACACTTTTCCTCCTCGCATTTTTGCTTTTGACTAACTTATTATAATTCAAATGAAATACCTGACTGATTTCGTTTGTTTTTTTTTTTCTCCACTCGATGACAACGAATATCTGTATTCAGAAGGATGGATAAAAAGAGCATTTTCATGAAACACAATTTCGCTTTCTTCTTGAAATATTACATTTCGAATGAAATGGCAATGATCTAACAACAATGACAACACCAAATATTACCGTTATTTTTTCCAATCCCAAGAAGCCACAATATTCCTTTCGTACTCCTTCAGATTCCCAAAGTACATTTTTGTTAGTTTTTTTAAACAAACTTCCCCAAGAACATTTTCCTAACTGTGCTGTTCCAAGGAACTATCCTACAATAAATCTCCAAAGAGAACCAATGAGTTTTCAAATATTCTTATATTCTTCCATTTTACTTAATATTGTGTTGGAGCACTACATTTCATATTCATTGTTTAAAATGTACACCAGGATCAATATAAAAAATAACATGAAAATTCGTTAGGTTTGCAAAGCTTTAATGAGTTGTTGAAAATTCACTTTTCTTTCTTACAATAGTCTCTTGCATTTATAGAATTGTATCTTTAGATCACATTTCTATTTAACAATATTTATTTTACTGCACTTATTTCACCAAAAAACATAATTCCTAGATTTTTGGCATTGCAAACACTTAAAAATTTCAATATGTTCACATGTTATCTGTAGATCAATGATTGTATTATGTCAATTGTTGTTCATAATAAATCCTTGAAACATAATGATAAAAATTGATTTGTGAGAAGTTATTGTAGTATAGCTGGAATGAAATGAAAATACTCTTAAAAACGTATGAAAAGTATAAATTGAGTTGGAAAAAGTGTATTGAATAAACATTAATGAGAAAAATTTATATTGGAAAAAAGATTGACGAAAACGTACGTAAATCGTCCAAAACGAATAAAAGATGTTAAGAAAATATATAATCCAACAAAAATATTTTCTTGGGAGTCTCTTAATTAAATTTTCAGTTACTACGCAAGGAATAAGAGGCTGTTGTTGCAGAGCAGCAAAGTGTATACTAATAAGATTAAAAGTTTTCATTTCCCTCAGTAATGTATTATTATATCTCGAAGAGAACAGTTGAGTTCTGTTTGTTTGATCAAACACTTTGGTTTTTGATTAATTTAGTACGTTTGTTACCCTAAAATCTGCTCGTTTTGAATGAAGTTTCCTCCGGGTGTTCCTCTCCCATTTTTTATCTATTCTCGACAATTGCTACAAAATCAAAGCTTTAATGCATTTTTTTGTATTTTTAATATAAAATTCTACATAGTTCATATGATGAAGGACAATTTGAGGAACTTCGATTTATTCCAGTGGAGAGCACTCATTTTTAAGGTACAAGTCACAACAATTTACATCAGAACAAAAGATGGGTTCGTCTGTACTGTAGAGAAAGAAGAAAAACTATTATTAGGGAATGATTGTATCATTTATTAATTTGCGTAAATTGCTCCTTTTTTATGACAAGTATATAAAATACATTTCGTTTATTTGACTTTTCTAAAATGTCTAAATATATTTATGTACTTGATTGTCTTATAAAAGAGAACTAATCGAAACCAATTAAAATATTCGCTGCCTCAGAATAAAGGCGGTATGAAAAGCTGGGCGCAGCTCTTGAAGACACACTTGTAATACTCTTACCATTCCGTCAAAATTTGCAAAACATCATAAAAATCGTTTAACGCAGAAAAGTTTAAAATATTCTGATATAGACTTGCATCTTCCTGCCCATAGATTTCAGCGACCGATCGTCCGCTGCTCCGCGCATCTGCCCGGCCGCAGCCCGCAGCGGTCGCTAAGGATCTCCCCAACCCCCACGCCTTCCAACGCAAACGCCTCCCCGCGGCGTACGTGCGGCGTTGCCCAAATTAATTTCCCGCGGCGGCGGCAGCGGCGACGGCACGGCTCGGGGAGAGAGGCCCGGGACGAGGAAGGGTGGTCGAAACGGGCCATGGTGAGATGAGGCGTGATGGGATGGAACGATACGTTGCGTCGGGCGGGGAGGAGTGGTCCGAGTCGTGGAAGGGCGAGAAGAAGCGAGGCGGGGTGGAGTGGAGTGATATGAGCAGAATGAGGCGTGGCCAGATGTGGCGGAGCCGGGCGTGGCGAGCAGTGGCGGGCGGGGAGGAGCGGGACGTGGCGGAGGAGCCAAGGCGGAGCGGGGCCTGGCAGAGAGAGCCAAGGCGGAGCCGGGGCGGCTGGGACGAGATGGGGCGTTGCGGAGCGGGGAGGAGTGGGTGGGACGTCGAGGCGGAGGTGAGGGGGAGGGGACTCAATGGGTGGGGAGGGTGGAGGTGGATTGTTGGCGAACCGGAGCGAATGGTGAGGGGGAGGCAGAGGGCAGTCTTCGCTATTCGCAGGATCGCTTGCATCCTCTTGGGGCGAGTGGTAGCATAGCATCGCGTTGCAATATTCCTTTTCGGAGCGGCCCCCGCTGCACGCGTTGTAGTCACGCCCTCCGATACTCTCGCTTGTGGTGGGTGTGATGCATGATTCAACATCCGGGAAAGGATCTCTATTTACGGGGGATAGCTGTGATAACTGAAGTTGGTTACATGAATGTATTCTAAGCTTCATTGATTCCAAGCAGTAATGTAAAATTCCATGAAATAAGAAATGATTCAGTATAAAACAGTTTGTTCTAGGAAGAGCTAGTTAGTACTTTTCGAAGCTTTGTGTGGAAGCATGTACTACAAGATGAACTCACAGATTGCTTTTAGCTTTTTTAGATTGATAGGGGTTTTAGTTAATAACATCACTGAGCTCAACGAGATAAGGCTTTCGAGAAGTGACGACGACCCTGAGTACGGAAACGTAATAAACGAGAAAGTAAAAAGGTCTATTATTCCTTAACTAATCAGTCGACTAATCTCGTAATGATTTTCAGAAATAACCGCAATGCACGATGACAATTTCACTTCACACAGTTATAGCGTTTTGTGTAAGCTCTGAAATGAATATCCAATTAAATTCGCACATTATACATATTGCTCCCCTCTGTAACATGTCAATTAAAATATTTCATTATTTGAAGCGCGGCTCTTAGGGTTTCTGTTAACGATTCCATCAACTTAACTAAAAAAATAACATCTTCCTGTTGTAACACTAATCTAAAAAAAAGAGCAATCTAGAAATATTGTAATCTAGAAAACAGATGCAACTACAAAATGTAATGTTGTAACTTCAAAATCACTAACGAACTGTCGAAGTGATAACTCGCAATTTTTTCTCAAGTTTTGTATTTCTATTTTAATGTTATATTTGTAAATCTTATATATTCTTTCTCAAACTGCTGTTTGGCCTTTTCAATACATACGAAACCTATCTGTATAAAGAAGCAATGGATTGAAAAATCGTGTTTTTTTTCACCTGCACATGGGACAATCGAATTGAAAAAGAAAGTTAAAAATACGTAAATATTAAAAAAAGTAGTAATTTGGGATCTGTAATATCTGATTGCCGCGCGATCTTTCAGAAGAAAATTACACTCGGACGGTGGCGGGAGACAAGTGAATGTTGCAATCTCAAGCATTTTTATTTGTTTCAATTTAGTGTAGGTTGTGTAAGCACGTGAACGTGATTTTCTACATTGAATAGAAATCTTGAAATATGAGAGGTTAGTGATCTTAGTGAGGTTAGGTCGTTTATAATGCTGGAATACAAAAAAAGAATTTAAGCAGAAAACAGTTTGGTTATTTGAGTAACTAGTAAAAACCCCTCTTCCTGCCTCTTTTCCGCCACCCGGCTGGGCCTTTCCCGTAATAGCCACTTCCTAGAAAAAAACCCTACCTTCTCCCCTCCCTCCATTGATTGTTGCCTCGCCTTTCGCTGTCTTGTGTGGACTGAAGACCACAGCCGCCTCTAATGGGTACGTCAGTTTGCTCACCTAAATTTATTTATTAAATTTATTAATTCATTTATTTATTCAGTTACATATTTACTCATTTCCTATTTTCACCTCTCTTCAGAACGTACATATGTTATTCAAAATTATGTTTCCATTTTCACATTTTATATTATAATTTTCCAGTTTTCTTTCACTCTAATTTGTTTCATAATATTATTTGTAATAGATTCCATTTATTTTATTTAATTTTCATTTGTCATTTTTAAAAATTATATGTCCAATTCACATTTTATATTTTTCTTTAAAATCCAATTCATAACAATATTCTGTAAAAAATTTTAATTTTTGTAATTTAGATATATTATTATTATTATTATTACTATTATTTTTTGTAGCACTGAAGATGGCCGCAATGCGGCCGAAAAATCTTTATGCAAGAATAAATAGTTACGATGGAGAGCCAACACCTCATATAGATTTCGATGATATAAGCATCGTAAACACCGCACCATTTCCTACCATTTCTCCAAATGTCTATCACTCTTGCACTCAAATTAATAGGTTAGTTTAGAGAACTAAAAAGTCTAAATACCTTACATAATAACGCAAAAAAATAGTTTAAAAAATTGTATTTTAATAAATAAAGAAAAATAAACAAATAAATAAGAATTTTAATTTAAATTGTAAAACGATATCACGGATCTTCTATGAAGCAAATGAAGTTATGGAAAAATTAAATTATGCTCTCTTGAATAAATATATTTCTGCATAGCAACTGTACAGTATTAAATCGCACCTTAGACGTTTTGCATGAGAATTTAACATGTTTTGATACGTCAACTGCAAACAATATTTATATAGCAAACAGTCTTTAGTCTTTGAAGATTTACGAGAAAATAATTATTATTCAAACTATAAAATAATAGAAAAGATAATTCAATAATAATTGCCTCAGTTCATTTATTAATATCTATACAGGCGTACAGATGTAGTACCAACATCTGTGTACCTGTAGGTGACACCACAAATTTGATAGATTAAACTCGAGCACCATAATACATAAATTTTTAGTGTACGTATAAATCCCATATTTTAAATAATAATAATAATATAATTCTACATCATTAATTTAGGATTTTTAATCGATTTAGAATAAAGCCGAGAACACTTCGTCTAAATCAGTGAACTCTAGCGTAGACTGGAGTCACTACTCAGGGCTGAGAAATCGTGACGGTCCACCATGATGGTGAACGCCTTTTCTTTCCTCACTATTTCAGAATCCAATGGCAGGAATTAGGGTCTCGTTAAAATTTAAAACATATATTATATTTTATGTTCATGAAAACTCAATAAAAATTTGAAAAGGAAGCAATATTTAATACTTTAAAATGGCAATTTATGTACAATACTTTAACAATCTAATCGTTTATAGCTTGGAGACTTTTTTAAAATTCACACAGTGTATTGTTGTTTGTTTAGAATTTTTAATAATTTCTTAAGTCCAACTTAATAAAAATTGTTGTGTAAAAAGAAACAAAAAATATTATTAAAATATTGGCTACCAAATAATATGTAGTACTGCATACTCATTCCAGTTTCCTTTACAGAGACGATTTTAAGCATCACTAACAAAACACTGGACTCATTTAACTCCGTAAGAAAGTCTGTAGATAGACGTTCACCGCAGCCAACCTTACGAAAAATGATCGTCACGATTTTCAGTCCTCCAAAGCATTGCAGTTGTGTATCCAGTTGTAACGTTGAGATCACTGGTCTAAATTTATGGATATGAGTAAATAACAATAGAACATAGAGTAGCGTTCTGATATCAGCAAATATTAACAATTCGCAAGCAATGTAATAGTACCCTGAAGTTCTTTCACCAGTTGGTAACACTGGGAATTTCCGAATAAATAAACAAAACTCTTTGGAAATTAATAATCTTAATAAATATGTTTAATTCTTATAATGTATGTATATTGTTCCCACGTCTTTTATGTTGTTTCACCACAATCAATCGTGATACTGTGTACCTCAAAAGAAACCATTTAAACTCGTTTTTTTTCAAAATTGCAGGAATAACACGCCATCATGAGTGCAATTAGTATTAACAATTTGCCTCATATGGGCATTTCATGCCAACTGAAAAACGTAGATTCTTGTGCGTGCGAGTAATAAAACTCTTTATTTTCAGTGCCCTTCAGCAAACGTACCGGAGGCACGAAAACCAGATATAACACATTTTCTTGAACACCATTTGCTCTCCACTGGTAAAGCATACCTCGTTTTTTCCCCTCACCTACTGAACCCACCACATCAGCTCAAACTTCACGCTCGCAGATGCTCCAAAATGACAAGACGCCACGCGCAGAGCCAGGGCTTGACCCAGACGGTAACTCTGGCCGGCGTCATGCCGTGCAGTGCGTTTGCGAAGCATTGCTCTGACACGTGACTTCCGCAGAGGCGTTTAAAAATACGCGCTCGCCCGCCCGGCGGCGGCATGCGCGGGGCCTCGTTGGCGTAATTGCGAGGCGAAGTAGCACGCGCATTCCGCAGGGCTGCGCGCCGGAAGCTGTGCCCGCGTGCTCCGGCTGCCATCGAGCGGCGATGGCTCCGTGCAGCGGCAAATCGATTCCGATTCGAATTGCAGCACATTGCATTGACTGATAGTGATTCCGGGAGTGTCAACTACTGAGATCAATAATCCCGTAAGTGTTTGAATGATTGATTGATTGGTACGTGTTTCCGGGCACATCAACGACTTAGGTCATCAGCCCCGTAAGCGTAGTGCGTGTTTTACTCGGGAGGTGGTGATGATCTTTTCCCCGCTGAATGGCAAGATCTGGCGCCAACCTATTGTGGACTAGGGGGGTTTTCCCCTCAACCAGGTATCTCCCACCAGCGGGGCACCGCCCCAGCCGGGACAAGCTGTAAGCTCCCGACCGGTCTCCCGGCATGTGTAGTAGTGTAGTATATGTTAGTGTGTGTGTAAGAGGAGAAGATAGGACAAGGAAGAGGAAGGAAAGATCGTGCGCGGTCAGTGGCCCGTTTGTTAGGGTACTGCTCCGGCATTCCCTGGTGTTGATCGGAGAAACCACGGAAAACTACCAATCAGAGCAGCCGGCAGCTAGAACCCGTAAGTGTAAAACAAGTTATCCATCGGGAGATGGCGGTGATCTTCCCCCGCTGGATGGCGAGATCCGGCGCCGACCGAGGGTCGACTAGCGGAGTTTTCCCAACCAGGTGTCTCCCATCAGCAGGACACCTCCCCAGCCGGGAGAAGCTCTAAGCCCCCAACCGGCCTCCCGGCATGTATGGTAGTGTGGAGCAAGTGAGTGGAAGTGTGTTTAAGTAAGGGATGAAGATAGGATAAGAAAGAGGAAGGAAAGATTGCGCTCGGTCCGTGGCCAGTTTGTTACGGTCCACGGAAAACTACAGATCAGAGCAGCCGGCCGCTAGAATTATCCTCCAGTGACTGAATTTGACCTAGCTGACAAACTAGTGTCGAAAATCCCGTGACCGTCGAGACTCGAACCTAGGACCTTCAGAGGCATTGCAGTGACATCAGTTGATATACTGAGCCACCTCTCCCGGAGGCACATTTAAAACAACTAAAAATAGTTTTCCCTGACGCACGATAAATGCTCCCAAGTGTCTGTAACAGCTAATGTCCAAATATGGCTAATTTACGAATAGGCTTGTTAATTTCATGATTTAAAATATGTAAGATGAAGTCAGAATAATCTGTAGCTTCGGAGCATATTTCGAACATTGACCGGATGGTGCGCATGTTAGCCAATACAAAGTGGCTAGCTCGGTTCTCTGTGCATCGATATATCGCTGCGGATCCGCATTGCTTGAGGCATATTGAAATACTGCAAAATTATCCATAATCCTTTCCCACAAATCCGCCCACGACATTCTTAGCTCTAAGGAATTTATCTAACTTAGTCACATTTTTTAAACAATCCACTTTTTAAACAATTCTTATTATTATTTGTTTATTATACGAGCTTTTGCTTCTTTATTTATAAAAGTGAAAACTATTCCTGTATCCTCAACGCTGTGAAAACAATATTGAGAGGTGCTTCTCATCCTGAGAATACCGTTGTATTACATAATTTATGTGTAAATGTACCGTAGAGAACGTTGCAAGGAAAAAACGGCAAAGAAGAATAACAATAAATGTTTAAAAAATTGTGTCAAAGATTGTAGGTATTTTAATACAGTTAGTCCGTAGCAACTAGCATTGGTAGCCGTGAGCGATATGAGAACAGGAAGTGCCGGTGGCTAGAAGATCGCAGATACGTTCCCAGGCTAGCGCAGGAAATATTACACTGATCAGCAGTGAAAATCTTTCCGGCTTGAAAATAGCCATTTCTGGTTCATTTGATAATAAAAAAACGAAAAGGACATTTAAAACTTGGAGTAAGCTCATGGTTCTGAGATATAACGCATGGACATTATAAAGAATTCTTACAAAATTTAACGCCTCGGGATTGTGCTGGCACGTCTTATCACAGCAGGTAATTTGTATCACTCCATATAGCTTGCTTCATGCATTGAATTATATTTAATTTCTGCATGATAACCCCCTATAGTACGGCATGTCCAGCAAAAAGGCGGACTGTAGAATACCCCAACATCCCTTCAGCTACATGTAGACTGTATCATTCCCTTGGAAGAGTACACTCCGCAGGAAGATTTAGAGAAAGGAAGGGAGAAATACCTCTTTCTTCATCTTCACAGGGCACTGAAATTGTGCCTGAAAATGAACTCAGTGGGCAACAAAGGTTACCCCAGATTGAACTAAGTGATTTAATAGGACATTTGGCTCTATCTACATACAAAACAGTTTCTGGCATCAAGGCTTCAAGAACGGAATCTTCTGCAACCTAATATTAAAGTGTCTATGTACAGGACTCGTCAAAAAGATTTCAGTCAGTTCTTAGTTCAGTTAGAAACGAAAATACTCTTGGTGCCTCTTGTGAGTTAATTTTACAATTGTCTCATTCTAACATAAATAGTGATATAAATAATGTTCAGTACTTAGTTAATAATAAAAACGTTTTATGTTATAGCCCTGATAAAGGCTGAACAAAAATCGAAAAGTTGGCAATTTAAATCACTTCTTTCTTTTGACCTAAACTCAAGAAAGTTCCTTTCAATTAATTACTGTGGTCAAGAAATCAACCACATGCAATAATTCTACAACATTTTATCATCACTATTTTTCAATACTATCTTATAATGCAATTATTTAAGTTAGAGATTTTATAATATTGTGGCTTGTTAAATACCGATGCAAAACAATATCTTTTTGTTTCATTACCGTACTCATTAAATTCCCAAACGAGCAAGCAATTTGTTGTGAAACTTCTCGCAGTTCTTTGAACTTAAACATGTCCGTGTGTGATTTAAACCTGTACATCATAGAAAGTGTTCAAGTGCTCTTCACATATAATTTATGAACTTAAGCTTGAAAAGACTCCCATCTTTTATTGTACATTTGGTAACGTATTGTCTATGTAGCAAGGTTTAAAAAAATCTTATAATTGTATTAACTTAAATTGAATTTTAATTGGACTGATCTGGATTTAAGTTGAAGTTGACTTATACATGTTTTACTAGGTAGCACAATATTCATATTTCTAATTAGTTCTTGAGAGGTATAAACGTTATTAGGTTCCCTCACGTTCAGGTAGCTGTAAGCAGAACACGTTTTTTGAAGAGAATATGATACGGAAAGAATGTTTATCATACTCTTTCTTTATATAGAACTGTCTTATTGGGATACAGACCAAAAAATGAACCAAAGATTATAATTAAAAATAATGATAAAAAAGACGACCAAGAGTTCATAGCTTAGGGTTGAAATGTAATAAAAAGCCAATGTTCCTGGATTGTATTATTCGTAATATTTAGATGTTTCTCCCCAGTATGTCACTGACATTCTTAGTGCTTTTTGATTAAATAAATCAAATCAAACTCCAACTTCAGAAATGCCTTACAAATGCAACAAACTGATATTCTAAATGATCAGAAATGTTCCACATTGCTCCCAGAGAAAACATTTCCGAGTAATTGATAGGTGAAGAAAAACGCGCAAAAACCGCGAGGACCACTTTGTGGAGAATTCCGGCGGTTTAGGCCTCTTTTTCGCTCCATCTGCACCAAGTTGCGAACTTGTCTACGTGGCCATGTAGCGGTTTCGGGAAGCAGGTCGGGCGGCGCGTGGATCTGATGCGTAGAGCAGAGTCATTCGCAATCGACGCAATATTCGTGTTGCAGGCGGCGTTAAATAGCCGGCGGTCCGTTATTCCACAATGGGCCAATCCCAGTTCCTGGAGATTCCTCGACTCGGAATGGGTGGAAATGGCAGCTGGCAGAGCATTTGTCGCCTTTCCAAGTTCTTAACATTTAAATATCTAATATATAAAAATCAGTGTTTGTTGGTTCGTGCTTAATGCGCTGCCGTACCGTTCATCGGATTGCGATAAAACTTTGTCAACTCATAGCTTGCACTTGCGGGAAGAACATATGCTTAGTACAATTCTTGTAACTCCACTAGATGGCTCTGCAGCACAAAATGGCGCTTCAGTTAAATGCAATTCCGAATCCATCTGAGCTTCATTGTTGCTGAGCGTTGCTGTGTGACGTAGAGCGAGGTCGAGGAGGACAGGAGGAGCAGGTGGGGGAAAAGTGACAGAGACTGAGGAAAAGGGATATAGAGGGGGGAAAGACAGAGAGGGGGGAAAGAGAGAAAGGAGAAAAAAGAGAGAGGGGAATGAGAAAAAGAGAGAGTGGGGAAAGAAAGAGAGAGGGGGAGAAGAATATTTCCATAATTATTTCTTCTGCGGCAGAAAAGCGCCGGGTACAAGTTAGTACTTTTTAAAAATATCTGAAAAAAATGTTGCAGATGTGCTGCATATTTTTCTGAAAAGATGAAATGAACCCAACAAGGATAGTACAACACTTACGAGGGCTCCACAAACTTATTTCCTTAAACAGAGCAAAATGATAATATGCAGAAATTCTTAAGATTTGAGAAATAAGTAGTTCAACTCTGTGTACTGTGAATATACGAACGCAAAATCTCAGTCTCAATTGGTTATCTATAACACAATTACAGTAATCGGACAAAACTACTCGTAGTTTTGAGAATGTACGCACCATAAAGGAAACAACAAAACAAAAATGCCTCAGTCAGTAGCTTGCAGAATCGTAAATAATAACGTGATGTACTGCAGTAATCACAACTCCCTTTTCAGTAACTGTTGGATGATCCGATTTTTCAAATTAACGAAAAGAAATACTCGTAGAAAGTAACATATTTAAAAAATGTACATCTAACAAAAAGAAATGGAAAGCATGGTTCCTGAAACCGATACCCTACGTTATGTTGAAGCTTGCATACTCCCTAGTGGATTACCTCATCTCCAAAGAAATGTAGTACAACTGCAGAGAATATGAGATCGTATCAGTGGAGAGTAATGTTATCATAGCAAGAACTCTAAGTTTAGGATTTCATCATTCTATAGTTTTGAATCTGAATAGTCTTCTAAGAAGTTCAATTTTTTCCAGTCACGGACAGTTCAAGATTTCCATTTGACTAACATATGAAATCATTTCTAAAAATCCTACAGGATTAAAACATTTACTTAATAAGTAGTGGCCTGAGCAGCACGACAATTTAAAATAGTTTTCCCAAATGCAGTACGCACACTGCTCAACGACTACAAATAAAATACTCTCTATAGGACTGCACCACATTAAATATTTTTTTAAATAAACACAAATAATGCAATAACATATTACAGTCAATGCCATGTGCAACAATTCTTTTCACACCAAAAATATATAAAATTGCTGTTGCATAACGTTACACGGGAATAGGAAATATTTAGTAGCAGACAGTCCTTTCTTTGCACCCTTGCTGTCGCATGACGTCATCTGTATAGTATGATACAGCTATATTGGCTTCTGACAACGATTCTCGATAAGCATAAAAAAAACTTCCAGATCACCTTACTACACTTCAAGAATTGTTTATCAAGTGGAGAATGAAGATAGTAAATGAAAGTTAATCGGCACATGTAACATTTACTATTAGGTAAGAAACTTATCCACCTGTGAAGATCAACAGAACTCAAACTGAGAGCGTTAAATATCTAGGTATACATAAGGACAGACGTCTCGCGTGAAAAAAACATATTCAAACAAAAAACAATAATAAGTAATATTGTTGCGTCATGCACAAACATAGATGTGACAACAGGGCGACCACATGGCACCACAGAGTTTAGGGTGCGGCGTCAGGATGTGACGTAGGCGGAAAACCCCAGAGAGAAAGGTGGAAGGGCGCGGCCAGCCAAGCTAGGCGGGATGCAACGCATCACCGGCCCTGTCCGCTTCAAGCAGTCGACTTGGTGCAGATCGGAGGCAGCCGCCGGGTGGCGTGCGGATTGCGTGTGCGGAGGCTAGGGCCGGCAATGTACTTTGTCGTGATGCAGTGAGACTCAAGCGACGAGTCGTGTAAGAATTCTGCTTCACATGATCGGATTCATTCGACAATTAAGTACTATACGCTCACTTTTTCTTGATACTCCACAGCGCGGAGGGGGATGCGGGGAGAGGCGGGTTCTGTCTACGTCACGGCAGTGTAGTGCTGTCAACGTCATAGAAATAAAACAGCGTAAAAGTGCATCTTGGACTAGATAACAATGAGAAACAACGCAAGGTCTTTTTAAAATTTTGAAGAAATAATTAATAATTGTAGAAACTATTGAGTAACAAGAAGGAACACGGTACGCAGAGGTCGTTAGAAAGAGAGAGCGAAAACAGAAGTACGAATTGAAAAGGAAGAAGGTGGGCATCACTGCAATATGAGCCGTGACGTTCCGAGTGGAGCTCATATTCTCTACCGGGCTGAGCGAGAACTACGGAGCTGGAGGATCAAGAAAAAGTGCGAGCATAGTAGAGGGTGTGGTAGCCGTAGATTCAATATTACTCGTTGTAGTGGGGTCGATTTATTTCGTTTATTTAACTATTGTACTTAAGTTTCTTTTGGTGGTGAATTTATTTATTAATATACTAGCAATAAGTTAAATCCACTCTCGTCTGTGTATTATTGCAACCTGCAAGACGCCACAATATATACGCATTTATTTATGTTTAGCCACTGACTTAAAAACCAGTTAATTCGCCGGTTTATACAAATTATCTCACACAACTGCTCTTAATTTAGCAAACACTTTTTAGACACATTATGAAATTAAAAAATGTTTACAAAGACGTTCCCAAACGCACGGATTTTGATACTGTGAAGTAAAATCTGCACACGAAGTTTTCATCAATGTTTGTCATACAAAAATTGAGAAATCACTAAATCACTCGCTACCATTCTAAATGTGTCAGTGAGATTTTCGCACAACATCGTTCCAATATTTGACGTCGATGATATGCTGTTAACGGAAGTTTGCTTAACTGTTGCTGCGAATGTATTTCTTCGTCGATCAGCGGCCAATATTGCAGTAAAGTAGTCGATAAACCACAGTGTTTTAACCTCTAAAACGAAGTCTTAAGCTCAATGCGCTTAATGAGCAATGTCGGTTCATGTGAGCATATCGGATGATCTTAAATATGTTTGTTTCTTTGTTTTGTTTTGGTTAAGCCCAACGCTTACTTCGTACTAGTTATAAGAGTTATCACAGAACATCTTTAACAGGATGTAATGTTAGAGAGCACAGTTTCATCTGCTTTTTGTAAGAAGAGAAATACCAAGCTGTCACTCCAAACCTCTCGAGTAGATCACATGCGCTGAGCTATCTCAGACCTTGCACTGTCGCTGACTCTGCAAAGACTGACGAGGCCCTATACTGCGATTTTCGTAACTTTGTCCCTGACAGGAATCAGCCGTTTCGCTTCCATCCAATCAGGAGCTGATATTTCGCGACAGTGACGTCACTATGGTGACGTTCAAGCTCCCGATTGGATGAAACCGTGAACAGCTGATTTCTGTCAGGGATAAAGTTACGAAAATCGCAGTATAGGGTTGAAGTCCCGATGAAGGTGGATTTTCGACAATAGCGAGATCAAAACACACGCTTTCTTAAGGAGAATTCTAATGGCCGGCTGCTCTGTTCAGTTGTTTTCCGTAGTTTCTCCTGTTAGTACCAGGTGAATGCCTGAGCAGTACCCTAACAAACAGGCCACTGACTACGCGCGATCTCTCCTTCGACTTCCTTGTCTTATCTTCTCAACTTTCTTACACACACACAAGCACTGCACTACTACACCAGTCGGGAGTTTGAAGTTTGTCCAGACTGGAGTGCTGCCCCAGTATAGGGAGATACGTAGGGGAATGGGACTCTCCCACCCAACATATTGGTCGGCACTGGATCTCGCCGTTAGGTGGGGACGGAATCGCCGTCACCTTCAATAAAATATCCAATACACTAACGGGACCGTAGCAGTTGACGTGCTCGGAAATATCAATCAGTTATTGAGTATATCACATAATATTTATTCATTAGCTGCGTAAGCATTTCGTAGAATTACAAGCTAGTTTGAATGTATGGACTAAATCATAAATTTCGTAATAATCAGAATTAACAAATCAATGAAAAATCAAAAATTAGATATTATATCAGTGAATGATCATCACGATAATGATATTCATCATTTGATCATCACAGTGAAGTGGAGAAAGATCAGTAGTTTTCGGTTCCGATAGAAGGGAAGAAAAATGATTGAATGGTATTGAACTTAATAACTTTGACACCCCTGCTGTTAATCTGCCGTGTGCATCAAAAATTTATCACGATACGAAAAATAGATATAAATGTGGAACATTCGCTTTCATTCGGAATCAGAATGATTCGGAATGTGATTTTACATCTCATTGTTTTGGAAATTTTGCACCCCGTGTATTTGGTATGGATCCATTACTGCTCCTAGTATAGTTTGCGAGATTTTTTTGAAGAGCAGATAAACCAAATAGGTAATTGGATGGATTGATTATTTCGTGATTCCGTGCGTATCAATTGCTATGTTCATTAATCTCCAGAAATGTAGGGAGTGTTTTGTCACAAGTGGTGGTGGTGGTGGTGTTGGTGGTGTTCTTCCCCCTCTGGATGGTGAGAACCAGCGCCGGTCTACCAGTTGGCTTGAGGGGTTTTCTATCCAGCGCCTGTACACCTCCCACAAGCGGACCACCGCCCCATCCAGGACCACCTCTTATCTCCTATCTGGTCTCCTGACATGAATGGTAGCGTAGTGCATGTAAGTGTGAGTGTAAGTAAGATGTCAGAATACAACAACAATGAGTAAGGAAAGTTCCGGCATTTGCCTGGTACTGTTCGGACAAACCACTGACAACTACTGATCAGAGCAGACATCCGCTAGAATTCTCCTGGACACAGCAATTGACTATGATCTCTCTATCTAGTGTCGAAAATTCTGCTACCTCGAAAGTGGAACCGTAGGACCTCCGAGGACAGAGGTACTGCAGTGGATCAGTTGATGTCCTGAGCCACCTCACCCGGTGTATTAATGGAACTCGTGTGGAACGTATTATATAAAGGGTGGTAATTCAAAAAAGTATTCTTGTTAAGGTAGTTGGATTAAATTAACTTAGCAGAAAAATCAGTAATTTGATACGGCCTATTTGATTCACTTCGCTCGTGCAATTCCAAGTTGATGGCGAGGCAACAGTTTACCTGATAAAAATAAAAATACATTGAGGCCAGCTAATGACTAACACAATTTACACAAAAAGATATATACAGCTACACTTGATTCATTCCCTTCACATAATTACAACTAAAGTATTTCTGGTTAATTGAACACGCGCATTTCCCACATACTCTATTTGTACATGCTTTAGCAGTTTTGTCAAGTATCTAAGCTTGGGTCCCATGCAGTGCGTCCGACGCGACCAGCGCATAGCATTCGCGGGTGGAGCGCTGGGGCCCGCGCAAGGCGGCGGTGGCGCGGCGCTTCGCAGCGGTGCATTCCGGTGACGTCACCCATCCACTCACCGACCCACTCGCCCGTCGCGTCGTCCGCCTGCCGCACGCCGCACGTCCAGCGCGGGCCCAGCCATCCCCGCACGCGTCCGCCCCCGCGTCCGCCCTCGCGCCGCCCTCGCGTCCGCCCTCGCGTCCGCCCTCGCGTCCGCCCTCGCGTCCGCCCTCGCGTCCGCCCTCGCGTCCGCCCTCGCGTCCGCCCTCGCGTCCGCCCTCGCGTCCGCCCCCCTCGCGTCGCCCTCGCGTCCGCCCTCGCGTCCGCCCTCGCGTCCGCCCTCGCGTCCGCCCTCGCGTCCGCCCTCGCGTTCGCCCTCGCGTCCGCCCTTGCTCCGCACCGTGCGGCCGAAGGGCGAGCTGTTGCCAGTGACGAGCGTCTACGCGTAAAGAACCATAGTCTACGTCTATTCATAAACATGGCGTAGACAACGTACACTGCGTAGACAAAGGTAATCTATGTAGACACCTGTAATCCATCTTTTTTGTGGGGCAAGACGAATCTACGAGGGCTGTGTTCCACCCCCAAATCGAAAACTTATTTATAATTATTGGATCACAATTATTGGAAATCGATTGAATCACATCTAAAAGAGTACTAAAGGAGTGCAAGTTGGAACAAGTGTCTGGTTTCTTAAGTTGGATACGGGGGTTGTCATTTCTTCATCAGGAATGGTATATTTTGTTTGACTTACAGAATAGTAAATACTTTTTTTCATATTACATTAAAACATGCTTCTGCTGTTATTACTTATTATAAACTTTTTTGGTTCTTTGATGTGAAAAAATAAATAGTCTACACAGTTCACATTGTCTAATAGTCTGCACGTAAAAAGTGTCACCTAGGCTACACGTAGATTACGTGTAGAAAACAGACGTAAACGTAAAATTATAGTCTACGGCACAACTCTGGCTCTCGCCCAGGACGGGAGACCGTATCCTGCCTGACGTCACGTCTCGCCCGACGACGGTATTCTTTTGCAATGCGAAGTAGAAATGTAAAAAATAACGGGGAGACATTTTGGGGTTCTCATAAATGTGACTGGTAAGGTCACTAGTTTCGTAAGTGTAGAGAATGACCTTTTCCTTGGAAGGTAGCGGTGATCTGCGCCAGCTGGGCGTTGATAACTGGTACAGACCTGCACGTCGGCTAGGGGGAGTTTTCCACAACCAGGTATCTCTCATCAGTGCAGGACCGCCCCAGCCAGACAATCTTTAAACTCCTGTATCCCAGCATCTGTGGTAGAGTAGTGCATGTTAGTGTGTGTGTGTGTGTGTGTGTGTGTGTGTGTGAAAGTAAATGGTGAGTATAGACCAAGGAAGAGTGCTCCGCCTGGTGTGGATCGGAGAAACCATGGAAAACTATCGATCAGAGCCACCGGCCGCTAAAATTCTCCTTCAGACAGCGGCTGAATTCGACCTATCTAGCTAGAGTCAAAAAGCCTACCACCTCGGTACTGGAACTCTAGGACCTTCCGATTAGAGGCACTACAGTGACATCAATGATGCTCAGAGCCACCTAAGTCGGTAAATGTGTGAATGAGCGAGACAGTATTGATTCCGGACATGTCCTGGAGTCATTCATCCCGTAAGAGCAGAGAAAGTTATACTACGGAAGGTGAGGTTCCCTCCCCGCCTGAAATGTGGGATCTTTCACTGAACAGAGCAGCCGGACGCTAGAATTCTCCTCTAGACTGTGTTTGACCAACGTATTTATCTAGTGTTGAAAAACCTACTTTCAGGACATAAACCTAGGGTCTCGTGATCAATGATGCTGAGGGGTAGCAACATTGCGAGGAGGTTGGAAGGTTGATGAAAAATGGACATTCTAACACATATTTACAATAATTATAATATCATTAACAGACAAGTATAACTAGACCAAGAAGTTAAAATAACATTTTGATAAAGTTGTATTGACAGCAATTATGTCATAGAAGAACCCGGACAGCCAAGACTATCCCTGAAATATAAATGATTTTCATTGTCATTATGACTTTAAACAATGTAACATTCGTTTTTGAAAAGCGATCAGCTGAACCCCACCATATTTATGTAGCGATGGTTTGTAACGTACCAAAATTATGCGAAACTTGATAGAGCATACTTGATTTCCCATATGCTAACCAAGTCGCTGTCATGAGATAGAACGTTACATTGATTACGGCGGAGGTGACCTGTGTACAGAGCAATGGTGCCTCAACAGTATGACGTATACACGTAGAAGTCGCAAAACACTGTCTTGTGAGTGCTGGGGGCAGGATATTTTAGAAGCGAATGTATTTAAGAAATGGAAAACATCGATTACTCATCGCTGTCAACGTGCTTCTTTCTTAGCGCAGTAATCAAGCCCATGAATTGCATATGCCACAGGTAGCGGCTGGTGTATGTAACGTTGTACGAAGAACGCAGCTTCTTTGCAACGGTCGCAAAGCTCGCAGTTATTTGGCTCATTCTGTAAGGAATAACATTTTCTCATACGTCACCTCGTTTCTGGAGGTGTGAATGTCCAGTCCTTGCAGGATCCTTTTTATACAAAATTAGAGGCTAAGGACAGCAAAGCTCCTTGCAAAATGTTTCTCTTTTTTCTAACGCAGATATAATTTTTTAGGTTTGTATTTCCATTTTAAGTTATACTATTTAAAACGTATGTATTACCAACAAGCAACGTATGCAAAATTGTAGAATATATTTTATTGTATTCTTATCGAACACTGTTAAACATTTTATCTAATTATCTATTTAAACCGTGAAAATTATTAAAGAGTATTATAAAAAATTGATAAACGATTACAATTATTGAGTGAAGTGTTTACATTTTACTATATTTAAAATTTGTTGACCATTTTATCGATCGACCAATGAAAAAATCTTGATACATGCTGAATTCATGCATTATATTATAAAATATTAATCATGAGATTTGCTTCCTAAAATGGTCATTACCACATAAATCTCTTGTGGTCTCCGACTGGAACAAACTTGTCTACAGAACTTCCTTAAAAACATGAGTTAGATATCTCAAGATCCTTGAATACACTACTAAGAAAAAAGAGCCTTTCTGCGGGTATTTCTTCTCTTCAATAAGAATCCTTCATAAACAATATAAGAAGCAACAAAAGATTTTACAATTCTCGTTGGTTTCATTTCCCCTTCTCTGAGATGTCTTTAAGGTAGGGTCTTTATATTCGCAAAGAATTTCATTCGATGGATCGTAAATAATTACTACTGTAATAAATATTTCTGACATATGACTTTCTTCTGTCGAAGGGATAATGTTTCACATCATTTTAAACAATGTATGTGTTGACACCGAGTTCTAATGAAAATGAATTTTTCCCTCCCGCGTAACATGTTTAAATTTATAATATTTTTATAGAAATTCTTTCAAACCATTACGCCCCGAAAACTGTGATATTTTTTAATTACAAACTGCATGAAATATTTAGTTTAAATTTTTTATGATGCTATATATATTTTGGAACTCTAAGCATCAAATCTCAACATCAATTCCCTTTTAAAACGATTCAGATTTGTCAAACAAGATTGCTGATCCACAAACTATATATTTTCATTTCAGTAAATTTCAAAGTAACCTAATGAACTGAAGAAACAATTTACCATAAAAGAATCATCATAGAAACATATATTTTCAAAAAATCATATATTATGGAATGAGATCTTCTGTCCATGATTCGCAAATAAATTATTTCCTTATAATTTCAACGAATAAAAGGTCAATCTTAAAGGTCAATATTAAAGGGCTCAATGAGGTCTCAATGTTGAGGTCTGTAAAAAATACATTTCCCTAAGACCCTTACATGTTAAACACAAAAAACTTTTTTGTTTTACAATCATGGCAAATGCAGCTGTAATCCAATTGTTTAAAAGTAAGTTTTTTCATAACTTATTTGATTTTACTGCAATCACTGCAATCTATTTATATGGTACCACTGCCTTCTTTAAACTCCATAACTGAAAGTGACTATTACGTCAGTGATGGCTCATATTTCGTGCAGAAATAGCGATAACTTAATGATTAGTGCAATAATATGCCATACTATGAACGATTTTTTAATGTAAAAGGGTTGTTTATAATACTGGTATACAGAAAAATGTACTTTTGGCGGTGATAGATGGCAGCTGGCAAGAAAGAGTATGTGGCAATTTAATATAGCTAGCGAAAACCCAAGGAAATAGAAAACTAATACGGGAAAGTCTGTGCCATTCTGTAGCACTACTAGTTCTCCATCTTTTCTGAGTGAATATTCAAATCTTCTCTTAATTAAATTAATATTATTAAATTGCATCATTTCTTGAAACAGTAATCAATGAAAAACCCTAAATGGGGCATTCCATGAAAATCAGGAACTTTTATGCCTACGTCTTTTATTTTTTTCTTCCAACTCAAAACCTTATAAAACCTTTCCTGAAAGTATAAATTAGTTATAAATGTTTTACTTTTTCACTAGATTCTAATTCCAAGAGTGGTACACCTGCTTTCATGCTAGATTGTTTCGCGGTTTTTCGCCTGCTCGAAACGATACTGTTTTCAGGGGTTGTAATTTGCTTAACAACCATTGTTGTGAAGCTTCCGTGTTTTCCAGGACAATGTAAGTATACATAGGAATATGTTTTCATTCTTACAGCTCTGTAAAAGTGTCTACAAGTAATTAACTAACCGAATGAAATTAATCAAATTCAGTGTCCCGCACGTGACTCGAAATAGGTTAAGTTCTGTTTTACAGAGAAAATACATTCTGCAAGTGATCTGCGAATACATTTTTCTTCACTTATTGACTAAGTATTGGGTTATAATAGTTTTAAATCACATTCTTAATATTAGACGCAATTATAATAATTCATGTTTTTGTCCCGCACGTGTCCGTCTGTCACTGCACGCCGTAACCTCTCTTCATTGAAAAGTTTTGCTATTAAATATGTTGATTTTATATTATTTTACAATTCAGAAATGGAAATTCCAAAGAAATCAGTTAGTGCTAGAAAGATGAAAATCTAAATAATCGAAAAAAAGAAAATAAAAGAATTGCAAATTTGAAGAGGAAAAAAGAGGAGTGCAATGTCTGTCAAAGAGAAGCTGGACTTCAGGATATATGAAAGAGACAGGAAGAGGATACAGAGAGCAAATAAAAAGCTTAGTAACTTAATCGTTTTTTTATTGGAGTTAGGGATTTAATAATCCGTAAACGCAGTGTTCAATCGACTATTTAATGAATATAACATTTGTTGATACATATATTTTAAGGCACACAGACTGAACACACGTTACACAACACATACAACTGACAACTGCACTCTACGAGATGCAACGACCAACTGACTCAACTACGCTCTTCTAACGAATACCAGTGGGGCCAACATGACTTCAATACATTACTGATTCAAACCCAACAGTTTTTAATGACCAAACAAATTCGCTAAACACACATTACTCCTGTGAGACATTATCCAAAGCCGTTTAGAAGACATCTCGAATTCTCCTAAAATCGCCTAGGAAACGAAAAGCTGTAGTAAAAAGTTTAGAGAAACGCATTGGCTTAAAGAAATGCACAAAGATAAGTGAACCAATCATGAATTTTTTAAAATTAATTTATTACTTCCTGTTCGACAATTTGTCTTTCAGGGCATTGAAATTTACAATAATGGACAGTCGTTTTGGACACTAACAGTAACCTCTGTAAGAGGATTTATGAAGGTAAATTTTTAAGAATCAGACAAATATATGGTACTTAGAAACAAGATGGAAAAGATGAGAAAAAAAATAAAATTACGAATGATGAAATTTATCTTTAGGAAATTTGGAATTAATTCTACGAGGAAAGGGATAAGTTTTACCAAGATTAAAAAATAATGTAATGAAGCAAGAGTATTAAAAAAATTTGAGACTATCATTTTTAATCAAATCATGGATTGCAGGGAGATTTAGTTCATTGTGAATTTGTGTATTGGGAATAAACCAAGGGGCATGGAGAATTTTTCTAAAGAATTTGTTTTGAATGATTTGAAGTTTTTGTATATTTGATTTTGCTGCATTTGATCGTATTGGACAAGCATAAGTTAAAGTAGGTCTAATAATTGAAGTGTATATTAATTTAGCAGTTTTAATACGGAGAGTTGAGTTATTATTTAAGAGAGAATTAAGTTTATGTATTTTATTGGTAGTTTTTTGTATAACATTTTTAATGTGAATTTGCCAGTTCAGTTTTGTGTCCAGATGGAGACCTAAGTATTTAATAGATGAAGAGGAAGAAAGCCAAGGAATAGGAGTGTTATGAATTAGAAGGGAGGGGGGTTATTGGCTTACATAACGTAAATATTTTGGCATGACATTTATCCATATTGATTTTGATTCTCCAATTGTTGGCCCACACCGAATAACGATTAAGATCTATTTGAAGTTTATTTCTGGCAAGAAGAATATTTGTGTGTGAGTTAATAAGTGCTGTATCATCTGCAAAAAGGGCTAATTTAAAAGAAGCGAATTTTGGAATGTCGGATAGATAGATATTGAATAGCAGAGGAGAAAGACAAGAACCTTGAGGCACCCCGGCAGAGATGTTAAATTTTTGAGACAAGGAATTATTATATTTAACTATGAAAGTTCTGTTAGATAGGAAATTTTGAATAATAGTTATAAGATAAATAGGAATACCTACAAGATGAAGTTTATAGTATATTAAACCATTGTGCCAAACTTTGTCGAATGCCTTTTCTATATCTAAAAAGATTGCAAGTGAGTGTTGTTTTAAATGATACAATCATGAATGAAATGAAAATATGTCAGTTACCAATTTTTTCCCGCCCCGACATTACTTATACCTGTTCAGGAATGAAAAATGTAACAGTTTGGAACTAAGGTAAAAGAGAAAAATTGCAAAAATATTATTAGACCATTTTAAAAGAAGCATATTTCATTCTCAAAAAAGAAAATCGCAATTTAAAAATTTTGTTCTCTTCGTCCAAAAAATGTATTATTATTAAAAGACACTCCAGGTGACCAATGCAAAATTCACGAAAATTTCAAACTGAAATTTACTTAACTTTCTTCTAAAGCAAAGTACTCAAACGATTTTTGGGGTACTCTGTGACAGTAAGCTAGACTTGTTACTAGAAGAACATGTGTAATCAGTGTTCCAATGGAAACCTTATGCCTTGTCCCACTCAACCAGAACAAATTGTGATTTGGAAAGTATGGGTAAAAAGCGGTGATGGTAGGTTACACCTTTCTTTTAAAGAAACCAGTTTAGGAGAACTACATGAACTAGTGACGGCTGATCTACCTGATGTGATGAACCATGTTAACACAAAACGTATTCAGCAAAAGGAATTTCAATTGTGAATACCAGAATGAAATCCAACGTGCTCTTTGGTCACGCAGAAGTGTACTTTTGTATACTGCGGCAGTCTTCTATAAAGAGAAGTCCAAAACCTACGTAATTTCTTCCGTCAATATAAGAATAAAGACAGTGTTCGTGTTCATCGACTTTTTGTATGAAAAAATCATTCGGGCAAGTGATGATCAGCCAGAGTCAGAAATAATATAGATCGATGGGTCATCACAAGAATTTAAAAATAAATTTACAGTGAAGATGCTTCGCATATTTTCTGAAAAATATAAAAGAAAATTTTATTGGAAGTATTTTGCAACATTTCATAACGCTCATGGTAAAAGTGTCGTCGATGGAATTGGAAGCAATGTAAAGCGTCTAATGAGAGAAAATAATGACTCAAGGGAAAGGATGCAACGTTCAATCAGCGAAAGATGTTGCTAAAATAGCTTCTGAAGTTGTTAGCGCTACCTGAATTATTTATGTAGCAAATGATCACATACTGACCGTGATTGCTTCAGAAAAGCCTTGGAAGAATGTGGTAGCAGTTACTGGCATAAAATTTTCATGTTCTCACTGGTGAAAAGAATGTAATCACATGTAAGAAAAATGCACTATCTATAGAAAAGCATGCTATCAATATTTGCAATCATAAGTTTATCATGTTTTTATCAGTCTCTTATTGTGTTTATTTATATCCTTGTATTGTTACCACATTTTCCATTCAGCAAATGTAACATTTGCTGAAATCATAGTTTTTATGGTTATTTGATTGATTTTTTCGGCAAGTGGATAGTAAATGTCCCGCACGTGACCCCTAGTGTCCCGCACGTGACCATTGTAAAGAAAAACATATAAGTCCGGGAACTGCTGTATTCGTGGTTGTAAATACCTGAAACTATAGATTTATGTACGAGGATTTCAGAAAAAAATAATACATGCTTGCTGCACCCGCAGATGGGCTGGTAATCTATCTGAATAGAAGTCTTTGTTAATGAGGTAATATTCACTTGTCCCGCATGTGACCATTTATTTTTTTGCTTTCACTCAAAAAATTAGAAAGATATAACAATTTTCTATATGTCAAAAAATAAGTCATAGTTTGCTTCACCCGTTGTTCAGAAAAATATAACTATTTACTTAATTTTTATGCGGTAACAACTAAATAGAAAATGCGTACAAATGTCCCACACGTGGCCGTGGAATGCTCCAAATACATTTTGTTTTCTTTTGAAGCATAAGCTAATAAAAATGCGTGGATGAAATTGTAAGTAAATTTACTTTTCTTTGAACTGCGACATTTCTTTGTATAAGACAACTTGATAATTGATTTTGTAATTAACTTTTAATTCCTATTTATGAACTTTTTTAAATGTACAACCTCTTGAACTCATGTGCCATTGGATTCACTTTTAATAGATTTTTTCCTACAGTTTTTTTCATTTTTTAAGAAATTCATATCAATATTTCTCTTTCGTTTACAAAACATACAAAGGCAGCTATTTTCGTGTTATGTTCTAGAAGTGTATTTGTAAGGATTGCATGTTGCATAACTACTACTTAATAACGCGTGAAACAGCGTTTGTTATGTGTTGCTTCCGGGAAAACTTCTCTTTAAAAGCAGTGTCCGAATGAACGTAACACTTCCTCAATTATTACGTGTATTCATCGATTTCTCTCCGACAATGCTAACGTAAACGATTTGCCCAAGGCAAAGACAGAAACCAAAAACTGAGAAAGATTAACACGTAGGAAAAAGGAAGGACACAAAATAAATTATTTTTCTTGGCAATGGCGATAATAAGAATATGCATAATATATTAGTTAATTTGTCAAGTTTATTTCAAATAAATGACGATTATGAGCACATTCCAACATAAGAAAATATACGTACTTTTGTTCTCATATATGTCAAGCCTTACTTGCATTAAATTGTTTGATACAGCTCACGATCAAAAGTGTTCTTTGGACACTTCGCAATTCGCTCTTCATGAGAATTTTCGAAATTTTTTTATTACAAATTTAACATGTAGAGCAAACATTTGCCGATGGCTTGCACGTTGTTGTTGGTATTCCAGTGTTATGCAGTCAAGGTTGTTATCAACCTTTACTGTTACCTTTTTAAATATCTCTTTAATGCAAAGTATCCAGCTAGTTCTTTACTATTATGGTTATTTTTATCCTCAGCTTTTTTTTGTAATAGTGTTGGGTTTTCGTCTTCTTACATTGTGTCATTTTTATCCGCATATTTCTACTAAAGCTAGAAAAAGAAAATGGGGGAAAAATCAAACTAACTTCTTACATTGAGCGTGAATGGATAGGTAAATATGTTTCGCCAATTAAGCATTTCAGGTACTCCATTCTGATAATAAACGAATTTCAAGGAATCAACAATAATTGTTTTGTATTTAATGTAAAGTTTGAATGCAAAGGGAGTACAACGCGAATAAAAATGACACAATGAAAGATGACGAAAGCCAACACTATTCCAAAAAATGATGAGAATAAAAATAACCATAATAGTAAAGAACTAGCTGGACTCATGCGAACGTTCAGCACGTTGTAAATCATTATTTTGAAAGTGAAAATAGCCTTTTTTACTGGTTCCAATTTCAGGCTACAACCTGAACTATTCATTGTAGTAATGTAGGTAATAAAAAACTGATTGCAAATCTCTAGGAGCGCATATGTCTTTGCGTCTGAAAATCCATATATGCCATAATATCTGAACTTCCATGTTTTTTGACATATCTGATTTGCCCCTGCGATGAAATTCAATATCCAGCAGTAATACACATACAAGATTGGTTTCTTATAAAAGGAAATAATCTGTCATCTTTCATTGGTGTATTTTATACGGATAGGATACTTTCTCTCCAATAACTATTCTACATAATTCTTATCTGTGCCACCACTTTCTCCATGTTTACGTACCTTAACCCTTTAGGGTCTTTTCCTATTAACATTCTGGTTACGAAAGAATAGGAAGTTTTATCGCTACGCGTAAGGTGGAGGCGTTATGCACTAACACGCACGTGACAGACCTTGAAGTCATAACGTCTTACCTTAGGACTAAGGTACGAACGTACGAGTATACCTTCATAAATAGTGCACGCCTGTAAGTCTCTACAGTCATTTTAAAAATTGCAAAATGGCCGCCTAAAAGCAGGAAAGGCTGCAGTTTTGCAACTCTGATAAACCGATTCTCATATGTAAGGCAGTTACAATTATTCCTTACCAAATCCACAATGTTGGCAAAAATTAACGAGAAATGTTGAAGAGGTCACAGGAAAGAAATTCGTGAAAAAGAAGTTAAAATCATATCTTGGGGAAGCCTGGTACTCCTATGGGCCTGGACAGCTTCCCCTGACTCTGCACTCATTTCCCCTTAAAATCCAGAAAGGAGTGAACAAGCGCAAGACGAATATTATTCGATATTTAATAAATATTTCCAGCAATACTAAGATATTTTCTATTCTTTTTTAATAAAAAATTTAGACAACATTGCACAGTTTATGAACATATTAAAATATTATATTATTTAAGTCACGAAAATCGTAAAAAAAACATGGTTACAAAATCGGCCCGCCAGGTCGTAAATCAAATCCTAGACATTCGCCGGTTGGAGCAGTCAAAAGCATACAAAATTGTCTATATTTCATAAGTAGCACTATCTGAAACTCCTTCTGGAAGTTTATAAATTAGATAAATTTTTATTTTAAAAAATAATTTTTGTTAACATTTTTATAGAAAAAATTATTTTAATCAATGTATTTCTTTATTTATGAACTAAAAGGCATCCACAAGTCAATTTTTTAACCAATTATTACGACAAAGTTCATATCAGAAGCAAAAAAAATAAAATAAATGCCATAAAATTATTATTTTCTTAATTTAAACATGTAAAAACTGTTTTTTCGCTGTAAGTACTTATCATGTGGATATTTTATCTTCATATTTTGAAAATAATAATATTTTCTACATCCAAACATGTGGGAAAAGTTTGAGTCGAATTGCAAACTAAGACCGGAAACCTCCCTTATCCAGCTAGAGCCATTGTTCTACTCTTGACTCGTATCGTGGTTTAAATGTCTCACCACTAGCCTACTCTTTGACATATAATGCAACTTCTTTGTTCGACGCTTGGAGAGTTTCTTTTGTTATAATGCATAATGCAATGTCGCAATTGGTAGAACTCTTTTGAACGCTGTTCATTGCCGTATAAAGTCGTTGGTCACGTGATCAATAGAATTTGCGGATGTGCTTTACTTAAATCGTGTTTATATCATTTATGGTATATATTGCACATGACGTGTATTTATGATCCTGCATGAGATATGATTCAAAGTTGAGGGTAGCCATCCGATTTAATTAACGAGTTAAAACATGACGGCGGTGTACCATACGCTGGTTTACCGAAATACACTATTTATGCTGTAAATTTGGCCTCCTTTACCTTGATACACAACATAGATATATATTAGTTCACAATTTCATAGAACTTGTATCAGTATTTTGGAATGTTTAAGTACAGATAACAGTGAACATTATTGTGAATAGAATTGTCATTAACTGTCAAATGAAATTCGTATTACCTTCGTAAAAAACAAATTCCATGACGAGTTTCTATGCTGAACAAATAAAAAACCTATTACTTAGTTCTTCTACATGAAATATTGAAAATTGAAGAAAAAGAACAAGAAATTGAATTATTTTACATCAAATTTACCCACCGCATTACGGGCCTTAATGCGAGGGCAGATCGGAAAGTAACGTACAATTTTTTTTTTCTCCGTTGGTATTGCAACTGGAATGGTGAAATTGCACGAGGAGATAGTGTGAAGATCGTGATACAGAGGGCATTTGGTTTTCATGTGCAGATCTAGCGAGTGTAGCCCGTACTACGAAACAAAATGGCGCGCATGTTACTGTCGTCAACTTGCGAGAAGCAGAGAAGTGTACTAAGGACACTCTACTAGTGAAATTCAAATGAACGTGCGTGGCGCGTATGGGGACGTCTGAATGGACCGTGGCAATATCTCCAGGCGGCGTGCATTCTTCCAAGAGGACTATGATGCAACCAAACGGACTTCTATGAACAGGGCATATTGAAACTGGTAGCACGCTGGCAGAAACGTGTTGACAAACTTAGCGACTTTGGAGAAAAGTAGGTCTTTGGGGATTTTTTGCATTTTAGCACCAATTAAATTTTTGAGCAAAAAATAATTGTGCGTTACTTTTTTATCTGCCCTTGTATTTCTTTACATAACCAAAATAATACCACACTGTTTCAATTGACAGTCTGTAATACTAATGCATGCGTAACTTATCTTTCTTCTCGGCAGCTTCTTCGTTCAAGATCACGCACGTCACCCCATCGTATCCTGAAGAGTCCGGCGCCAAATTCCACACATTGAAGTCATTTCCAGATTCCACACTAAATTTCTCAATTCCTTTCAAAAACACTTCGTTCCTATCGTCAATCTATGTAATTTCATCACCAATTATTTCTTTGCATGTCCATGAAAATCCTTTTACTAATGCACATCTCGTGCAGTCAAAATGTGTGCTGTCGACTTCACAATTCCCAAGGCAAAGCGTCTCTCATCTGTCCATCTAGCTAAGCCGACCAATGTCAACAAATACCCAATATAAAAAAAACATGTAATATGATATATTACACATAGGACGGGATTAGAATTGACAATGTGGGATAACCCCTAGAGAATTTGATGCCCCCCATTGGAAAAATATTAACTTGTTCCTGTCAGGAACCCAATATTAAACAATAACAAGGCGCCTTCATTTACGATTTCCACAATGTTATGAAATATTACATCTTTATATCAAGTGACCCAACATTTCGTTGACAAATCTAGGGTTATTGCGTAATTTCAGCTTGAATTTAATGTAATTTATGAACAATGTATTTCTCAAAAACTCTCCAATTTTTTAATTTTTTTACACGGAAAGAGCAAAGGACGCTTAAAAGAATGGCGCAGGTATTCGATTAGCTCTCTAAATGTTCGAAAATTACCGAAGTTAGAAATAATACGACAAAGCTTGTGGTGTTGTAGCACCACTATTGCTCTGAGGCAGACGAACTGACAGACGAGCGGACAGCCAGACGGACGGACAGAAAGACTTGGGTCATTCCATGCAAAAAAGTAGGAAATCTGACACTACATCTCAGAATTTAAAAATATTTTGCCACCTTACTTATCATGATACCTGCATGAACCAGGTACGATATTTGTGTCTCATCAGCCATTGTTTAGCAACAATGGGCACTTGAAATATTAGATTAGCAGTCTGTAGACATTCCTTTATGATTTTTTTCCGATGATACGCAAACAAGCAAAAAATATTAAAGTGACACAATTTGTAGAAGAAATATAAAGGATAATTTGACACTAAAAATATTTTTTTATCTTGAGTCTTTAACAATTAGGAAGTAAACAAATTCTAAAAAATGCAATAAATGGAAAAACAATATTTTTAAATTCTTGAATTTTGGAAGAAAAACTGCTGAAACTACTTTCAAGCTTCTCTGTAAATTTCATCATGGAATCTTGAATGGTTTTAAAGTTATGAATAAAAATATCTTACCGGCGCTCCGTAAACTAACTTGTCTCAGCTGCTACAGCCGCCGCGCCCAGCCCTCTTCGTCAGCACTCGGCGTTACTTTTTTCCTCCACGGCGCGATGGTGGATTTCGCAAAACTACTTCTCTAGGATCTTCTGGTGAATTAGAGTACGTTCTCACAGCAATTTTGTTTTCTGAAACTGGAATCACAGCGTGGATACTCCGTGTTCCCGGCACTATTTTCAGACCTACGAATCTCCCAGTATTTAAAAATTCGGCCTCTACTTAATGTTCCTCTTTGCTGGTAAAAATAAAATAAATTCCTTCCACATTACTGTTCGCCCAATCAAAAAGTTCCCTAGGGGTAGTAATACAAGTTCCTTGAAGGCTTGCATAAGCTGCAAGTCTCTTGATGGTTCCTCCTATACCGTCACAGCGACCTTTTCCGTGACTCGTGGCAAAAAAGTGCCATTCGGCTGGGACTTGGAAATCCTCCTTGTGATACGTGACATTGCAGAAGTTCTTTCTGTTTTTAAATTGACCAGCCGCGCCGTCACTAAAGTAATAAATTTTACTAATTTCAGAAAATTTCTGGAAAAGACAGTAGAGTAGTTTCTTCTGAAATAAGTGCACTGCAGCAGAATCATGTACTAAATAATCAGAAATTATTGACACACACAGATGTTGCAATGAATTATCTTCAAAATTTCTGTAATAAATAATAAATGGATGTATCGTTGCTTGAGATTTGTTCCAGTGGCAACCTTGAATCGCATCCTGAATAACGAAACTATAATTTTCGGAGTAATCACCAATGACAATTAATTCTCCTGGTTGAACGGAGTTTTTCAATTGTTTTAAATATGATGATTGAGCTCTCGCTATAAAGTTATGAGCTTTGAATTTTTTAAGGTAGGTGATAAAATTACTGACGAAATTTTCAGCATTTGCTTTAACAGTAATAATTTCGGCTCTGTCAGTTGTTGTCCACTTTTTGTAAATCATTTCTTCAACAAGGTTGTTTTTAAGGCTGAAATTTAATAACTCAGAAAGAGTTTCTGATTCTGGGCACTCACTGCATTTATTGAGAAAGCAATTAGGAGAAGGGCTTTCACAAACCAGCTTTTTAATGAAACAATCAATTGTGTTCCTTTGTGCATCATCTTGATGAATATGTTCCAAGCTCATACACATCAATTTCGTGTTTTCGCATATTGTGCACACGCAAACATTGTGAGTGCCTGGTGATCCAGCTAAGACACATTGCTTTGGCCGCATACCAGCAAAACTCGAGAACCCGATTTTATAATTTGGGTGTCTTTTTTTAAATTCTCTGTACAGCTCTTTTAAATTCCCTAAAAGTAGCCGTTTTTGCTTTTTTACTTTCTTACCCTTTTCTTTGACAGATTTTGTATCCTTCATGCCAGCCATAATCCTACTTATATCATCCTCTTGATAAAAACCTTCTACAAGATCTTTTACATCACAAGGAAGATTGCGCTGATATTTTCTGTCAGGGTAAGTCATGACACCCTTCTGATTTTGTGTTAATTTTGCCGTACGAGCTACATGAAGAGATACGCTAAATTCGACCATTATTTTTTGTTCACTCCAACTTTTTGGCAAACACGTTAAAATCATATATTTCTCATTAGCTGTTTTCACATTTGAAAATTTTTCTTTGAATTGTGTTAACATTTCTTCTCCATCATTGCTTTCTGTACTCACATGAAATAATTCAGAAACTGCTTTATTTACGGCACTCACCTTTCTCCTTGCGTACGATTTCTCTCGGGTTTGCTTTCGCAATGACAACGGTGATTGACCCAGAGGAATCAAAATGTTGTTTACATTACTGATCGTGGCTTCCTCTGCAACTCCTGGGGCTACGTACTCCTCTTCACTTGATTTTTTCACTTCACTGTCTGTTTCAGTTGAGTCACTAAGATCTGTATTGGGTATTTTAGAAATTTTGAGACGACACAGATCGCATATTGCTTCACCTACCACTAAACTCGATATTTTCTTCCGCATCGCCTCTGTTATCTTTCTCTTACCCACCCGACTTTTGTGCTTCTCAAGTCCGAATGGATTGCAGCACCAAAGCGTGTTAAACGTATTCACAATCTTCGGCATTTTCTATCACGATGTATCACTGAACAGTAACACTCGAAAACTAAGCCTGTAAAGTGGTGTCAGGATCCCTTCGAAAGTATCGATGGATATCCCTAGGGAATGAACTTGGCGGTGCCTGCCTACGACCTAGCCTCACCCCTCGCTCGGCAAGGGCACGCGACTTTCAACCTTAAGAGCAAAATACGCGTATACTTTTTACTTAATAACTTACGTATTTTTTAAGATTCCATCGCGACACTTTGCAGAATGGTTATTTATTGGTTCTTCTTGCAGTGTGTAAAATATGAAAGAAAAGAAAATGTTGTTTTTGAAGAAAAATGTATTTGTTTAATTTATTAGCATTTTTTATTATAAACAAATGTCTCAATCCTTAATATATTATCAACTGCTTAAAATATGATCATTTATCTTCAAAATAGTGTGCCCGTTTTTGAAGTTTTATTCATTTTTTGAACGTCATAATTATTTTCATTATAGAGTACATTGTGTCATCGTCCATGTTTAACCCGCAATTGTTGCTAAACTACCAAAGATATTAATTCCATACATTGTCTTTTAACTGTTCATTATTAGTAGATTAACATAATAAAATATGAAAAAAATCTGAGACTCACTGTCAGAAAACTTGAAATTTTGCATGGAATGACCCACTTTCGAAAATGAAAGAAAAATTCTAGGCATCAGTCCCTCAAAACGTTTATTTCCGTCAAATCTACACATATATTTTTTGATGAACTACATAACATTCATTATACCACTTAGCGTATAAGAACAAGTAAAATAGGTTTTTTTAATGAATATTGCCATAATTGATGGTTTAGTTTTCCTGTCATATCAAACTTCACAAGCACGTTAAAATCTGTAGATTTTTTAAATACACTCGGAGAACAAATACAATAATAACAAGGTAAAAAGATACTTCACAATTTAACAATCCATATTAAAATGTAACATTTATTAAAATTTCAGAATGTATTATTCAAGGATTCAAGGCATTTTGGAAAGTTTGTGAACCCAAACGTGAAAAGGAAACAATGCATGTGGCACGTTGCTCATTTTTAAATAATGTATTTCATGAGAGGAAGTATACTTAATAACGCTAAGAATTATTCAAAACAATTGTGTAATATTATGAAAGACATATCTTCTTCAATATTCAGTCTTCATCTTAGATTTTCAAAATATTATCATACGCTGTTCTGCAGCCATTTTTCAAATATAGTAAAAAATTATTTTCTCTGTGCCTCGTTAACTTCCGTGAGAACGTCTTCTCAAAGAAAACGTTGGTCGACTTGTGTATTGACCGGGTACATTCTGCAGTTCATCTGAGAACCCTGCAGACGTCACCGAACGCAAACCGGTGCTTCCCATGTGACCCAAATGCGTCGTTCCGTGGGTCGATGGCGCTGCGGATCCATGCCTCCAGTGAGCTATTTGTTATAATTCTCCTAGATTGTCATAAATCAATCATGTTCAATGATTTGATGTACAAGCATTCCCTTGGTGGGAATGGAATTAACAGGACACCTGTCATTCCCACATGTCATTTTTTTCATTTCCTTAGATATAACTAGTTTAGCTGAAAAAAGAGTAGCAAAAATAATGGTATTTGTAATTTTAGTGATAGTAGTAAAGAAAATGCATTAGATTCTATTCAAAAAATTTAAGTTTACATTTACGTGGCGAAATCTGTATTCAAGACTCCGTTTTTGTATGAGAGGCAAAAAGTTGTTTTTACCATGATGTCTTTGAAAATGTGTGAATGTTTGGATGTGTGTGTCAAACGTTTTTCGAACAGATTACAAGTTTTTCATCCCTATCTTTGTATTCACGTCAGGAGTAAGGTATGTTAGTGCCTTTCCAAAGATGTCTCACGTCCATCATTTTCCTGATGGCGAGGGGAAACAAGCATTTTGAGCAAAAAATTCGAAAAAAAACTAAAAATTGTCATGCGAACCGAAAGTGCGCGAGCTCAGACAATCGGATAAGACATTAAGCGGCTCCCCAGTCTCAATCCTCACCACTCATCACCAGGTTCAGAATACGTGCAGGAGGACAATCGGTGGAGAAATTAAGAGTACAGTTTCAATGCGATGTACTCAAAAACATAAAGTTCTTCAGTTTGCTGTAAACAATGAACATATATGCGCACATTTTCGTGAGCTCTCATTTCGCTAAATGCGGAAGGAGTCAAGGGAGAGATATTTCTATATGAGATCTAGTATATCAAATTTGTAGATCATTTTCAATGCAAAATATTTTCCACTATAAAGAAGCGAACTAGTCTGATTTTCAATTTTTTTCGAAAAAACTCATTGCTATCATTTATTCTTAATTCAATTAATATTAGTAAAGGAGTGGGGATAGGTACTCTGAGGCTAAAGAAAATGTGTACGTGCTTTAGCGAGAACGGAAAGATCAGCCGTTAGTTTTGTCTTCTCTGTTCCTTCTTTACTACCAAGAAGCATTCCAATTACTAAACCTACTATTTGATTAACTTGCAATCAGCAAGGAAACATGTTTCTTTCGAAAGAAAATTTTCAAAATCCGTAAATATCTTTAGTTGTATCTTACCCACAGTAGGTAAGTTAGTAGGGTCGGTCGGGTAAGATAATTAGTAACTACATTATTACATTTCTCTAAACAATAGAATATTTAAAATCTAGATTTCACAAGGAGAAAATCATCGATATGCAATTCACTGCTTCGTTTTACAAATTTTCAATTTAAATGAACTTTCCTAGAAAACCTCCCCTTCCCCAGAAAAACACAGGGCTTCTGTTAAAAAGAAGGCTACACAAACTATTATTACGAGTATGTAATGAAAGGCTTTCAGTAGTGGAAAGCTGAAATCCTCTGCATAAAGTAGAGGAAACGAAAGAAAGAATTTGCCATGAACACCTTATATTCATCAATTATTTGAAAAGAAGTGATAGAAAACTGAAATTGGGTCACCTAGAGGTGAAAATGCGAGCCATAAGGATGTGTACTCACTCTCTTGTGTTGTCATGTCCTAGCATCGTACTCTCTTCCATCTCTATCAGGTAGGTTTAAAGTGCCTCAGAAAAATTCTCAAATTCCAACAAAGGAATGGTTCACGTATTCCATAATAAAGAAAAAGTGTATTCATTTGTATTCTTGACCTACTGTTATATCAGTTTCTTACGAGTTAAACATTTTGTGTGTATTATTATATACACTCTGTTTAAATACGCGTTCTTCCTACCTTTCCAATGTGGTAAACAGTTAAAAGTAATACACGATGCCCTTCCGGAAATACGCAGTATGTTAACACCTGTCGACTAGATAAATCGTCTACAAAAAATATACACACTGATGTATCACAATATAGGTACAATATTAGTGTTCAAAAATTAGTTATATCCTCAAAGTCGAATTATTTACTCCATTGGTAAGACAAATGCTACGTCACTTCACCGGGGAAGGATTCAAATGTTCTGCATTCAGGAGAGACGGTCCAAGTGTTCTCGTGAGAGAAACTGTCCGAGAAACAGGATGTAGAGGTTGGAGGGAAAAGAGAAGGACAAACCGACAGACACGAAGTACCAGGATGCCGAGATCTCGTGTCGAAGTCTATAGACAAGAGGAAAACCGGTCGTGACAGAAACAGGATGCGACAGTCGACGGGACGCGCAGATCCGAAAGTTTTCTCGAAGAAAATTACGAACTGGAAATTTCCAGATGGGAGGGGCGTTCATGTCAATCGCACATGAGAATAAATAAATAATAACTTACAGTTACTGCAAATGAGCATACACTCGGTGGCAGTTTAATACAAATATGTACAAATACAAATATAAAACAATAGAATGATACACAATATTATCAAAAACTTGTTGAAACTTGTAGGGTGAACAAGAATTTTCTACAAATTATGACCATACGAGTTCTTCTTGAAAAATATGTAGACTTTCTTTTAATGGCATCGACCATATAGTTTGTTGTTTTGCAAATGATGATCAAAAATATTTAAGTTTTACATTATGTTCACAAAATTTACTAAATAAGCTAAATCAATTGTTTTACCTGCCACAACTCATATGTTTCATGTTTTAACAATCTCTTTCACGTGTATCTTTCAATTAATACGTACCTTCTTCGGGTTCTAACTATTACACAATATGTTACTTTTTGCCCACCTAACAATCACTTTTAATACACTGTACTACAGGATAGTACGTACACGTTTCATATTTACAGATACAGATAGTTTTTTTTTATATTATACACTCATGAAATTTAATGTTGATTCAAGTTTAAAATGCGATACTATCATAAATTTTAACAATGATGATAGCGATACAATTAATTAAATTTTGATTTTAAAACTAATTACTTATTGCTCACGTAAGAGAGCTTACTACATACGCCTCAGCAACGAAATCTCAAAGACAATGACGCCTGTTGCGGTATCTATAGAAGAGGAAGCCATAGAGAACGCCCCGAATATTTTAGAGGCCACCAAAATCGCAACAAATATAATGCTGGTTTGGAAGGACTTATACCCATAGAATTTATAATTCCATCAATGCAATTACATTATTCCAATATACTAATATATATTATTCTATAATAATGGTAATCAACTCATAGTGTAACAAGTTGAATTTAATAACGAAAATCGTAAAATGGTTTGCAAGGAATGCAACCCATTCATTAATTCTATTTTGGTGTGTGAAAAGTTGGAATCAGCTTAGCAAATACCAAAAAACTTTGTAAACTATTCATGTTGTCAGGTTGCAAATTGATGAGCCATGAAGGAGATCATTCCCTCTAGGCAGAGTGAAGTCCTCTGCTAGAAGCGCAGCAATATGTTCCTGCCAGGAACACAGTTAATCCATTTACAGGTATCTTTTCTATGATTTTCTCGCTGAAATCAATCAATTAAATCAATCAAATCTGAATCAATTAAAATGGAATACAATACTTTTCTAATTTTAAAAAACTATCTTAGAATTTATTCATACCGGGTTGCGTTTCACTTGTCGAATCGACCATCTTAGGTGGCTCAGGGCATCAACAGACGTCGCTGCAGTGCATCTGACCGCAAGGTCCTAGGGTTCCAGTCCCGACGGTGACAGGAGTTTTGACGCTATCTACATACCTAAGACAAATTAATAGGTTTTCTGAAGGAGAATTCTAGCAGCCTTCTGCTCCAATCAATAGTTCTCCATGGTTTCTCTGATCAACACTAGGTGAATGCCGAAGCCCCTAAGGGGCCACGGACGACGGCGCATTATCTTTCCTTCCTTTTCCTTGTCATACACTCATCCATCCCTTACTTACCACACTTACACTAACATTCACTACACTACCACACATGCCAGGAGATGATCGGGAACAGAACTTGTTACGGTTGGAGCAGTTCCCAACTGGTGAGGGATGCCACACTAGACGAGACGTAGGTCGACGCCGAATCTCACCTTCCCGTGGACAATGATTATCGCCACATCTCGAGTAAAACATGCTCTACACTTACGTTAAATAATCAATCATTGTCAAATCGTCCCTCACTAGAATTATGAACGCTCCTTGGAGAAAATTGCCAATTCGTAGAGTGCATTCTGTAAGTTTAAATGCGAAAAGGAAAAGGGCTCTGAATACATTGGCAATGCTACCAAGGAATAGAGTCAATAATGAAGACTATTCTATTTTTCGGCGAGCATTAATTACACTAAAATATATTTGCCAAATCCCTATGGCAAATTTAATCCGGACTCGTTGATTTTCCAGTTTATGTCGCGTTCACATTTTGTAAATTTCATTATTTCTGTGTGTATGTGGGTTCACTGAATTCCTTCCTAATTTACCCCAAAAAACAGTGTAATCAGGGAGATCCACTTGAATCCCTCCTTTACCAAAAATTAATCACCCCAAAAGCTATTTCGATTGTTCAATACATATTGTGCAGTACGTATTGTGTATCAGTGAAACGAAATAGTCTGAATGTTAATTTATGGGCCTATTCACTGTACAGTTCAAACTTGATATTATTTTACCAATAGCTCCCCAGACCCACGCCTTGAGAGCTTGGGTCCTTCCACGTCTGCATCTCATGACCTGTCTCCCGTCTCTATTTTAATGGATCCCCCCCCATGGTGGCGATGAACGAGAGACCATTTCGTGTGGGTGGCTTGGAGTGCGCGTTTTAATATTGTATTTTATCTGTCATTTTGTACCCGAAGATGGAGATATATTCGATCTCCGAAAGTTGTAAAATGGAATAAATGATTACGATTTGTTTAAAAAAAATATGTTACTGTCTCAAGAAAAGTCACTGACTTATAATTGGAATTGGAAACTTTATCAATAAAACGTATTACAATGATAATTTAAGTTATAAAGTAGTCTGAATGTTAATTGTACGGGCTTATTCGCTGTGCACTTCAAACTTGATATTTCCCCCAAAGCTCCCTTGACCCACCTTCGTCGCTATGAATCCCCCCCCCCGCCCGTCTCTATTTGAATGGATCCCCCCGCGGCGGCGATGAACGAGACACCATTTCGTGGGGGCGGCTCGTCGTGGGCGTGGCACGGGGTTGCGGCAGCAGGAAGGATTACATTAGGCGGCCCAAGCGGCGGCGGCGGCGGCGAAGGCAGCGGCGGTGGCGGCGGCGGCGGGGCGAGCAGGTATGCGGTACCGTACGCCGCGGCCTGCATTCGGTCAGCGGGGCGCGCGTTGCCGCAGTCGTGCTGGTGCCGCGGGACAGCCAGCAGCCACCGCAGCAGCAGCAGCAACTTGGACGACGCCGACCAGCAGAGGACGCCATGCCACTACACACGCCTCGCAACACGGTGAGCCCCCTCGGCGCGCCACTGCCCAGCGCTGCACGCCGCAAATGTAGACTCGTTACTCTCAAGTCGGCTACACACACTCGTTATTCGGCGAACAGCGAGCAACCGCTCGCTGAATCCCGAATACTGTGGATAATTTGCTTGCTATTTGCCGAGTGACGAACGTTCGGTGCTCGTCTTACCCACCGCGTGTCGGTCTTATGGACGCATCAAAGGCAGCGAACGTTCGGCGAGCGCTTCAGCTGCTCGAGATTGGGCGAGCAGTAGCTCGCTACACGGCGAATGCCGAATGTGTGGTGCCGTCTTAAGAAGGGACGAGCTTGACAAGCAGGGAAACATATGAACGTCATGCAGGGCGATGGCATTGCAAGAGATGGTGATGAAAACCGTACTACTGAGCTAACTAAACGAACACATTGAAGAATTGAGTGCATGGAGATAACCCGCAGTTATGTTGTCAGCAGTAGCTGTCAAAGCGGTCCCTCCCTATAAAAACCTCTATACCTGCAAGCGCGATGGACATCACGGAGTAAAGAAGAGATGAACGTGTGACTGGAAACATCGAAAATTACGCTTGCTGTAGAAGCCGTGCCCATTCGAGCAACCCCTCCTCCTATCGACTCAAACCGATGAGATTAATGTATTGGCCCGTGCATGCACTGTTGATGATGCATTATTTCCCTGCAACCGTGGTCAGTCTCAGAGATATTTGGCAGCTCCAGCCACGATTCAACGCCATCGCCGCCGCGCGCGTCGTTCTGTGTCGTGGTGTCAACGAATTCTTGAAACAGTGATACTACTACAAATACCGGTCGTGCTTGGCGAAACGTTAAAGTTATTTATTGGTAAATGAAGAATGGTAGTTCAATGGTTTTTAAAATAGTATTTAACTTTCTCAGCTGTCATAAAAATATGATAGTTAAAAGATTTTTTTTTTCTCGTCGACCTCCGCTCTTTACATAAAAAAACATGTATGTTGCGAAATAAAAACTGACAGTTATAGAATCCAAATATTGAATTTCAATATATCTCCATAATTTTGAATATCACAAACTGAGCCTCAATAACTGTCGCACGGCGGTTCATACTTAGGCCGCAACCTTGAGGAAATGGAATCATAAGATATCACTTTCTTACTTTGATATGCAGTGAGGTTATAAAGTAGTAATTAAATTATTTTTATCGCACTAACGCAACGATGGCGGCAAAGATGTTTGCGTATCAACCAATATCAGTATTTTGTACTTGACGTAAACCAAATCGTGCATATATTTCTTTAAAATTGATTAGACAACACAAATCTACACTTCTACATACACTACCAAATCTGTGAAGTGATTTAATCATGCTTTCACAACCAGTTTGTGGTAAATTATTATTACAGTATCCCCTCATTAACACGAATTCCATGGGACCGAAATAATCGAAGTCGAATTATAAAAATTCATATTAGCCGAGTATTATAAATGTTCTTATTAGTAATCCCTTGCCGGGACCGACATTTTGTTCGTGTTAGAGCAAAATTCGTGTTAAGCGTGTTCAGGCTGACGATGTGTGTGTGTGTGATTGCACGCATACTTATTCGTGCATTTTCTGTGCTGTGCAAGTCTTTTAGCGAGTTTTGTTGATTATTCTCGTAAACCCATAGTGACTCGTTCGTGGTGAGAGCTACAATAAAAAAGATCGAAATGAACTCAAATATAGACAAGCTTGCCAAATACAACGTTGGATATCGAATTCCCTCTTTTAAAACTATATTTTGTAAATTCTTAGATGCATTAGAACCGCTATTTTCAGTAAGAGGTCAAAGAAACTTTTTTATATATTTTATGTGAGTTACCGGACACTGTGTGCATTAATATTTAAAAATTAAATTTTCTTTTCCTATTCTTTGCCAATTGTAACATCACCTTCCTTAAAAAATACGCATATACGCAGGCAAGACAAATAATTCTAAGTGCAAGAAGTTTGATATCTTTGAAAAAATGTTTCCTACAAGCTTCATACAGTTCTTACATCTAGTATGAATGTTTATTTGTTCTGTACTTATAGCTCATGTTACCTCTCAGCTAATGTAAATGTAATACTTCAGATCACTTTATCGTGACAGATTTAAACAGAGCAGACTTCTAAAAACCGTTCAATAGACAGTTGCATTTTTTATGGAACTGAGAATGCAATTTTAAATATTCATTTCCGGCAAACTAATATAATGAGATTCACAAATTTTTCACTAAGATGACTGTTACATTTCTAAGATGACTGTTATTTGAAGAAAAGAGCCACAATAACCTCCCAGAAATTGAAAAGAAAACAGAAACTGAATACACACTTCAAGCATTCCTCACACCTACACACAAACAAACTCTATCTCTCAATCAACAACCAGCAGTGAGTGTTAACCATACCAGAAATTACAGCGTACTCCACATGTAGATGATCTTGAGGACACAGCGTAAAACACGAGCCCCCGGGTAGACGATCCTGTTATTAAACGCGACGAGAGGTACACAAGCCAATGACCTCTACAGCCTCCGAAAGTGTCAAAGCAGCAACGGAATGTGTTCTCAGGCGCTAAAACAGGCGCACCCGAGCGGAGGCAGGTGCGAATTAGAGGCCCCGAGCAGCACTCGGGAAGACCACTCCTCCGGCACGATTCACTCCGCTGCGCCGCGCCAAGCGCCCGGCACCTTCCGTTCAACGTCCTCGCCGGCCGGCCAGATTTATAGAACCCGGTGCGCCTAGAGCGCCAAATGTTGGAGGACGCCAAGTGTGAGAAAAGCATTTCATTCATATTGTTGTAAATTGAATAAATATAGTTTTATTTCAAATTAGATCATATTTTTAAAAGTGGAAAATCACTTTTATTTTTTACTGACACGTTATAGCTTGTTATTTCCATCGATGTGGAGTTCGATAACTTACCTCGGTCGAGAGGACCGTGGTTATGAGGAAAATATGAAAACAGTTGAATGATGCTACATGTTCCTTAACGGAGGGAATTATGAGGGGGATTATAGGAGGGAATATGAAAAGACCAGCCGAGTCAAGTTAACATCTAGTTAATTAGTAAATAAGTACATCTGAATCAATAAAAATTAGATAGAATATACAATGATGTGTGTACCACGGGCATTAACTGGTTCTAATGACCTCGGGCGACAAAACGCCCTCGGGCCAAAGGTCCTCGTAACTCACTTTCTACATTCCAATAGAACGTATTATCCACGTACGTTTTCTTGAGTCCTCATTTCGGAATATGTGAGAAGAGTGGTTATTTCGTCATCAAATCTGTAGTTCACCTTGCGATGTAAAATAGTTTCTATTACACCGGAGTGAATATTTCTGGCTATCAGATTTTGTCAACAACGCTATAACTTAGCTATAATTTATAATTATTAGCTATAATTTATTCTTAATTCAACTAATGTTAGAAAACGAATGAGGGTGCGTTTATAATATCTCAAATAGCGCGAGGCGTGCGTTTATCTCAAATCTCCGCAGATGCAATAAGAACGCGATGACCTCAGCCTACACCACAATCACCAATGAGGGAGAAACTTTTTACGTCCGAGGTAGGTTTCGAGCCTGTGACGTTTGGATTAAGGCCCTGAGACGATAAGTTCTCGCCATCCAATCGTATTGTAGGAATTACATTTTAAGTTGATGGGTTGTATTAACCTGGTGATATTTAACACACAATTTAATTCGATATCATTACCTCGACTTTTGAATTCAAAACCTGCAGAGTTTTTTCAAATAGCTAAGACTCGAAGTATGGAACCACATGGAGTTAAAAATATATTAAATGTAAATACTTGAGTTAAAACTGAAAATAAAATCACAGTTATTGTGAAAAATAATTGAATGCTTGTACTTTGGATCCCTCTCTTAGTAGAATGTTCAATGTTTTTGTTTAACAAATATAATACTCAACAAACAAAACCATTTCGACCGATTTAGTTAATTTTACTATAAGTTTTACGAAGTTTTAACAGAAGTATTGTAGGTTTCCATGTAACACAAAAGTGAAAGTTTTACCATAAGCTTGGTCCAGAGCGTCAGGCTTCCTAAATCCGCATCTGCCTCGTATATTCAACTCCGCAGCTCCAATGGTGCTCGGATGCCAAAGGACATTCCAACAGCTGTCTGCTGAAATTGATCGGAAACCATTGTCATGAGTCAATTTTAGTGTTAGCTTTTGAAAATGAGTCCAAAAGAATACATTTATATTATTTTCAGCTCAATATACGTAACAATGAGAAGAAAGCATTGAAATATTAATTGTGAGAATTCTGTGCGATTTATCTACGTTACTATCAGTCGAAACAAGTATGCCGCCGCAGCTGCAGGAAAGTTTCAACGAGAAGAAAATAATGAGCATTCCAATGGGAAGGTTCTAGGTAAACAACGTTGGAGAAAGTATTAGCAGCAAAACACACAGGAAATTTCGCATACTTTTACACATACGACCTACAAAGATCTTTGCTAATCTTGCAAAATTTTCGTCTGGAATTTCTTACTCTACACAAAAAAGAACACATTTCTGCAATAGTCGGCATTACATTCTCTCTGCCAAAGTAAATTGCCGAGATTTTATCAGACAAATTTTTTATAACGGAAATAATTTCAATAGTCATGCATTATAATTCATTTCAAAATATTAGACATTTTATACACTAATTACCTCTCGTAAATGTATTAATTTACTGTTTATCCTAATGTGGTAGACTAAATTAGTTTTCTAGGCTCACGTTACAAAATTAAATTTATTGATGGAATGACACTGCAATACGACCGGTGGTATAACTTGTGAAGATATACCTCCTTTCTGAGAGCTTTTTAGCTAGGAATAGAAAAAAACTCTGTAAATAGTTCCTATAATGTTGGGATGTTCAGAGTGTCAGGAAAGCTTTGAATTACGACTTCACATTCAACATTTTTGTTTAGCGTTACTCCCAAACTGAGGGCGTTAATTGAACGCTTTTTGTAGCCGTGCACGACGATTCAAGTTCTAATGAAAGGAAACGGAGAAATGACTCCGAAGGAATCCTACAATGGCACTAAATGCACGAGGACAGATGGTTTATATGTTCACTGTTCACATAGGAGGAAGTCATCAGAAGCAACAAAATTGCCGTTTCGAGCAAATGAAATATAACGCTAACGGTAGACCATGTGTGATTTTATTTCTTAAATGAATTATAATGATATGTAAAACAAACCTGTAGTATAATTAACCTGTAGGTTAAAACTCTAAAGTTTTTCAGATTTTTCAGATTTTTTTAGTGAGACCACGAGTGAAATATGTGTGTTTATATACACATCTTCCGAAGTATGGTATTGAGAGGTAAATATTTTTCTGCAAAATTTTGTGTAACCAAACTTCAAAGTGTTTAACAACTTATTACTTATTTTGGATGAAGTTAACGCGCAAAAATTCAGTGCAAAATCGCAGTAACGGTGGTGTTCCATTCTCAGGACCACAGCGAGCGAAGGAGCGACGAACGCTACCATCGAAAGGAATGGTGAAACGTTGCAGCAGCAGCAGCAGGTTCCACATGAGGTGTCAGCTAAAATGTCGCTAGCCTTAAAAGAGCCCACGATTCATTTAGTTTATGGATACCTACTTAGATTCATTTTTGTTCGGAACAATATTTTTTTATTAATATTGTATAAAAGTCAACGCGATTTCACAAGTTTTGTCAAATTCAGAAATGGTCTGAAGACTTATCTAGAAAAAACGCATGATGTTAACAAGATTTGAAGAAAACAATATTGGAGGTCTAGTTATATATCTTTAAACATTTTTTAAACGTAGGGAGTCCCGCAAATTGTTAAAAATTTGTGGTCTAAAGTTATAGCGGTTGATTATCTGAAAAGAGGAAAGTACAGTTGCTATTGGTTAAAAGTAGAACAGAAATGTAGAAGTTTAGCTACACAATTGTGCATAAAGCTGTGTCAAATCAAAAAGTTGTCTGTTGTTTCAATAAATGGTTAAACTCTTATAAACATACGCTTATTTACGTGTAGAAGAGAAGTATTATTTCATGCTCCAGATTACATTTTATCAGACAAAAACGGTTCAATTCCAGTAATAATTTTTTTCTGAAAGGTCAAGCAAGGTCATCCATTTCCTATAATTTACTGATTTTGCACTGCAAGCTCTTTTACTACACTACTGTCATTTCCGTAAAATCTCATTTAAAGAAATACAATAAAAAGTCGACTATTTCATAGTTCATGGCACAACAATCATAAATGGTTAGAGGTCGCTGATGGCCAAAGATGTTAAAAGGCGACTTAAAATCAAAAAAAAAAAAAAAATCATAAATGGTTGTTTGAAAGAAACGTAATGGGGAAACTATCTCCATCTGCTACTGTTCTGTTCTGTTCTGTTCCATCCGCGAGGCTCGCATCTGAGAGCAGTTGAGTCCACGCAGCTGAGCGTCCTCTCGCTGCCCTGGAGGCGGCGCTAAGAGGCCGTGCGCGCGGAGTCCCGTTGCGAACGCCCACTGTGGGTGACGCGCGAGGAGGCGGCGCGGGGGGCGGAGGCGATGGCGGCGGCGGTGAAGGGGGCGAAGGTGACAGAAGCGACGGAGACGGCGTTTTGATTGATTAACAGATTAATTAATTGATTGATGTTTCTGGGTACGAAACTGCTTTGGTCATTAGTCCCGTTAGTGTAGGGAATGTTTTATCGCGGGAGGTGGCGGTGTTCCTCCCTCGCTGGAGGGTGAGATTCGGCCCCGATCTTTAAGTCGAATTGCGGGGTAATTTCCACCTCCATGTACTTCCCCGGGAGGAACACTGGTCCAGTCGGTACAAGCTCTAAGCTTCCGACTGGCCTCCTGGCATGTGTGATAGTGTAGTGCGTATAAGATGTAAGTGTTGTGTCTAAGTAACGGGAGAGGAGAGGACAAGGAAGAGGAAGGAAAGATCGCGATGGGAACGTGGTTCGCTTATTAGGATAACATACTGTTCCGGCATTCGCCTGCTACTAGTGAGGGAAACACCGGAAAACTGCCGATCAGATCAGCCGACCGCTCGAATTCTCCTCCAGACAGCGGCTGAAAATCCGCCATCGTCGGGACTCGAACCCTACGGCCTCTCGATCAGAGCCACTACAGAGTCTGTGGCAATGTTGGCTCTGAGCTCAACCCAGTCGGTCGGGGGAGGAGGCGGGGGAGTGGGGAGACGCAAACACGCGCGGGGCGCAGTGTCCCGCAACCGTTTTGTGTCGCGTGTTTGCTCAAGACGCGCGGGAAGGCGCACCGGGAACAGGGAAGAGAGGCGACAACGCGGCCTGTGTACGCGGATGAATGCGCAGGCTGTGGAGAGGCGATGCGTGTCGCAACGCTGTCTTCAACGCGCTGGACAGGAGTCAATGACTCTTCTGAATGTCAGCGTCTTTTTTATGTGTTCGATGAAATTGAAATATTGAATGTTTGTCTATAAAACAAACACATATTTTTTCTCTATCAACAATAATAATAAAAGCTTCACGAAAATCATTATAATGTGAATGACAGGTTATATGCGAAATAATAAATTAAGTATCTAATGAAAATAAATTTAATAGTTCGTAATATAAAACTAATATTTCCCAATCAGAAAAATTGAACGTGTGAAATTTGAAAAATGTTATTTATAGAATTTTATAAGTATTTTATGATAGGAAAACAATTTGCTATTTGTATCATTTGATTACTTTATCAAAGACTGATATTTGCTCACCCCTGAGCATGTAAACAAATCAGTTCATCGATCTTGTAATGTATCTCCAAAGGGCTTTCTGTAATTTCTTTATATAGTTGTGCACCTATGAGACTTCAGCCAACATCCCAAGACATCGAGGAGACATGTTCATCAATATACATTTTAATAATTTTGTGTAGTAACGAAAGGTTTGCAATTACACAATTGAATATATTATAATTAAAGTTACAAATTAACAAATAATTATCTTTACATTTAGAATCAATGAAAAGTTTTGTTAAAGGAAACATGAAGTCGGCTGGGCACTACTCCTTTAGTTCTTCCCTCCCGCCGAAAAATTATGGTTATCTACCACCACTCTCTACAAGTATAATGACCATGGTTTACCTTTAACGAAGAAAAGTTGTATCACAAGGTATATTTCTTTTTTCGACCAAGGATACTTGTCATCACGAGAGTATAACAACATTTATAGTATTTTTCATTCACATGTTCTAGAAGCGCAGTCCTCGTGAATTCTTTCGTCAGCTTACGATGCCAATGTACAGGAAAGGCACTGGTCATTTCCATTACCGGCTTGGAAACAAGTTTCGGGTGATCTCATTCATCTTCAGCTGCCTCCCCCCCGCCCATCTGTGGATAAATACTTCCCTCTCCTCCCAGTTTTTTTTATTCTAATCATCTGTGAATGATGAATAGCAATTGTAGATGCATCTGATTCGTAATTAAGAGCAAAAACACATTACTTAGTCTATACTCGTCATGGAAAATGTAAGTCATCGGAGTTGTAATTGTTATTAATTTTAATTCAGTATGTAACGTCAAAATTGTATGCTTGAACATGTTTTTTCAATAAAAGCAAGCAAGAAAATGGGTAATCATAAATCTTGAAATCTCATATTGAGTTCTGTATAGCAGTGTGATGGAATGTTGAAACCCCGAATTAATTCAACATCTTAATTATTCTCATCAGTAATGAGAATTCAGTAAAAATGTAAACAAATCTCATTATTCTTAAACTGAAATTTTCTCTTAGATCTAAGAAACATGTTTTCAATGAGAAGACAACAAGATCTTTCAACGTACTGGCTGCACCGGCAGCCATGAAATTTCAGCTTTACGTCAAACGGAGGAACAAACTAATTTTATCGGGAAATCACTATGATCGTGATGAGAGAGAATTAAAGATACGTATCACCTGAAAATATCATGTTTCCTTTACATATTGACCATAATCTTATTTTCAATGCAATATAAATTTGGTTTACTAATAGCTACGAATTTTATAATAAAAAAAATTAATTTTCACCCTTGAAAGAATGTTTCTACCAGACGTAATTCGTACTTGTTTTCAAATAACTATTCTTTTTCTCATTCAGCACACTCTTATAAAAACTTAACAGAATCACTGTTTGTATAAGAAACTGTATAGAACCTCACAAGTGTAAGTTGAGAATCACTTCAATAAAGTGCTGTTTTTTAATTAAGTCTTCAAATTTATTTAATGTTTTCAGTTCTACTCGAACATTTCTTTTTAAGAAGTCTGCAGAAACATTAGAAGCGTTAGTTTCAATTTTGTATCCACATCTATTATATTTTTCATATTTACATAACATTAAATTGTATGTATGTATAACGGACGGATTAATCCGACTTACCAGCTAAGTCCCCTGGCCTGTGCCTTTTTTATTTACTATCTACACGTGGGGTAAGATAGACATGTGGAGAGCATGATGTATTCCCTTCACCGTATCTAGCATACACGGCCTGCCTGAGCTTTTCTTTCGTCATGCATCTATGTAATCAGAGGCTAATGTAATTGAACGCTATAGTTCTATTTTTGCCCCGGTCGGGAATCGAACCTAGTATCTCACAAGGGAAAGCAAGTACGCAATTCATGGGCCACCCGAGGTGCAATATTTACATTTACATAATGTCATTATTTACATTAAACATTACATTTACATTAAACACAATATTGACATTGACACATTTCAGAAGTCATATATGCGATGCCTGAACCGTGCCCAATGCATCTACTCAAGGCAAAGTTTTGCTTTGCGGACTGCTAGGTCGTGAGGCTTCCCAGAAACTTCGGGAGCGGCGAGAGCTGCCGCGACGACGCGACGCGACGCCAGGGAGCGCTGCGGCCGCTGATCCGAACGCGATAATCGGCGCGTCGAGCGTCCAGCCAGCGTTGGCCCCGTTAGCGAGGCAAATCCTCGGCTGGCAAGTGGCCGCGGCCAGCCCGCCTTTTGATCAAGAGCACAGCTTCATCAGTCCGGTGGTTTCCAAGAAACTTTTTAGACTGAGCTATACAGGCAAAATACAGGCACACGGGACGGACAGGACGGAGCATACGGGCAAAATACACATGTTGAATAGAAGAAGAAGCGTCAAGATAAGATCTGGATAATACATAACTATTATTGTTGTCATAATTAATTATACTTTCTCACATTACGTAGAATTGAAGAGAAAATGTTGTATTGTCGGAGCGGAAAACGGCGATACAAGAGAAGAACTCGTAATGTGGGCCACTGATACTGAAAAAATGGACAATTCTTGGTTCCGCATGAGGTAAACAACTTTCTCTAACACGTGTTGTCAGAATTCCCTTTTTGGGGTCCTTGATGCAAATTTATGAAAATTGGTTTAAGGCAAACGTCTATCCGACTGCCATCGGGAGAGATGGCTCAGTGCATCAACCGGATGTTACTGCAGTCTCTCTGACCGGGAGGTCCTAGGTTCGAGTCCCGACGGCGGCAGGATTTTCGACACTAGCTTGTCAGCTCGAATTCAGTCGCAGTCGGGAGGAAAATTCTAGTGGCCGGCTGCTCTGATCGGTAGTTTCCCGTGGTTTCTCCGATCAACACCAGGCGAATGCCGGAGCAGTACCCTAACAAACGGACCGCGCGCGATCTTTCCTTCCTCTTCCTTGTCCTGTTCTCTCCTCTTACACACACACTTACACTAACATACACTACACTACTGCACATGCCGGGAGACCTGTCGGGAGCTTACAGCTTGTCCTGGCTGGGGCGGTCCCTCTTGTGGGAGATACCTGGTTGAGGGAACCCCGCTAGTCGACGGTAGGTCGGCGCCGGATCTCGCCAGCCAGCGGGGAAAAAGATCATCGCCACCTCCCGACGAAAACACACACTACACTTACGGGACTAACGACCTGATTAGTTGACGCGCCCGGAAACATCAATCAATCAATCTATCCGACTGTCCGTCTGCCAGACCGTCCGTCAAACAGTTCGTCCATGCGCCCGCCTGCTCGCCCAACAACTCTAGGCTAAGCCGTAGGTAGGATTTCATCAAGATTGATTTCCCTGATAGGTATGGCTGATGTCGTCTTGAATTTGAAATGAAGATTTTGATCTTGAGGCGAACAATAAGTCAAAACTATGCTTTCAACAATTTCTCAAAATATAATTCAAATTTTTTCTTTAATTTTTTCTTGCCATAAAGCACGCACAAATAGTGTGGGTCCGATTTTCGTTGCATTCTCTGAATTTTCGAAAATTTCGGAATTTCGAAATTATTTTCGAAAATTTCGGAATTTCGAAATTCTCTGAATTTTCGAAAAACGTTTTTTTCGGCGTCTTCACCAATACAATACTAAAGATGGAGATTTTTCGTAATAAAATACGTTCTTCAAAAATAGATCTTTAAATAATATAATTTACATTTTTCAAAAATAAGTAGTTTTCACTTAGTTTTACGTGAAATAAGGGCAATTTAAAAAAAAGATTGTCTCAAAAACGACTTCAATTTTTTCTGTATTTTTTCTCATATAGTGTGAAGTACGCTTTTAAAAATGCACCACGACCAATTTTCCCTGAATTCTCAGAATTTTCGAAAACTGCAAAATTCAATTACAAACTGCGTTTAAACTACATTTAATTACTAATTAATTATTAACATTACAAACTACAATTAATATGGGAAAGTACATATTGTTGTAGCACCATTAGTTTCAATATTTAGCATTATTAAGCAGCTCTATTACCTGAAATATAAAAGTCAAGTATTAAGACATAAAAACTTTATAGTGTGCATTTTTACAATTTTCTAGACATGCCGAAGAGCAACGCTGAATATTTGTTTTATTTTATTCTAAAGTTATAAATGAAGACTCATTGGGAGTAGTTTGTTAGCAGTCTCGCTCTGTGATAAACACTGTAAAAACTCAATGAATTTTTTTGAGTTACTTCACGTCTTCTCCTCTCAAATTAATTTAACCTGGAGGGGGGCAATATAAATAAAATTCTTGGACACGTTCACTGCAGAATACTGCTCCTACTTATGGAGTCAGGATCAATACCCAAACCGAAGTACATGAAAAAAATAGTTATCTTCCACTATACCAGTCTAAATGAGACTGATGCCTTGGGTCCGGTGCACACATGAAAGCAAATTCTTTCCCTGAAAAATATAACAAAATGTTTAAAAATTGGTTATTTATTTCTGAATGATTATAGTTATTTTTGCGATAAATGAATTTTCCTCAGTAATATCGAATCAGTCACCTTTCTGAGTTTCACAGTTTTGGTATTACTTTCCGTTACGCGAACCTCTATATGTTGAAGTGTTCGATAACTTAAACATGTCACATGCCAGAACTCTCAAGAAGTATACAAAAATGAGCAACAATAATACAAAAGCAATAGTATTGAGAAATAGCAATAGTAAGCAATAGCAATAGTATTATCTTTATTTCAAATGAATTTAAACCAAGTTTAAAGATCGTGTACTGTTGGAGGCAGTGAAATTTTATGAGCATGAAAATTTATTAATATTGACTACAATAAGTAAGAAAGAAATGAAAACGTAGGTCACGTGAGGAAATTATTATACAATTCTGACAAGAAACATTTGAACTTTCTATTAGGAAAAATTCAGTGCATCTCCTTAATCGGGATGCGCTAGACCACAAATGTATTTGGTGAGTTTCAAAAACGGTTCTTCATCAATCATTTACTCACAAATACAAGCAGGACAGTAACACCTACATTGCCATATTCTTTGACTATTAGTTATATCATATATCATGTGTCAACTGGCAACGGAGGACGTAGCAAACATTTATATGTAGCAGGTGCCATCACACCAAGCCCTCCAATCACTCACTTGTAATTTATTACTCCATTCTCTAAATGTGTGTTCACGGGAAGGTGCTATACGTTATTCAAATAAAATGAATCAAAATGTCACTGTACAATCAATGAAGCATTATTTCGTGCAATAGATCAATGTACAACAAAGTGGACTTGTTGAATTATTATAACATGACATAGGACATCTTCATATGGACAATTTAAGTTTCCAGTTAACTTTTCTTGCCATTAATTTACTGCGTAATGTGTTGAAATAGTTTTAACGCATTACGAAGCATTGTTTGTTGTACTGGGATACATCTAATTCATGTAAATAAACTCAGTTTATATTCTTGGTGGATATTCTGGTGAAGTAACTCCATATTTACTGCGTAATGTGTTCAGACAGTTTTAACGAGTGATTTAAAATGTTTGTCATTGCTTGTTGCACTGACATATATGTAAATATCCTCAAATGAACCCGCAAATTCATATAATTATAATTATTCTCATTTTTTAATTACATGGTAGTTACATACAACCCAAGTCTTGCTTTCGAAGAGACCAAGTATTGAAAAAATTCCCCCAAAAAGAAATAAATTCTGAAGAAATGTTTGACGTTTTAACTTTCTAATTTACAAAAATATTCACAAATTTAAATAGAGACTTTAAATAGAGATTATTTATTTATTAATAGTCAACGAACAATTGTGGGTTGTTGTTAATATAAAATGAATTCCATATTTTCAACAGTGCAACATTCAAATAAACTAAGACATGAGAAAAAAATGAAAAGTTGGTTTGTTACTTTCTCTTACAACCAAGTATAAAACTTCATGTTAGATAACTTTTAATCTTCAATGCCTACTAATGCAATTTGAAAAAAACGATATATGGATCGCAGTCAAATTGCGAAAGGAAAGCAAATGATTTCAAAAAGTGTATTCTTATGAGCAATATCAATGTTTTTTACAAAGCTGAAACTGAATCTAATGTAAAGAATGCATGTTGAATTCTTCATTTTTTTGCAATCGCAATATCTTTCTTTACCACAACTATTTATTTCGATTTCTCTGGGAGATACCTACGTTGTCCCTTTCGATTTCCGCCAATACCTCTTGCCTACACTGAGCGCCCGTAACGCTTCGTGTTTTTGCACACGCACGTCGACCGAGGGGCCGCCTGTTGGCTGCAGCGCGTTTTGCCAGGGCCTTTTAACTCCCTATACCGTGGTGGAGACCATTACAGTGGCGCGCTCTCCTGCAGCACCTTCTTACTGGAACTAAAACACGAACGGCTGCCAACGATAATTCAAACGTGCGTGGCTGCTGCGTTGGTTCGCGAGCCACAAGCAGGCGCGTAATGTTACAAAAGATAGTGTCGATGTTCGCTCTTTCTTCAAAGGTTTCTTATATGTATATATTCCGAATAATTGAACATTTAGAAGACACTTTTCGTATTTCTCAGAAATCAGCCAATTTTTATGGGCGGAAGTTGGCGAGCATAACCTGCAGCTGTACCCGTCGCCTCCTATAGTAGCCCCCTCGAGTTTTGTCCCCGGTGTAGATGGAGAGTTGCAAGGCCCTGCGTTTTCCTTCGTCTGGGAGCGCGGCTGGCGAGTGGCGGCGCCCAGCGATGAGTCTGCAGGCGGCTGCGACAGATGGCGCTCGTCTTCCGGTCACGTGAGCGCTCTGCTCCGCCCACTCTCGTGATGCGCTGGCTTGCCGCCGCTCTTGCGCCTTTAATAACGATGACAATGATGGTGGCAATAATGAATATGTGTTCGGCCTCCGGTTTCCACCACTTTAACGTTCATATCAATTTTTTCCCGTTAGTAAATCTGTATGTTTGACATTTTCTATAACAGGCTGCGATAGCTCAACTGTATCGTCCAAAAAAAAAAGATCCAAAGGTCGAAATCCTGACGATGGCAGATTTTCGGCACTAGCTACACATCTAGGTCAATATCCACCTCTGGAAGAGAATTCTAAAGGCCGGCTTCATGGGTCGGTAGATTTCTGTATTTTCTTCGATAAATTCATTTCCTAATGCCCCTGCTCTCCTCTTACACACACACACACGCTCTTGCATTTATATGCGTTACACACTACCTCACATTTTGGAAATCCAGTCGGGAGCTTAGGGCAGGTTCTAGCTGGGTCGGTGCCTCGCTAAGGGAGATACATGGCGAGGAAAAAATCCGCAGCTATTGAGAAAAATAGCGCCAGGACTAATGACCTCTCTTGTTAAGGTCAATAGTCACTCCGCAATCAATAATCACTCACACTCACAATACTGATCTTATTTGGCAGGCAATTCCAAAATCTACAGTGGGTTCTAAACTTTTAAATAATACTACATATTGTAAGTAGTTAAATGATGCATTCACAAAGACTCTTTAAATACAATTGACCCCTACCTCATGCACACTTGAAATTGGGCATTTTGAATTATCTTGAAGTTTGTTTGTTTTTTGCCCAAGTCTGTATTTTTTAAACTCTTCGAGTATACTTGAAATAGATTAACGAAATGCTTCGACATTACGGTTAAATGTCACACACTATATCGAGGCAGTACACAAATCTAGAAAGTACAAAAGCCAGCCAGCCAATCAAGCACTTCTACTTTTGCGAAAGGTCTCGCACGTTCTTGTTGGTCAGAGGAATCAACTCGTGTTGAAGGAGCACTAGGAAAACAGGCGCCTGTTGGGAGGGCGCTGATGAGCAGGAGCTGCAGTTCGCGGAGCCCCTTGGCGTGACGTACTGGAACCGCCGGCAAATGTTGACCGACTGGAGCGTTTGACTCTCGTTCGCCGGCCCGGAATTTACCCGGGGCGAAACACAAACTCGCCATCTGCTCGTTGCACAACTCCTCCCCTCCAGCGCGCCTTGTTTCATTGGGCGCTGATCTCGAGCCGACAGCTAACAGCGATGCAGGTTGCTGTGACACCTCGTCAAGTGCCACGCTCTGTTCTGCACTTCTCGCCTCGACGAGCGAATAGTGTCCTTTTGGCTCCCGAAACACAATGCTTATTCGGAGGAAGCGGACGAGTTGGTCAATATCGTACAATTAAACGTAATGTCCGCGGATTAAGCCCCGTCGTGAAGTGATGAACCAACGTACAGTCAGTGTTTCGTTTCTTTTGTCATGCCACAACAATTCATAAAACAATTTCTTCTTGAAGAACAAACACTTCTAATATGCCACTACCTATCACAGATCACGACATTAAAGAAATACAAGATGTAATACTTTTTCCGATCCAAACTATCTTGAATTATTTAAAATTTAAGATGGCTCTCTGGTGAAACTCTCGGTTAGTACTTAAGAGATTTTTCCTCACCTTAAACTTACGGTACAATTTACAAAAATATGTTATAATTTTATTACAGCAAAATGGCCAATCTTTTAAAGAAACCAAACTTAATTTCGATAGAAATAAGATGATACATTGGAATTTATGAATAAGTTTAATGTGATTCCTTTTGAAACAAACCTAATCTGTTTAATTACACTCATTCTACATGTCACCTCTCTTAATATTGCAAAAATTATTTCACAAGTACGTAACACCTAACAATACGAACGTCAAAAAATTGCTGCGTATTTTAACTGAAGTTTTATCTCTTGCAGAAGAATAAAATAAATTATACCTCACAAAATTGTACCTCAATTATACCTTTCAAAAGACGAAGCGGTTACAAATGTCATCATAATTGCCCAAGGAGAGAGTTATTAACGTATGACGTCGCAGAAATATATTATAAATGTATGGTTTGCAGTTATTTCAAAGACTGAATCTGAGTAATCGTGTACATTTCACGTGTATCAGGAAATTCCTCATCGTTGCATTTTTTACTTTAATTCTAACGCCCTCATTTATTAAGATCCCCGTTATAATGAGCGTCGTAGGGTTCTAAGCCCAAAGTCGTCATCCTAAGAATAAAGAAAGAGGCATCCATCACCTACCGACTGAAAGAGAAGATAAAATTATACTAGGAACAAGATGAGAAGTAAAATAGAAAGCTGAGAGTAGAATTAGAGATGGCACACTCCTAAATAAACAAAAGCACACCAGCTGCAATTTTTTTTAATAATACTAAAGTAGTAGTGCAATTCATTGTAACCTCTTTCGTCATCCATCTGTGAGTTCCGAGAATCAAATCCCAAATGCTTCACATGAAATCTGTTACGGATAAAATAGGATCGACATGGATTTTCAAAGGATACTCCCATTTCCACTGTTATCGCCACCGGTCTCATTTCCGTCCGCCATTCACACCGACACGCGCATGCACACACGCGCTCACACACACACAAACACACACGCAGATTCACACGTGTGTGCACATATATGTAGTCCATTATGATGAGTCGCGACACCCAAGGCACAATTCGAATTTCTCAAATAAAATGCAAAAGGTGAGAGTTTTTTTTGTTTGTTTTTTGTTTGTTTTTTGTTTTTGTTTTTATTTGGAAAGTGAGTTTCCTAGGCTCACATCTCGTGATTTTTATCATTTTTTCTATGTACTTCGAAACTCGGAGTGTAATTTAACAGATTCATATTGACATATATATATATATATATATATATATATATATATATATATATATATATATGCATGACAATTTTTTATTATGAAAACTCCCTTCGTAAATCCGAAAGAATATAGTAATATCCAGTGCAGTTTCCCCTAAAAATAATAAAAGCGCCATCAATCGCATATGTGTGTTAGGCCCTAAATTGTTTTTTTAATTATTTTATTGAATACTTGAAAACAATAAAACGTTCAATCATGTAGCTCTTTAGATCAGAAACAAGAAAATTTTATATTTTTGTGATTATTTTTAGAAGAATGTACCTTACAGACTCCTCCCTTTTAAACAAATTATTATACGTTTAGATATAGGGTGAAATAAAATAGCAATGGTTGATGGAATCATGAAAAGATTAGTTAAAATGTTATCTAATTACAGCAAAACTGTTAAGAAATATGTGAATCGGGAGACAGTTGCGTAAATGAGGAAGAGGTAGGGAATCAAGATCGTGGTTACAGAAACTTACATCAGAAATATTTAAATAAAATGTAAATGTTAATTTGAGAAAAGTGAGGTTCTGTGGGCTCCATGGAAATATACTTCCCACAGTGGCGAATTTTCGTAGTACATAGGTCGAATTCAACCACTGTCTATAGGAGAATTCTCGCGGCCGGCTGTTCTGATCTGCAGTTTTTCGTGTTTTTTCGGAAAAAATCTGGTAATTGCCGGAGAAATATATTCACAAACGGGCCACGAACCGCGCGCAATCTTTCCTTCCTCATCTGTCCCTTCTCTCCCCTTCAATTTATAGGTACACTTGCATGATCTTCTCTGCTCATGGCGGCAAACTAGTCGTGAGCTTAGAGCTTGTCTCGGATGGTCCGGGTCCCCTGTAGGGGAATATTCTGGAGATGGAAACCTGCAATCCGACAAGTAGGTCGACGATCCCTTTACACTAGAGGAAGAACACCGCCACCTTCAAGAATTTATCATGCAATACACTTACAGGATTAAAGAAAGACCTTGATAGTCAACGCGCGCAGAAACATTAAGTTATCAATCAATCAAAATAAATGGAAAAATCGCAGTGTATGATTGATCAGTGACAAACCAAAAGGCCCATAGTGCTCTTCAGCCCCACGGGTCGCAGGGCGGGACGCGCGAAGCGACCTACCAAAGAGGTCACCTCTTTTTGTGGGCGGCTAATGCGCGTCCCGCGGGCTGCGTCCAGCGCAGGGGAAAAAGGAGCTTAGTGAAAAGAACGCCGCGCCGGCGGGCGCCGGTGCACGCGGCTTTGTGTGGAAACGGCGCTGCAGGGCATAATAGAAGCGACTGGACGCGCGCGTAAACTGTGTCAGAACAGGCGTGAATGCCATGAATGGCGTGAACGCTGCCTCCGCGGCCTTGTGTTTAGGACGTAGCGGGCGCGATGTACAGTTGCCCCGGGGGAGGAGAGGCGGTTCTTTCTTCTGCGAGACGATAATGTAAACTGTTCATTGTCTTTAAATAAGATTTTTTTAAAATTATTTTTCTAAGTTTTCTAAATTTCTGAAAATAAGTAAAATAATGAAAGGTGTGTTTATTAAATAAAGAAATCCTAGTTTTATTTAATGAAATGATGATAGAATTTAATTGAATATAATGAAAATATTTCTATTTGCTTATTTAATATTATATACATGATATTTATTCCGCATTTATACCAACAAACTTCAAACGAAACATATATTCTATTACTTAAATTGTTAATTTCAGAAAAATCTTTTCGCCTTTGGAGGAATTACTACCCCATTCCCAACAGTGATGTAAAAGATCATTCAGTTTTGACTGTTGCGCATAATTATTTGTAAGATAGCTCGCACCGCTAGACAATATTCGCTTAGGCTGCATTAATCAATGTAACATTTGTTTCACTACGTGTCCGAGCCGTAACATTCGCTCAGGCTGCATGTGGCCGATGTGACACTTGTACTGCCACATGTCGAGGCAGATTAATTTGTTGTATAACGTCGTCGTAAATTACAATCATTTGGTAAACATTGCACATGTTGTAACTTCAGCGTTTAACAGCCAACGTAAAAATTCGATACACAATGTCGGTGGAAATTTGTAACAAAGATCCAGATATGTCTGTAGGTTGTGAATTAAGGAAGTGATTTTAAAATCAGGGAGTTGTACAGCAGAATAATATGCGAAAAACATCAAAAACAGCAAAATGTAATCCCCTCTTGATACATTTATTTATTTGCAACTGTGTATGGAAATACGTGTAAGTTTTTCATGTGTATTGTGTGCAGGGAAGACCCTGTGTACAGTCGAAAAGATTAAGTCGAATGTAGATCTAGTCATTCTATTTCCATCAGAAAAAGGCATTCATTATCTTAAATGAGTCATTAGTGAATTACGATAATGGCGCCTATTCTAATTCATCATGTAATCTGTATGCACAAAGGTCTGTGCGTCGATTACCACAAAACAAGTTCTGCAGTAGCATGATTGCCGAGCCTGTGGGCGTAGCAGTCTCTGCAGGCAAGAGCAAAACAAGCTCCTGACAAAGAGATCGTGACTTCATGAACAGCAAGAGCAAAAGGCCGTGCACGCCACGAGGTTCTTCTTGCAAGTGCAGGTGTACCAGCGTATGCGCCCCCTCTCTCGGAAAAGCAAAACAAATGAACGCTACATCAGATGGTTTTCATTCCAATGGAATCATATTTTCGAGTCGAATGACAAATATAAAGATTTAAAACCTAGTGTTTAAATAATAATAATAATTTATTTTATTTTGTTTCAAGTGACTTAAGCCGCTTTATTGTAGTTGTAAAATGTGTATAATAAAGTTTAAGATATATAGATATTACCAGATAATTTTTTTAATTTATCTATATTTAACTACTGTATATGAACTTAATTACGTCCCCTTCACACTTTTCTAAAATGTTCTTCAATACTTTATGCTTTATGAATGTTCAGTGAAATGTAACAGATAATCTGTATGTAAGTTTGCAGTCATTTATCTGTGTGAAAAGTTTCAAATCACTCTCTGTAATGCATATAGCATTCTTTGCGAAAGCAATGAGAGATGGATTTTCCCTAATTATATTCGTTACTTAAAGGATTTTGAATTTAATAATATGTGAGAACTTACTCATACAAGTTATAATAGGAGAAATAGCTAAAGATGATTAAATAAAATAAAAACTATTTAAAATTTCGTAACTACAAATCGCAAAATGTTACGGTGTGGAAAGCTCTCCATAAATTTGGCAATGCTATTCCGAAAATTCGAAAATCGTCGTGCGCAGCCGGATTTGAAATTATGATGTCGGATTTTCACAGCCAGTCTGCCAGCTTTCTACCTAAACCCAGTATGTAAAGTCCCTGACAATGGGGGCAGCATTTTCCACTCCCAATGTTCAGTTGTCGAACAGCTTCCGAAAGAAAAGTCTTCCCAAGGCACAGTGGTAAACTGAAGTTATCCATGAAGTTAATTATTTTGTCATTCTGGCAAAGTAAGTTGAAGGACTTTGTCATGTGAGTGACATGTAGACGTGTTTCGCATATATTTAGAGAATGTTAGCTGTAAAACATTACTTATTACAACATATATACGTTACATATTACATTTTCTGGGAACTTTGATGTTGTATATTAATTTGTTACAAGCCAGCTAGAGTATGTTTACCTCAAAACTACGTATTTGTATTACTATAATTCAAGAAAGGTGAAATTTAAATTTTCTATTCAAATAAACACTATTTACATGTATTATTCTTTGATTAAAAGTTGGAATGTAGCGAGTTCATTTCAAAGCGTGAGACGAGTAAACAGCACGGGCTCCTTGATATTTGGTTAATTGTGGGTTGTTCATTTACCTTCCATACGCATGGAATCATTTTTAATTTACCTGTCAAAGAATTCTTTTTAATATTCTGACATCATTTGTATCAAACCAGACTAGAGTTTTTAGAGACGTCATCGATTTAAAATCAAGATATCTTGAAAATTATTCCTAACCTCTAAATGTACTAACTGAACCGTCATGGCCCCAGACATTGTCAGCTGGCTCATCTGCTTGTCGGAAGAGCAAAATGCGGGGAGCAATGTGGCTTCCGGCGATTCCGAACTGTTTTAGAATTAAATATTTTTATATTCTAAACTGGTTTAGGATAAAAATCGGTTGTTGGACTAGGCCAACCAACTCCGGTGCCAACCGACTCCAATGCCAACTTTGATATTTGTTAACCCCAAGCTAGCAGGTTGACCCAACCTAGGTTCGATTGGGTAGACATTTCGAAAGAGCGTTGCGTTCCATTGTGTTCCGGTTGCCAGGCTGACGATCCCTGAGTGCAACTCGAAGGATGAGGCCCGGCTTAGTCGGCACAGGGTATCAATTGATGTCACTGCAGTGCATCTAATCGGGAGGTCGTAGAGTTCGAGTCTAGGTGGTGGCAGGTTACTAGCGGAATCTAGAAAGCTAGGTCTAATTCATTCGCTGCCTGGAGAAGAATTCTAGCTGCCTAGCTCTGATCGGTAGTTTTCTGCGGTTTCTCCAATAAATACCATGCGAATGCCGGAGCAGCACCCTAACAACAGGCCAAGGACCGCCTGCTATCTTTCCTTATTCCTCCCTGTTCTACCCTCTCTTCTTACCTACACACACACACACACACAGCCACACTTGCTTGCATTACACTACCACACACGTCGGGAGACCAACCTGAAGCATATAGATTATCGGGGTTGGGTCGGCGTCCCTCCGGTGGAAGACATCTGTTTGAGGAAACCCCTGCAAGCCGACGTGTAGGTCGGCGTCGGATCTCACTACCTTGCCAGGGACAACATCGCTACCTCCAGTGATAATAATATGAACTACATGTACGGTACCATCGCAATTGACGCGCCCGGAAACACGAAATAGTCAATCTAAGGAGGGAACGATATATGCCTAAACAGCAGGAGCCTGCATTGAGGTGTGTAAAATCCCCCCTCTGATAATAAAGGAAGCGTACTCCGTCTCTCCCGAGAGCACAATATCAGACAGGAATGAACCGCCGCATCCTGAACCCTATACTTCGTTTTTTCTAACGTGGCCTATGACATTAGGTCATTATTACACCTCCTGCCTTATAAAATGAATATTTTTAACAGTGGTAAGCACATTTCTGAGGACACGAGCCCCGTTGAGAAGGACGTTCGCAAATTAATTAAAAATATTCGTTTTATAAGGCAGGGGGTTTAATAATGTCCTAATGTCATCGGCCACGTTAGAAAAAACAAAGTATAGTCTGCTTCCACCTGGCGCGGCGCGGCGTTCCGACCGTCGACCTCGCGGAGCCTTCGACCCGCGAGGCGCCTGCCACGCAGCACCACGGATCACCGCGGCGCGCGCGGCGCCGGCGCTTGCGTCACCTGCGCCTTCCGCGGCCTTACTGTTCCTCCGTTTAGTCCCCCCGCGCCCTGCCCCCTCCTCCCCAACGGGACCCACCGGCCCCCCTCCCCCTCACTTTCGGACGCACCGTCTCGCGCCGCGTCCTTTCTCTGCCTCGGCGCGCGGCGTTCACGCACCGCGCCGCGCCGCGCCGCGCCGGGTCGGTTGCTTTCTTCCGAGGTTAATTCGGTGAATGAGAGGAAAGAACAAAGGTTGCGGCACGTAAGTGGTGGATGATTTAGTACGGAAAGGTGAATCTTCGTTGGAGTAAAATACTTGCTTGGGAACATTACAAGAGAATGTGAAGAGCTGAAGAGGAAGTGTCTATAAACATTGCTTTCTTTGGGATGTAATTAGGATGTAAATTGTTTCATTTGCGTATTTTTTAATATTTAACTTCAGCTACAATAAGTAATGTAATTAATCATGTTGTATGTCTGTTTTATCGTGCAAAACACCATTTTATTTTTATACTTTGTCTGTATTTTTGCATTTAGAACAAAAATTACAATAAATTTCTGTTGTAATGATGAGGTTGAATACGCTGGACACAAAACAAATCAGCAATGCGATAAAATATCCAAATTTCAAAACAAAAGCTAGAATTTACATTACTCATAGTACAGCAGGCTAAGAACGTATTTTTGAATGTTTCTACGTGAAATCAAATTAATAGACAATGGGGAGTGATTATGTGAAGATCCAAGAACTCCTTTGCTTCATATTTGCGGGTAGGAAGTGGATATCATCTGAAAGCGGATCCCCTCCAATAGGTAAAAGAATTCGTTAACGTATGTATTTAGAATAAAATTCAATACCGTTGTTTGTAGAGTATTTCTATTATTTTACGTAACTTTACTCATATAAATTGGAGCGGGAGTTTCCACTTCGTTGACTGCGCAAGCAGAAGTAAGAGGATGCATGAGAATCAATATGAATGTCTTTAAAGGAAGAGCGGAGCGTACTGAAAAATACATTTATCCTCTGAATTCTTTCCTCAACAACGAGAAGATTTTAAATCGCCTTCAAATGGAATCCAATCCTATAATTCTATCGTCTTCGTATTCGAACAAATATCACTTCGCCCTCGTAACACCCAGGGGCGGATCTAGCCGATCATTTTGGGGGAGGAGGGCATATAGATTTTTGTTAAATAATAAACATAATTGTTATTATATTGTATCTTAGTTTTGTAATGTATAAATGATACTGTATAGAATATTATTTTTTTTTAAATTACATCATTCAAACAAAAACATTTAAATCAATTTTGCCAAATAAAAGAAGGTAAGTTGTGTGTGTGTGTGTGTGTGTGTGTGTGTGTGTGTGTGTGTGTGTGTGAGGGGGAGCATTTCACCCATGCCTTCTCCCCCCTCCTAGATTCGCCAGTGATACCACCCGCCAAAGCGCTCTCCTCAGCGCCACTCTCGGCTGTCCGTGGCCGGCGCGGGGCGGCGCGGCGCCGGCGCCAGGGGGGCGTCAGCGGCGCAAAACGGTAACGGCGTTGATGCGGCGCCGTCCCGCGCGGGCGCGCGCCGGCGCAGGCGACAGTTACAAATCGACGCGCGGAAACGGCGCGGGGCCGCCTGAGTGGCACCTTCCTTATTGCCAGTTAGCCCCTTCATTACGGCGCGGCGCTCGCCTCCCGCTACGGCCCACGCCGCGCGACGACGACCACGGCGCGACGCGGCGCCTCCGGCGAGGAGCGCTGCTGCTCCGCGGACGCGCACGGAATCCTAAACGCAGGTCACCTGCTGGCCTTCGTTTGTATCATTACGATAATTGCGTCGGGCCAGCTCGGAAGCTCCCATCCTTCAGACGCCACCTGGCGATGTGTTGTATTTTTTTTTTCATTCAGTAGTTTTTGATGGCAAGTTCTGATCCATTTCAACATGCATTTGTTGATAATTACCTTATAAACCAGAATATAATACTCAGTAACCATTCTACCGGCTGTTTCAGCATTAAATTGAGTATTACGTAACAAATCTTTGAATTATTCTTTGCGTGAAATGCGTAATGTTCAGAGAGGATTTGGATGAGGTCGCAAGTTCAATCTCACCCGGATGTCTGTTCGCTTGATATGTTAAACATCACTGTGTGTGTGGGATCAATCGAGATCGAGTTCGTACACTCGATTTCTCTGATTAGGTGTTTCTGGGGGTTCTCCTCCTCTCTTTTAAGCAATTTTTTTTAGAGAAATATCCCCTTTACAACTCGAACCACGAGTGATCTTCTCTACCCATCCAGTGGAGTAGTTCGTCTCTTATCCCTGTCATAAACAAAATATACCAATGGGAAGGGCCGAAATTCATAGATTAAAATTAATAAATAGAAATAATCAATGCAATAATTAAGTCAGAATACATATCAATGTGTCTGCTATCAACCAAAACTCTGCTTGTGATAGGGTCGACCCAGAAGCGTATTCAGGCGCCCCTGGCAAGCACAGAAATTGCGCCCCTGACAGGATACATCCAATTAGAATAGTTATTTGTTTTTGCGGGTATACTTTGAACAGCGCCCCTTGTGAGTGGCGCCCATGGCACCGTAGATACGTCTCTGGATCGACCAGTTTTCGAGCAATATTAACCGTCTCCCCAACTGGAAGTAAACGAGCACAAGTTTCACAAGACTGTGTCGAATATCCTTGATTGATTTTATGTCATGTAAGCAAACGCATTGGTTTTACATCAATTAAATGGACATATTATAGTAAATAGTAAATGGACACTGAAACGAGTCGTGGATTGACTCTGCACAAGATTTATGATAAAGAAAAAGGGGACAGGGATTCTTACCCGGGAATGAGCTCCGGATCCAATCACATGCACAATGGAAACTTGTGGGTAACAAGAACTTTTTTTTATTACATAAACAATCGCCATACAAAATTGGTTGCCCTTGGTGCTCACAGGAGCATTTACTCTGTTCTTTCCCCGTCTTTAATTACATCCCATTTACAATTTCTCCGTTATCCTGGGGCTTCACTCCTTTATTATGATTTCAACATTTGGGGGGCCTCAACTCAAGATCACTGTTATCTACTGGCTAATTACTTTCCCTCCCAATCTTCCGGCCGCTTCTACTCACGATACTCCAGTCTGAATCACGCTGTTTCATGTTCGCCCATCCGCCGACGGGCCGACGCTTCGCGCCGCATCGTCCGCGCTCGGGCCTCCTCGTGCCGCAGGAAGCCAGCGCGGGGAGGGGAGTCCCGCAGTGCCGCTCCCGTTACTTGTTCTATGCGTTGTCTTCTTACGTGTCTTGTCGCGCCACCTCGCCCTTCGGGTATGTCCGCTTCCTTCGGCTGTGCTCGGAAGGGCGGGGAACGCTTCGCCGCCGTCGGTCGCTTCCCACCCCACTCGTGGTCGCAGTGGTCTACTTCGAAACGTTACCAGAACGTTTCGACTGCATTGGTACGTCGTCCTCCCAACTACTGTTTTCTCGTTCTCTTACATCACAGTTTCTATCTTTTATTGTAATTGTCATCGACTGTTCACCTTAATTGCACTTAATAATGTCGAATACTTGTATACATTGTTCCCTTCCTCTACACTGTTCTGCCCACTCCACGTGTTGACCATTCACCGCTTGTGATACTTCACCACTCTCTTGTACCCGTTTTGTCTCGTCTCACTTCTCAACTAACGCTTCCACTTTTGTCACACACTTTCTTTGTCACAACGCCTTTCCAGTTCTATTGCATAACGCTCACTTTCATTGTTCTCTCCGGTAGATATTCCGTACTACCCCGCACGTCTGCACTCCATGAATCTCTCTCCGCCACTGTCCACACTCTTCCTTCCGCTCGCAACGCAGCCGTCCGTCTCCTACCTCCGCCATTGCTCTATTACCGATGCCGTGCTCGTTATTCGTGGCCTCCGGTTCTTCGCGCTGAACCGGCTCCGGCACCCGACTCCGTTGGTGTGCCGGCCGCTACCGCGCAGTTCAAACGTACGATATGCATCGGAACGCATTGTTATCCTATTAGTGATAACAATTCGTTTCAATACATTATATTCTAGATACATCGTGTTTGGTTATATTACATTACGAAAACGTAGTTTCGTATTTGACACAGCTATGTGGTTTGAGAGACAAGGGCAATAAAAAGACCACCTCCCCTAAGAACGAGAAATAACGGAGACAAAAAAGTTTCGTATCCGATTGGGGAGTGAAAGTCGAGAAAAATTTACAACTCAGAACTTATAAATTCATATCTGTTTGGATCCCTCTCCTTCTAGAGGACAACTTTTATGAGCATTCCTTCATTCCAATGACCTACGTCCTAGCATTACCTCCACGAGGGGGAAAGGGATTCAGAAAAAAATCGTATGTAGACCCCATCTCATGGCTTCCGTGGGTTTCAAAAATTTAAGAGTTTCTAATTAAACTTCAATTTCTAAAATAAGCATGATATTAATGGATTTACCTAAAGAAATACAATTAATAAATTACACGCGATTTAAAATCGGTATGAACTTGGTTTAAGATCAGAGTAACATAAATAAAATTACTATTTAGTAAAATGGTTCTAGCATTCCCGTACGCTTCAATTAATTCTTTCAAAAATATAATTTTCAATTAATTTTTATTCTGAAAATTATTTATGCGTAATGCTCCCACGGGTAAATAAACGCATGCCTCAGTCCTGGCTGAAGCCCAGATTACTACGCGGTCAAAGGCTACTGCAATCCTCAACGCTGTTGTCGTTATCACTCTCATTCTTAGAACATCACTGGCATCGCTAACAGTCTGGTCACCGCCCTTATCACCAACGTTAGCTTATTCGTCATTACATTGATAGGGATATCACAACTTTGATAACACTTATTGCAAATGCCGTCACTGATGACAACATCATTGTTATGGGCCATCACTACTATCGCCGCCTTCGCTCTCAGCACTCAATGTTCCTACCTACGTCCATATCATCTCTACTGCAGTCATTATCTAACGTTATTATCTAACGTCATGAGCGTATTGATGCTGTTAATACTGTCAAAGTGCGACACATCAGGCCAATTTCATTTCATTATAGTCAATACCGTTGTCAGTGTCTTCGACCTCATAGTACTACCTGCTAAAATGTTTCATTGTTCGCAAAAGACTTTTCCATTGCTTTAATTTAGGCCTAGATGTAGGAAAAATATCAATAATTGAAATGTGAATACGTGACTTTGAGATGTTTGAACCGGATGCTGTGAATTCAGGCATTTTCGCAATTTTTGATTCAGTCGCTTCGTAAAGCAGTAACCATCTCCCTCAGAATATTTAAACAGGAGTTGCCCTAAAATATATCAATAATTAGGAAATCGAATGTTTAAATTCCTCTTACTGTAAAATACGATTTTTAGGTCAAAGTTTGTAATCCTTCTGAGTTCAATGAACAACTATTACCGGATTATATTAGCTAATTTTATCTAGCATGCGTTTATTACTTGGTTGCAATTGCACTTTATGATATAATTCGTTTCAATTTTACATGAATGTAAATAATATTTAAAATGCACATCTATGATACCACCGATTAGTAATAGTTCACACCTAGAAGAACAAAAATTCTTCGTTTTCCCAGGGTAATGATTGTTCATTTAGTGATTCCGTGCACATCTATTCGTATGGTCTTCATATGTAAGTGTGTTACTCCCCCAGTCGACCGGGATGTCTCCGACCTTAATGTCGGGTTACGGGGTTACCATCCCCAGGTATCTCCGCCAGCTGTTCACCGCTCCAGCCAGGACAAGCTGGAGTTCCCGATATGTATACAGCGTGTGTGTGTGTGTGTGTGTGTGCATGCAAGGGGAAAGGAAGGAATGGAGAAGGAAAGACAAGACGCGGTCCGCTTGTTAAGATAATGCTTTCGCATTCACCTGTATTGGTCTGAGAAACCATGGAATGCTACCAATTAGAGAAGACGTCGGCTAGAATTCTCCTCCCGACAGTAGTGATTCATTCGACCCAGCTAGGTAACTATACTTCGGTATTTCTTTCTTGGCGCGTGGCCCATGGGGGTGTGTCATCAAAACGGAATATTTCACGGTATTTAGCGTTGTTCTCGGTTGTGCTGCTAGGAGTCGCATGATCGCCAGTACTACTCCATACAGTCACGATCATGTGACTCCTTGCGGCACAATTGAGAACGACGCAAAATACCGTGAGATATTCCATTTTGATGACACCCCCCCACGCGCCAAGAAAGAAAAACCGAAGTATAGTATAGAAATTCCGCAGCCGACGGACCTGGCCCCTTAGCGCATCCTGAACTGCGACGCTGCACAGGTAACGGTAAAGCTGCCACTGATCAATCGACGTCGGTAGCAGAAGAATGGGCTCAAGAAATCCAGTAGGAAATAAATCTCAAGACGCTTAACTCCCTCAAACGCTCAAGACGCTAACTCCCTCGGCGCCTCCATCAATGCAAGCGAACTGGCACTCCAACCGCGTTCGCGCTAGGCGCCGCCGCCTCTGCCACCGCCGCCGCCGCCGCCGCCGCCACCGCCGCCGCCGCCGCACGGCCCGCTGCACGTGACAACACGACCGCAGCCGCTACCGTCCCGCCGGCGAGCGGAAGCCCGGCGATATAAGCCCCTCGATCAGCGCAATCGATTCGATAATTCCGCGTCCCGTGTTCTGTTTAACCCCGCGACTCGGGCGCGCGCCCGCAAAGTGGATTTTAATTGTGTTTCGCTGTCGAAAACTTGGAGAATCAATTGCTGGCGTCAAAACCGGTTCTCCAGGCCGAGGGAGCGGGATCGAAATGGAAATCGGGTTTTTTATTTATTTTCTAACAGGACATTCTGCGGAAAGGAATGCTAACGCATTAGTTGGCGCCCCAGCGGGAGGGGAGAGGGGTGATGGAGAAGGGTGGGAGGGGGCAGAGAGAGGGAGAGAGGATGGTCAGGTAGCAGCGAGTGCTGGCCCCTCCACGAGGAATCGGCAAGTAAGTTCTCTCGGTCAGTGGCGACCGGTGGGTTGCGAATTAGGAGGGGCCGCATGCATGTCCGAACTCTCACATACATTTTACCTCTTCAAAATATCTCTTGAACCTGCAAAAATTATGGCGTGTAAGATACAGCCAAGTTACACATATTGAGATTTTAATTCTTGCCTAAAACAATTTTTACGTTGATAACGGAAGATACAATTGCGTTCACATGAAAATAACAGAATTTTTCAAAAATATTTTCAGCAAAAAAGACAGTAATTTAAGCAAGTAAAACAGTAAATGAAATCAGTTGCAAGGGTCGGTAATCTTAGCTTCGTTAATAGCCGCGAACTCTGCCGAACAAAATCCTAAAGGAGAACGCAGCCTCCACCCAACTGCCAGTACCCCACTCTTCCTAAAGCTTCCGTTGCCTGGCATACACCAGGTACAGACAGACTCCCGATAGTCCATGATGCTACACATTTCAAACATTAATATTTCGCTTTAGGGGGCACATAAAAAGATATTGGTTCTCAAAAATTGCGCAGGTGGTATGCACAAATTAAACGAGTCGATTTATTGCAAATTTAATCCTTTTTGCAACTTTTCTCAAAGTCGTTTGTTCTGGGGAGAGCGCCGCCCTAGAACCCTTAACGAGCAGCCGTCACTGCTCTCTGTTCCTCTGCTCCTGCTTTTGCAAGTGAACGACGGTATTTGAGATGCCTCCGAGTTGTACCAGTTTTGGTTGTCTTTATAAGACACACTTCCCATTATTTTAGCTAAACAACGTAGTGGTAACGTAGTCTGGGGGGAGGGTGATCCGACCAAAGTGACCATATCGAAATATAATCAATGAGAATTATCTGCTAAGGATTATTGGCTCTCTTCAATTTCTCAATGACATTTATAATTGTCCGTAATAGTGTTTTGGGGAGTAGGAAGAGTATTCCATTTCAAGAAACGCTGTGCAACTGAAAGAGATTGTATCCTTTGTGTGCAAGAAAAAAAAATTGTATCTTTCAACACTGGTAAGATTTTAAAGAAAAATAATGGGAAATTTGTTTTCTTTCTAAGCAATAAGCGTCATTTTAGGCAAAAAAGACATGCTGCAGTATCTACAAAATATTTAGTTGTAAATGAAATAGATTTAGAAATGCTCCATACAAATACAAGAATTTACATTCATAAAATACGTATATTTTTAAATAAAAACTGTTAATCATCTACATTTTCTCAACGTTTTCGTGTTTGAATTTGTGCTCTTTAAGGTGGGTTATTTCGTACTTGTACTCCCAGGAAGTGATTTGTAAAAAGACAACTCACAAATGGGGTTGTAGACGAGACGTTATTAGCCTCATTTTCCTCGACAAATTGGTTTAAAGAAGCGAAAAGACCCTTGAATTAAGATGTTGTGACACTTTCTCATTACTAATTAATGAAAAAAATTCACCACACTTTTTATCCTTCGTTGTATCTTCCATGTGATTAGCGCATCATCACGCCACGAAATACATGCATGAAACAGAATCTACACCCGTAACACATGTTTGACTGAATATATAACTTTTAGGAAGGGGAAACAGTATTCAAATGGCAAAATAAGTAGATCATGGACTAGATAAACTGTGAGCAAAAGACATCCATGAATTTCCACATTAGCTTACATAAAGATGTACAAAGAAACATCCTCACGCCTTTCTGAAGAGGGTTACCAAATAAACACGGTAAGAAACTTCAAAAGGTGACAAAAATGTATCAAGGCAAACATATAAATAATAAACATATAACAAATTAATCCTCTATTAAATTTTCTTCCATCTGCCTACTTAATTTTTCAAAACCATTTCCTACAGAATTTTAATAGGTGAACTTAAAACAGCCAATCATTTTCATATTGAGCTTAAAATTAATGTAAAAACTACTTCACCTTTCACAAAAAGTTCTCGCAAGGTGCACACTATCGAATCTTAAAATATTATAGTATAAAAACAACGGAACAAAAGAATATTTGATAGTATTAGGCAAGGTATGATACATGAATCGACCTCTACCGGCCAGTTGCACTTTCCGAAAGTTTTCTGTAGTTTCTCTGATCAATAGATGCCGGAGCAGTACCATAACAAACAGAATTAAGAACGCGCGCGATATTTTCTGCCTCTTCCTCGTCATATCCTCACTCTGCTTACACGTATATACATTACACGACTACACGAATCGAGAGACGAATCGGGTGCTTAGAGCTGGTCCCTACTGGGGCGGTGCCTCACTGGTGGGAGACACCTGGTTAAGAAAAATCTTCGTAAGCCGACCTGTAGGTCGGCGCAGGATCTTATCATTCATTGAAGGAAAGAACACCGCTCCTCGTGATAAAAACATTCACTACGCTCACGGGATTAATTACAATAACAGTTGGCACGTCCGGAAACAGGAAATAATCACTCAATGATTTTATAATAAGCTATTGTATATATTATCACTTTTACCAATAACATATGGTAAAGTTTCTGTAAAGAAATTATATGCGATGTATCCCCTTCTTGTTAGGCTACTAATCATTTACTTGTGTTCGGCAAGTACACATTGTTCCGACAGTCTGAGAGATTTCCTTTATCTGTAGGGTATCAATGCAAGACGAGTAGCGTATTACTCATGAAAAAATGTCACAAGTCTTAATATGTTACAAGAGTTTTACACCACGTGTCTATTGCCAAAAGGTGGTAATTGTCAACACCCTTCAAAACCTAGAAGTTTGTAACATTAATTTCGAAACGACCTGAATTCTTTCCCGCGGCATTTTGCACTTCAACTAGTCACTTCCTACCGGCTTAGCTGGCTTAGTGCACCAAATCGTTGCGCTGCAGTGCCTCTGACGGGGAGATCCTAGGGTTCGAGTCCCGACGGTGGTAGGATTTTTTACACTAGGTAGATTTCACAGCTAGGTCGAATTGACCCATTGTCTGGAGGAGAATTCTAGAGACGGGCTGCACTGTTCGAACATTTTCCGTGGTTTCTCCAATCAATAGCAGGCAAATGCTGGACAAACGAGTCACGAACCGCACGCGATTTTCTTTCCTCTCCCTTGCCGTATCCTTGCAAGATATAAGCACTTATATGTACTACAACGTATGTCGGGAGCTTAGAGCTTGTCCCGGCTCGGGCGGTGGCCCACTGGTGGGAGATACTCATTGGAGAAAACCCCGCAAGCCGAAATGCAGGTCGGCGCCAGATCTCACCAATCAGCCGGGGAGATCACCACCACATCTCGTGATGAAAACATGCACAACACTTACGGTACTAATGACCATAGCAGTTTACGCTACCGCAAACGAAAAATCAATCACTCGAGTCATTTCCTCCAATGAAGGGCACGTCTCCCCTGCACCAGCGCCGCTCCGCGGGCCGCCCTGAGAACGGGAGCGGAAGGCCGCAGGTGACGGGTGGGCGGCCCCCCACGGCGAAGAGCCGGTCGCCCCGCGCGGGCCGGCGGGACGCGAACCTGGAGCTGCAGCGAGAGAAAAAAAAGCGCGCGGCCGCTGATGCCAACTCACCCCCGATCAGACACGTTTCTCACAGCGATGATCCGCGCACTTGCGCTTTGCATCCACGTTTTAAGAAACTCAGGGTTAAGACTGGATCAGGATGGATGGGATTAATCTGTATCACGATAAATCAGGATTAAGACAGGATCAACAAATCAGGAAATGTTATCGACAACATTTTCAAGGTAGATGAAATCTTGAAAAAAATGTAGAATAAAAGAAGAAAATAGATAAGAATATTTTTATACCAGCAATGATTGATTGATTGATTGATTGATTCATGTTTCCGCGCGTCAACTGCTCAGGTCATTAGTCCCGTAAGTGCAGTGCGTATATTCCCCGGGAGGTGGCGATGATCTTTTCCCCGCTGGATGGCGAGATCTGGCGCCGACCTACCGTCGACTAGCAGGGTTTTCCCCCAACCAAGTATCTCCCCCAGCGGGGCACCGCCCCAGTGTAAGTTGACAAGTTGTAAGCTCCCGACCGGTCTCCTGGCATGTGTAGTAGTGTAGTATATGTTAGTGTGTGTGTAAGAGGAGAGGATAGGACAAGGAAGAGGAAGGAAAGATCGTGCGCGGTCAGTGGCCCGTTTGTTAGGGTACTGCTCCGGCATTCCCTGGTGTTGATCGGAGAAACCACGGAAAACTACCGATCAGAGCAGCCGGCCGCTAGAATTCCCTCCAGACAGCGACTGAATTCGACCTAGCTGACAAGCTAGTGTCGAAAATCCTGCCGCCGTCGGGACTCGAACCTAGGACCTCCCGGTCAGAGGGACTGCAGTGACATCAGGTTGACCAGCAATGACAATGACCATCCTCCTTATGAAAATGAGATCTGAGTCCTGGCACAGAGACCTCCTATGTATTTTCAGAGTGCAATAGTGAATTCACATAGAACAAAAGAAGTCACAAGAGAAAATTGATTAAGAGGGATATTAAAAATGAAGGGTCTCAATCAAAGGGTGATAAAAATAGCTAGAATTGAAATGTGAAGAAAGGTCGAGTGAAACATGATTACTGTTCTCTACCAGTCTTGCAAAATAATCCAAGAGGCAGAACAGATACAGAAAAGCCTTGAAAGTGAGAAAGTTCTTTTAGTCCAGAACAGGCAGGCGACTAATTTCAGAAGTAAAGAAAAAAGAAAATGGTTTCTAATGTTTTGTGAAAGGGTAGCCTCAGAGTCTGCCCCATCTCACGTAACATTTCTTTAAGAAACCTTGTTTAGTTAGAAATTACATAAGAGATCCAAAATGGAGGTGAGGGGCGTTAGGCAGCCAGCAGTACCAGTTTGTAGACTTTCCAGGAGTTTAGGTAAACATGAACAACATTAACAGGCCTACTTCGCAGGTAAAACCTGTGGCGGCTGCTCCCTTAGGGCTTGAGGGTGGTGCTCTCCCCAGAAAAACCAACCTCGGGAAAAGTTACAGAAAGTATTAAATTTGCAATAAATCGACTCGTTTAATTTATGCATACCACCTGCGCAATTTTTGAGGATGAATTTAATTTTAAATGCCCAATTAGAGGAAAGATAAATTATTTGGAATGAGTAGCATCGTGGACTATGGGGAGTCCGTCCGCAGCTGGTGCACGCGAGGCAACGGAAGCTTAAGGACGCTGGGAGGTAGGTGGGGGCAGCGAGCTCCTATTAGGGTATTTTGCGCCAGAGTCTCCTGTTATTAACGAAGCTAAGAATAGTGACCCTTTCATCTGATTTCATAAATTAATGTATTGTTTGCAGGAAATATTTTTAATCTCCCTTACTTTAACGTGAGCACAATTGTATCTTCCGTTATCAACGTAAAATTTGTCTTAGACAGGGGTTAAAATCCCGATACGTGCAAATCGGTTGTACTCTACCTACCAGTTGTTCTTGTTCAAGAAATATTTTGAAGAAGTAAAATGTATGCGGTAGTTCGGACATACATGCCACCCCTTCTTATTTGCAACACACAAGCCACCATTGTCTTATTTGCTTAACAAGACGCTGCCTACTGAAAGGCCATATATTTGAGTTAGACGTATAGCGTGGGCAAGAGTCAAAATCCCAATTGCTCTCGCCCTTATTTTTTAAGGACATTTCGCAAGCTAACATGTCACTTTACAACTTTTGTTTTCAACTTTCCTTCAATCAAAATATTTTCTAAATGTGTTACATTACACGAAAGTTTGCCAATAGAAGTGACATATCCGAACCAGTTAATGGAAATATTTTTATTCAATTTGTCACTCAACCCTTAATTAAACAAATATAATACATGCTACCTTGGGGAAAAAATAAATATTAAAATGTATTTGGATGCCGAAATATCACGGAATTTGGGGTGGGAGTTAGAGATTTTAGTAGCCGTTCCTTTCTCATTATTCTGCGTACCATTCACATTTAATTTTTCCGTTCGCAATAGCAGTTCTTTGTTCCTTTACTTCTACCTGTTAGTTTATTCATATGCATCTCTAATCGCGACTCTTCACCAGATAAGGAAAACACGCCGCCTGCCACAACGGTGCCCAAGATGCAGATTCTGCCCCACCACGGCGTCACCTTGCACGCCGTGTGGGCTTGAACACGAAACCTAACACGTTTTGTATGGAAACCAAATTGTATGAAGTTAGCAATTCAATCATTCTTGTTCATCTGAGATTCTCTAAAATTCTAATACTCATTTAGTCACCTGTGAAAACATTTTACCGGTGGCATATGGCCAGATGTGCGAGAGTTTGCTCTCCCTTCTTGGTACCTATAAAATATTGTGATAATTAACTGGCGAACTTTTAAATAAAAGAAAATTAGTAAATTATAAGACCATTAGAAAAATAGACGACGATTAGCGAAATAGAAAACAATTAGCAAAACAGAGAACAATTAGCAAAATAGGCGACGATGAGGAAAACAGACGACGATTAGGAAAACAGACGACGATTAGGAAAACAGACGACGATTAGGAAAACAGACGACGATTAGGAAAACAGACGACGATTAGGAAAACAGACGACGATTAGGAAAACAGACGACGATTAGGAAAACAGACGACGATTAGGAAAACAGACGACGATTAGGAAAACAGACGACGATTAGGAAAACAGACGACGATTAGGAAAACAGACGACGATTAGGAAAACAGACGACGATTAGGAAAACAGACGACGATTAGGAAAACAGACGACGATTAGGAAAATGGGCGATGATTAGGAATATGGACAGGGATTAGAAAGATTATTGACGATTAGGAAAAATTAAGGTAGTGTTGGAATTCAAAAAGTTCTATTTTTCATTTCCATCTTTCTAATGGAGTTACCGGTATTTAAGGTACTGTTTTTTTGTTTTAAAATGAATCGTTAAAAGTGTATACAGTACATAGAAGTATTGCCAATGAATATTGCGATATCCATGAATGCTTTTTTTAAGAGGACTGAAAATAACATCCTCTACATCTAAATACAGTCCGTAAAGCAAACCACGAATTCATATTTAAACAGTTGGCTGAACTGTTAATGAGAAATAATGACACTCAAATGCATAAAAGTAATTGTAACGTTACTAATTCAGAACTCATTGACACATACAAGGTAATACAAAGATTGGAGAAACCCTCCCGAGACATGTCTTCGCGCCACTGGCCGACGTTCTTTCACTGTGGAGGACAGCAGACAGCGCGCCGCCGCCGACCAGCCACCTGTCCGCCCACGCGGCGGTCGCGAAACCAGAAGAACAGTTATCGACTCGAACACACAGGACGCGCTCGAAGAAATCTTTTTGGCGTTTTGTGTCGTGGATCGAGTAACTTAAGAATCAGTGCAACGCGAGAGAGTATTAGAAGTATTTGGCACTGTGTTTTGCACAATTATTCTCTACGGGTCAATTCAATGAGCGTATTAGATGAACTTGATGACTTTTAAGAAATCTAGGCATTTCTGTGAAAACGACTTTGGACAGTATTGACGTATTTTCTTGTAATTCTATGGCTTTCCTTTTTCTCTTGCCAGTTGTGTAGCACTCTCTCATGCAAAAACAATATATGTGCATATTATTTGCACACTAGACCGCATAAATCCCTTGTGAATAAAGATGAGCAAAGGATGAGATATAATAGTAGTTGTAGAACGGAAAAAATATTAATTCATACTGCGTTTTTTTTGTTGTTGTTTTTTGTTTCCTTTAATGGTGCAACTATTCACTGAAATGTAGTTGCCTGAAATTGTTAACAGCTTTAACATATTTATACGTACCAAATTACCTGAAATTGTTAACAGCTTTATCATATTTATACCAAACTTAATTCATTATTGTTTTAATTTAATTTTTAGCATTGTTAAAACAACACAGACTAATCGGCAATTCAGCTGCTCGCGCTCCACTCGGAGCAGGTACCGTGTCCATCTACTTTAATGATGACTTGCTGCAAGCGCTGGGCAATTCGCATTCACGAGCGCGTTGGCACTCCCGCCGGAAGGGCAGGGAGTGCGGGGAGAATTGGCGCCTTAACAGGGCGGCGTGGGCGCGGGCGCACCTTGCCGGGCGGTTCAGGAAGAGGCGGCGTCGGCGGCGACGGCGGCGAAGTCTGCCCACGCGAGCGAAGCGGACCGGGCTGTCGGGCGAGGCGAGCGCAGGCATGCGGCAGCAGGTCGACCCGGCCGTGGCCGAGCGACGGGCCTCTGCAGCGATCCAGGTCACGGCCACGAGCCGCCACTGTCCTCGTCGTATATCGCGGTAACTTATCGTCCTCGTCGTGCCTCGTCGTCCGACGTCGTCCCACATCATCTCGCATCGACCCACGTCGCGTCACGTCGTCTCTAGTCGTCCCTAGCCGTACCTCGTCGTATCTCGTCTTACCCAGACGTACCTCGATGTACCTTGTAACTCGTCGTACCTCAATGTGTCGTCTCGACGTGGCCCGTCTTACCTCTACGTAGCTCTTTGTGCCACGCTGTATCTCGTCGTACCTTGCCGACCTCACCGCGTCTTCCATTGTACTCTCTTGCTAGACAACTCGAGACTCGGGAGTGGACATAAATGTAGTCTTTTAACACTGCAACGCTCGGATCTTACACAGGAGATCTTTGAATGGATGTAAGAAGTGGGGGCGTTAACTGTCTTTCAAAGCCGTAAAGCCGTGTCAGAATTAGATAAATATTATGTAGATCCTCTGCGTAACTCGAACTTAGAGGTTTGAGATGATTGTAAATACAGACTCTTGACTGCACATTACACGGATCTCACGTTTGGGCATAAAGAGAGTCACTGAATGTACAAACACATAACCCAAGTTTTGTCTTCCGTCGTTGAATCTTGTTTAATGAAACAACTACTGTGAGAGTTGTGCAGCCAATGAAAAACGATGAGAGACGGATTAGCATGCTCAACCACTTTGGAAAAGTTTGACGTTAGTATCGATCTCTGCAGAAACAACAGTACTTTAAAGACATCTGTCACTGTTCATAAGATTCACGATTCTCCCACAGAATTGACAATGACATAGTCGCTGCCATATACGCTGTACTTTCGCCTTCCACCCAGTGATGACGGACGTCCCTCACGTATTAACATTGCAGGACTACTTCTGACCAATTTGGTATGGAAGCAGAATTAACGTGCTTACATACGAATTGGACTTTTTACAATAGCAGTTCATCTTGCCACTACCTCGACATTTCCTTCGCCCATTGGCACTTTAGTCCCACTACTGTTCCCCACCCTAACACCACTTTTTGACTTTTGACCCTACTTCCATAATTACCACTAATTTCCACATCCTATTTACCACTGGCATTTCAGTCTCTGGAGCCCATCCTTCTGTGCCTCCATCACCTGCATATTATCCTTCGCTTTGTCGACCCGAGTTATTCCAAACTGTGGCGAGCATCAATGAGGCTACTCCTTAACAACAGTGGGGCTACGCCCTATCCAGAAAAATTAATCATGGAAAACTGAAAAACGTATGAATCATAGACTAAATCGACTCTAATTTCTGCACACCACTAGCGCTTGTATTGAGAACGAAGATAATTCCATGCGCCCGCGTAGGCGAATGATCAATAAGTTTAGAATGGGCCATATCTGCGCACTCTGGCATCGAGTTCATAGCTGGTGCATGCTAGGCAATGGATTAATGTGGAAGATTGGGGATACTGGAAGTTGAGTGAGAACCGTAAGTTCCTCGTACAATGTCATATGCCAGAGTCCGCGCGTATTAACTAAGCTAAGAACATTGATCGAACATTTTATTTGTTTTCATAAATTGCTGTTTTGTTAGTCCCAAATATTTTTTAAACGCCTTATTTTCATAAACAAATTATATTTTCTGTCATCAATGTAAAAGCAGTATTAGGTAAGGATTAAAATTCCGTCGCATGAAAATCAGTAATACTTACTAAATTAATTATACAACCTACTAAAATTTGCCTAGTTCAAGAAATATTCTGAAGAGAAAAATATATGCAATTGTTTGGCAACATTCAGCCCCTCTTAGTTCTAAATCTGCCGGCCGTCACTGGTAAACACATTCCTTGCGTTACGCACGAGACCATAAGAGGGTTTTCGAAATGTTGTAAAAAATGTTAAGGCTAATTTTGGGCAGCCAAGGAAAAATCCTCCTATGATATTTAACCAACAAATTACGTCACACAATAATGCTAGTTTTGCTGTCGCGCGGATTTAATATTGACTTGTAGTACGAAGAAAATTCTGCGTTGTATTTATGAATTTTCATCACTGGATTGTTAAAAAAATACGGTAAATGGCTGACAAAGAACACAGAGCCCATTCACAGAAAAAAAATTGTCTTCTTTAAAATTACCAGAATTCTCAACAAGAGGAAATGATCAGCAATAAAAAAGTAATTAAAATACTTTTGGAAATTCTAAAATGTTTTATTACACTTACCTGTTTTTCTTCTACGGATAGAAAGTTACCTCAACAAGGTACATTAAAGGTTGAAGCCTATCATTTGTAGAAAAAAATACCTGGGTGCTACATTATAATTTGAGATGGAATTAAGGAGTGCACCAAAAAAATTTAAGAACCACTCCCGTAGGAGTATTTTTCCTTCCTCATGTTCTACGCCGCCACCACTGCCGCGGTCGCCGCTGGCAGGCGGTCGTCGCCCAGGCGGCATGGCGGGAAGGGCGGAGCGAGGAGTGCAGGTGTGGGGGCGGCGGGGAAGGATGGGACGGGGCGAAGAGGGGAGGGGCGGGGCGAGGCGGGGCGTGGCTGGACGGGGCTGAGCGCAACGGGGCGGGATGAGGTGGGACGAAGCGATACGAGGAGGAAAGGAACGGGACGGGACGAGATGGGACGGGACGGGAAGGGGCGTGGCGGGACAGGGCGGGACGGAACGGGACGGGACGGGACGGGACGGGACGGGACGGGGTGGGACGAGACCAGGGGAGCGGCCTGCCGTGGCTTGAAAGGCTTCTCCGTTATTAGCCGTGCGCACGAGACATACATGGACAAACGACTGCTGACACGGCGCGGCGCGGGCGGACGCGCGGTCCGACATGCAGACGAGCGCCCGGCCAGTTATGCTGATGGAGGCGATAGATTCCAATGTGGGCGCTTGTTGACAATGAAAGGAGTAACGGAACCGCTCTTTAAAACTATATGTAATCAGTCACTGATTTATCTTAAAAGGGGTGTCCTCAAGGCTTAACTTGTTTCAATTATACATCGTATGCCGCAAGTAATTAAATTTGGCCGAAATATAGGGGATGAGATTGCAATTAACAAACCAAAAAACGGAATATATATTATCCTAAATGACGGATTTAGGGATCGTAAAAATTGATTTAAAAATCGAACAAATCCTGAGGAATAATCCGGAAGTGATGAGTAACCATGTTAATGTAACAGGTTTCTACTATTCTACTAGCACATTTTATTAAAATATTACAAACTGCTCTACATCATCTTGTTTAGTTCATGTTCAAATTATAAATTTTCTCCTGAATTTTTTTCCTGAAACTATTTTATTTCATTGGTTTATAGTTAGGAGTACACTAGCAATACAGTGTATGTTACGAATGTCATAAAAATATTGTCCCAATAAATTAAAAATGGTTTGAGAAATAAAATATCTAAACGAAGAAGTAAGTGCCAACTACAGTGGAAGTCGTGTGGTGCAATAATCTGATACCTTTACATACTTTTTATAGATATTACGATAGAATTTTTTATTGCATCAGTACGGCTTTTATTGTTCGTTATTTTTTCTCTTTTGTCTTGCTTTTGCCACAGGGATACATCCTCAAAAGAGGATGTAAAAGAGGATGTCCTCAAAAGAGGATGTATCCTTGTGTCAAAGAGAAACTAATAACTTGATATAATTTCTAGATGACGAGTATATAAATACGGACCTGTCAAATGTCAACTTTTCGCCGCTTCACACGAGGGTTCTTTCTACTCCCTACCGACTTTATGTCACAACGTCAGTTTAACAGCCTTCCTCACGAGAGTATCATAAAATTACACAAAATTTCAACGCAATTACATCAACCGCAATTACTGAAATGGCAGCTACTCTTTATTCCAATACGCGTACATTTACAAATAAACCTTTCATACAGACGAATGGCAAACGCGATTAAACAATGCATCACAAAGCTCCATCTATCACATTAGCATAGAAATATATCTTAACTTATTCGTCCGACGAACGCAAAAATAAACGTCGCCCCCAGTTATGTAATTCGGTGCACGCGTTCGCGTCGTATCCTGCACATTGTTGCGTCATGGAGAACACAAATCGCAGTTTGCAGCACAGCGCATGTAACACGCATGGCAGCCATTTGCAGAGCGTTGCTCCCATTGCTGACGCACTGGCTCGCCAGTGGCGCCAAGGGGCGGTGAGTGGGTGGGAGTTAGTGCAGCCGTCAAACCTAATTGTCACGCTTTGTATTTTTCGATGCTTCTCATCCGTGTAATTCCCCGACCGTTAACGGGGAAGTATATTTTGATACGAATAGTGTACACCATTCATTAATATTATATTAAAGCAATAATCACTAAGATTTAGTGACTCTCGTTCATGAAAAAAGGAAACCTCACAACTTACAAAAACTAAATTTTGTGAGGATACAAAATTACACATAATTAGAACATCGTCGGGCCACAGAACAAAAAGAATCCAACACAACTGCTCTTCCAGTAAATTATTTCTTTCGTATGTACAGGCAGCTCATTCTTCTTGAATTTATCATTAATGGGAGCAATCAGAATAAATTTTGACTCTCCGTGCGTACACAAGAAGCGTTTCGCAATACAAATGGTCATGATTTCCGACGCGTATTTTAGTCGTAAAATAAGTGTTACGTTTTTGTTCCTCTGCTATGACTTAATGTGTAGACGTATTTTAGAGAGTTCATTTTGATTTCAAAATTTAAGATGTAAGTGAAAGAGCACTACGCTGTACAAATACCATTTCTTCGGTCATTTAAAAGTATAAAAAGTAAATTTAAAACAGTTTATGTTGTGTTCGATATCACGCCTGTATGGAACTCGTCAAGACGTACTGACGTACACACAGCAGGTCATGAACGAAAAATCAAACATCATGAACATCAAAACGTACAAATAAGAGAGGAAAATTGTTTTTTGTTCACTCTCTATACCAGGGCATGCGTAAGAGACTGGAAAGAAGAAATTCATTACACAAACATACCTGTTGTTCAGAAGAAACATTGAGATAATGGTAAATTTTGATCGTATGAATGGGTGAAAACCATAAAGATATAAGTGATATTTTATAAATTCTGAGAAAGACGTGCATATATTCGGCTATATTTCAGTATCAATGTAGTTTGATGGTTTTAATGAGTAATTGAAACGCCGTGGTTTTTAATGATCACCGAAAGCACCACGACTTTACAGTGATATTGATTTAAATAAACGTTTTCTCAGAATTTATAAATTTCACTTATACTGTTCTCTTTTTCTGACATTCCTATATCTGTTTGCGGAATGTGAATCAGTATGTTGCTGGAAACTTTTTCATCCGCTTTAAAAACTGATAGTTTTTTGAACTTTCCCCGATGATATCTCATTTGCATCGCTATTATTTATCGAGCAACTGCGCTTCCTCGAGCCAACTGATCTAATAAGCTGAACGAATGAAAGAGACGTCACATGCCAGCTCTTCCGCAAAAACGCGAGAGTGTGCTCGTTTAAGTAGAGGGACAATAGTTGGCCGCCGCAACGCGGCGTGGCGGGGCGGTCGCGCGTGGACAGATGAGCGCCGCTGATGATAAACACGCGAACCCGCTCGTTCGTTGCCGACGTAGTGCGAAATTTGGCGTGCGTCATTTATTCTGCCAACGAGCGGCGCGATTCGCGCGTCCGAATATCACCGCCGAATAACAGAGGGCGCCATTTGTCGCACGGTCATAGATGCACCCCAGTCCACTTGGTCAGGATGCTTTCATTCTCTTTTTTGGAGAGGACAAGTTATTTTCTTTCTCGTTTAGACCGATGGCGAACGGACGCACTACATTCGTGTTAGAATGCATTTTCTCGTGGGATTATAACGAAAGCTTCTTAATATCGATAGTTATCGTAGATTAGCGGGGTGAAGAGTCATGTTTTTAGAGGTTGAACATTGAATAAATTGTGTGCCATGCAGTTTAAAGCACAAAAATACATAAATCTCTAATTAATAAGGAGTTCTAAAAACAGAAATCCAAATTTGTCTGGATACCCCACAAAACAGAATATGAGTCTCATGATGTGATTAAATTGACATGGCCTTGATATAATTTTTGGTTATACTAAAATTTTTATAGCTATCCCGAACCAATTTGGGAATCACATTGCAGGAAATAAAACATTTATATATTTCTGTATTGTTTTATGGTATTATTGATCATTGACACTGATCTTTCGTTGATTAAATATATGAAAAAAAGTAATGCATTACCATTCCATTAGAAAAATAAAAAATGTAATTAATAACATATTTAACTACAAAAATTTATGTTTGCCGTGCCTCTCGCTTTGCCTCTCGCTTCTCCAAGCGCCTGTCATTAGGCAACCTGCTCATCGTCCTTATTACAAGTTGGAGAACCTAGGATCCTGCCCTTAATTCCATTAAATAATACTGAACAAACTTTTAGTATGACAACGCAAGATCAGTGATCCATAAAATAGAGCCTTAAAACAAAAGTTGACAAATTAAGAGCCACTGATTTCAATTTGGAAATGGACGAAATATGTACAAGTCGGTCTGGAATCGAAAAAGTTCTTTAAATTACGCTAGATGAACAAAGAATTGCATTTTTTAACAATTGGCTTGAATAATTTAATGTTTTGTTTCATTTCCTTAAAGTTTTAAATTTATTTTAATATTCAAATATCCATTAATCTTTAATCGCAGTAGTTTAGATATACAAATCACTTAAATCGTCATTCGGAATGAATATCCTCAAATCTCAAATAATCAAGGCTTTGTTGCTATATCTAAAGAAATTCTAATCTTGGAATTCTATTATAATACTTCCATTCAATAAATAAGAAAGTGAGAATTTCAATGGCAAGTTAATCGAGTCTAACACGAAGAAAATTAGGGAAAATAAGAGCCCAATTGAAACGTCCGGCAAAACACAGGATAGAAAGATTATCGGTATCCTGATATCAACTTTATTTTTTAAAAACGACAAATGATGTTCAAATATATCAGAAATGTTGCTCCAATCAATCAAATTAATAATAAATTGAAGGTACCTAAGGATACTCTTCAGAAAATCTACATTTCAACTTGCCTGATTTATTGAAACTGAGAATGCTCAATTTCGAATATCTACAGAAAAAAAGATTAATGGAAATATCTCACATTCTTGAGAGATTATTTTTATCAACCCATGCTCGTACTTTCATCAATTCAGGTGACATTATTGTTGCTATTATTATTATTATTATTATTATTATTATTATTATCATTATTGTTATTATAACTATATTTCAAAACAATTTAAAGTTATATTATAAAATATAAATATCATCAATTGTAAGTAAATTATAGTGTTCTGCCACCAGGCTTCAAAAACCCTTCTTGCAGAAACAAAAAATATCTATCTAATTATGTATGTAATACACAGTATACGCGTTTACAAATTTTCAAGGAATTTCATTGCATTTTCAACGTTTTGTTTCATTATTTGCCTGGCCGCTCTCTGGAGTGCGTCATATTACTCTTCTGGGAAACGAGCCCCTCCCGCGGGCGCCGGGGGCAAGCGAACGCTCCCGCCGCGACCCGCCCACTCGCGCGCCCCTGGCGGAGCGGCGGAGCAGCCCTCTGTAAACAAAATTCCCGCTATCTCCGACGAAGCGCCCGCCGCCCCGCCACGGGCCCTCACTAAAGGGGCAGGATTACACCAATTCAAGGCTAGTTTACATTCAAATCGCCTCTAAGAGGGCGAATTGAAGGGCCTCTCGAGGCGCTGCGCTCATATTGAAAAGGAGCAGGCTCTTAACGTAACTCGCGCTCCGAGGGGTCGCCGCCGCGCCGCAGGGCCTCTCTCTCTCTCTGTGTTTCGGGGAAGCGGGCCGCGCCGCGCGCCGCTCGCCGCGCACGCCGCCACACGCGCTCCGCTGCCAGCCCACTGTGCCCGCAGGACGAGCAAGCATCGCGGCCAAGGGAATTGTCGAAGCGGAGGCGCCTTTGTCGTGGACGGTCGCCGTACCTCTATGCAGCGTCAGCTCTTATCGGCTAGGTTGAATTCAGTCGCTGTCTGGAGGAGACTTCTAGCGGCCGGTTGCTCTGATCGGTGGTTTTCCGTAGCTTCTTCGATCGATACCAAGCGAATGCCGGGGCAGTACCCTAACAAATGGGCCACGGACCGCGCGCGATCTTTCCTTCGTCTGCCTTGTCTTATTCTCACGCCTTACATACTTACACTAACGTGCACTACACTACCGCACATTCCGGAAGACCGGTCGGGAGTTTACAGCCTTTCCCAGCTGGGGCGGTGCCCCGCTGATGGGAGATACCTGGTTGGAGAAAACCCCGCCAATCGGCGGAAGGTCGGCGCCGAATCTCGCCATCCGGCGGGGGAAGATCACCACCACGTCCCGAGAAAAGGCATGTACTATACTTACGGGACTAATTACCTTAGTCGTTGACGCGCCCGGAATCACTAACAATCCATCCTAGGGTTCGAGTCCCGGCGGTAGCGAAGTTTAATTCGCACACTCTCGTGGATGTGCCGGTCGCCGACTGATGCGAGATTGACCTATGTCAGAGACACGGTGGATGGCTCACAAGCAGATTTATCTGCCATCGAAGAGAACGCAAAGTATACACGTGAGAAGCGTCTAGCGGATCGGTTGAAAATTAGAGCGCTGCTGTTCGTTGAACATATTTGACGACCGGCATATAACAAGCTTAGTCTATGTGTCATAGACACGCAACAGCAAATCAAAAATATCAATTTCACAAACCTTTCATCCCCCAATGTAATGTGTTTATACGTCTTCATGAGACTTTAAACACAATTACAGTGGATCACTCTTATGAAATAGGCATGGCTGTTTCCTCCTAATGTCGACATGTTCACAGATGGCAGCGTATCAAAGATGTCTGAGTCCAGAAGCAAAGTGAATTTGGCAAAACAATCCCGAGATCTGCGCATTAGTAGCAATATTAGGGGCAACTAAAAGTGAAAAAAGTTAAAAGCTAAAAATATGTAAATGAACAGTGAACTGAAATAATCGCGATAACAGCTGTAACGATGACTGATATGAATAATAGCAGCAATGTTTATAACGACAAAAGAATGTATTTTGAACGTGACAAGATGAAAATAATACTGATGACAACAGTCACAAGGAATATCGTGAAAGGTATATCAGCAATGATAAGTAAATAACTAAATTGGCAATGAGGAGACAATTTTGAACAAACTTTAGAAACCACAATAGTGATGAAGCGGTTGTTAGTGCAGATTAATCTACAAATTTAAACATATCCGTTTCTGAACATGTATGTACAAAATACATAGTGTCCATTTAAACTTCCCTGAAACGTCCTGGTCTTCTCATTTATTGCCCAGTATCTTAGTTATAATTATTTCCTTTCGGCGTCATGATCCTTACACGTCCATAGTAGGAGAGACGCTCAAATATATATTGTAATTTTTATTTTCATGTTTCTACACCCACGACACTTATTCACTACTACCTTCAATATTCTCTTATATTCACACTTATTATATCACAACTAATACATAATTAAAATTCTTATTTCCACGTATTTTATAACAACCAATTTCAATGTTTACACATCGTCTTTGTGCATTATCGCAAATAAAATCTAGCAATAATCTAGTCAATTCTTATTTACGTTGCAAAACTTTTATTAGTCTCTACAAAACTAACCTCGCCCACTAACATTCTTTAAAAATTAATCACAAATAACTCCAAAACTGACCTCTGCAGTTTCAATTATCTGTCTAATAAAATGAATTATCAAACCCCTGAGAAAGGAGGTAACGCATGCGGATGTCCAACACTAAAAGTTAATGTGTAAGATTTATGTATTATGCATACCCCTGAAAGGCAGAAATGTTGAGCAGAAATAAATTTAAAATAAAAAAAAAATAATCTAGTCTTAATTTCGTTGCAACACCAATCCTTTTGCCAGCCCACCAGGCCACGCGTGGCCTCGACGGGCGTTCGCGCCCACTGGCCGCTCGGGCGGCGCGGGCGCCATCTGCGCAGAGTTTTGATTCCCGCGCGGCGACGGGCAGAACGGCGGACGCGCCTCGTCGACGAATTCAGCTCGTCGGCGCCGGCGAGCGTCGTTTCGCGTCGTTTCATCGTCGCCGGCGGTAGCGGCGGCGGCGGCGGCGGCGGCGGCGGCGGCGGCGGCGGCGCCGGCGCAGCTTGAAACTGCCTCCGCCTCACGCGCGGAAAGCGCGCGGAGCGTGAATGAAGTTTCCTCGCTGCGGGGCGGAGCGTGAGAAGGCGGCGAGAGCCAAGTCTTGTACAATTAGGGCGCGGCGCGTCTCGCTGAGTGCGAACCCGTGCGCGCCATCACGTGCCGCCTGCCTCGAGCACTGCGACTCTGACCGAGAGGGCTTAGGCTTCGAGGCCCGGCGGTTAGTTCGTTAATGCCGTATTTTACGTGGCGAGCCTCGGGTCTATCAGGCCCGCTCCTCCGTCTGGCCACACAATTTTCACCACGTTCTTTTCATCTTCTAGCGGAGAATGAAGATGTTACTCAGGCGACGAAACAAGCTATTTTAAATTTAGCTCAGCTTCATTTAGGCCTGATGATTTTTTACATGTGATAAATCTACAACATGTGACAGCCGGCTTTACTTCCCCTCCGAAGGTAGAAGTACGAAGGATTTTATCGCTCTTAAAAATCCATTCCGTAGTTTTCCGTAGTTTCCCCGATCATACCAAGCGAATAGCGGAGCAGTACCTAAGAAACAGGCCACGGACCGCGCGTGATGTTCCCTTCCTGTTCCTTGCTCTATTCTCTCTCCTTACTCTAACACGCACTACCTGCACTACACTGTAGTTATTCTAAGTAAGAAGGGACCACTTTGACAGAACGGAAAATAAATGAACGTCATGCAGGGCGATGACTTTGCAAAAGTTAGGGATGGAGCCATTTACAAATGAGCTAACTGTAAACAAACGCACTGACAAAATGAGTGTATGGACATAATCTGCAGTTATGTTGTAGCAGTGGCCAAGCAGCAGCTGTCAATGCGGTCCCTTCTGGTAGTGATCTCTGTATACCATACACGTCAGGAACCTAGAGGTTGTCTCGGCTGTAGCGGTGCCCCCCTAGAGAAAGATACCAGTAGTGGAAAATTCCTCAGTCGACATGTAGGTCGGCATGGGATCTCACCGTCCAGCGAGGGAGAAATATACCATCACCTCCCGCAATAAAAGAATTCACCACACTAACGAGACTAATGACTTTCGATGTTCACGTGCCCTGATACATCTATTAATCTATCAATCCTTCGTCGACTGCGCCGCAGCTCGTAACTCAACTGCGCGCTAAATGGAAGTTACTTGTAGTTAAAAACCTCAATCATTTAAAAATTATTATGTCTTGTAGATACGTGAATTCCATCTGCTAAAAACGAAAAATGTGTTTGTGAGAATGCAGGAGAGATGATGTGTGGACATTCTAATTAGCTGTGATTTGAGACGAAAGGGAGGAGAAACAAGACATACAAAAGTATCTGAATGATGCATTTCCTTACAATTAGTCCCGCTCTTTCAGGATTTAGTGCAAATTGACAAGAAATATTTGATGAATTTATAGTAATCATTAGATTAATTAGTTCCAACTGTTCTTTACATACAGTGCATTTTTGTTTTGCATTTTGGTCGGAAAGTATTTGTATCATTTAAACTCACATTTCTGGATTTTTGTGAATTTATCTTCGTTTGCTTATCCTAATAAGTCATGTTACATTTTGAATGTTCAAACTAGAGTAACAGAATATCCTTTTATGCGTTAGGCAACTCTACGGGGGTCCGTATAAAAATAAGTTATGCAGACAGAAAGTCTAATACATTGCAAACTTGTTACATTTCGAGTCGAAACGACAAAATAAACTAACAAATATGTTCAACAACTAAAAAACGTGGGATGTACTATCAGAGCATGTTCGGGCGAGTAACAGTTCGGTGTTTCCACTCTTGTAAATTAGCTATATCTCAGTAACAAGTACACAGGGTTTGCTACACTTTATTTGTAGTGCAAAACATGGGCAAGCTGAAACTACGGCAGTGCTACTTTTATCTATTTGCTCCTATATCGGTGTATATTTCAAAGGTCATAGAAAATAAATTAATTTTGTAATTACGTGGAATCTGAATATTGTTGAACCTGGTTTGCTCTGAAATATTTTTCTTGGGAGTATATAATCAACAGAGCAATTTCAATAGGAGATAAAATTAAAATATAAAGGAAGTTTTTAATATTTAATACGGAACAAAGATTTCTTCCACTTATTGTTGATATGATGTTCTGCGCAAATTTTACGAGTAATAAGCATGCAATTGAATTGCAAACAATTCTGAGGCGGGTAAGCGAATTATTGTAAATAACATGCCGGACGAAAGAACTAAAGGTTCACAGGTAAGGAACTAAAGGTACAAAGGTAACTAACAATTTACTATCAAAATTCATATTTTGTGTGTAATAAAAAATCAAAGCGAACTTCCAAAAATTGCCCATGCAAATCTTACATCCTCCGGTTCCCGCGTGTTTAAAGTTGAGCGACAGGAGCGTGTTTGAAAACCCAATCAAGGAAACACTTTCGATGAAGTGCATAGGTGGCAATGTTTACGCTCGCCGAGGAAGTGCAGCTCGAGAAGGCGAAGGCAAACACGCAGCGGTTCCCAGGGGGCCAGGCGAGCCCGGGCGAGCCACTCAACGGCGTCCGTGGAGGACGAGGCCTCAACCCAGAGGCACTGCGACTGCCCGGCGGTGACTCACGGCAGGCGCCGGGCCGCCGTGGCCGCAGGCAGACGCCAGCCGCGGGCGCGGTCGCGGCGCGGCGCGGCGGTGGAAAAAACACGCCTCGGAACCAACGGTGAGCGGCGACGGCGGCCACCACAAACGGTCTAGTGGGCACCGCGGACATGGAGACAGTACTTAAGACGGGAACGCCGTTTTGTCGGTGTCAATTAAAACTACGATGAAGGCAACGATAACGATGTTACGGTAACGATGACAAGGGCAATTTTAATAATGGTAACATAATTATGACAAACGTAGTGATCTCACTATCTTGAGAAAGGCAGCGATGATGTCTCCGACAATACTAGTGATGTGGTACCATCACTGACGATCATAGAGGTGGGCAATCTATAATAACAGAGAGGCATCGTTTTTTCTGGATCACCTCATCTTTTCAAATTTTGTACTTATATTGTACACACAAAACTTTTTCCTTGTACAACAAATTTCAGCCTAATTTTCAATTCTTAAAATTTATTTTCAGGCGGTTGTACAAGGAATAGTTTCTGACATTTTTTGGGGATAGTTTCATATGCTTTTCAAGATGTTTCGTATTTTCCGCCGTTTTTGTGCTATCTTTTACAAAAATTAAAAATTCATCAATAATCATAAAATTTAATTTTAATTATTGAAAATTTAGAGTCAAAGGTTCATTGATTACAAAACAACAAATGTTAACTTTGACAACTATTTCAAATGCCCAAATTTTTCAAATTTTATATCATTTAGGTAATAATACCTACTGAAACATAGATATTCTAACAATGATAGACTAATACACTCATACGTTTCTCTTCACTCTAAATTTCGAAGTGTTCTATTTATTTTCATAAGAAATTCAACATATTTACGGAAATAAGATTTATCACGAAATGCTAACAGGCCCCATTCAAATTTCGGTGGCATTCAGAGTGCGGGAATGGCCCCGTGGCCTAATCTGTGCGATTTTAGATATACGTTCATTTATGTTTATTAATTTTATTTATTTAATTAAAGGTCCAAGATAATCCGGGATTAAAAGTCCCGCCCATGAAGGGTCACCACCCGCTGTGGGGTCCCTCTCCGGTGTGTGGACTAGGTGCAAAGTGTGTGAAAGTAACGGGATAGGACAAGGAAGAGAAAGGAAATATTGCGCGTTATTAGGGCACTACTCCAACATTCGCCTGATTCTGATGGAAGAATCACGGAAAACTACTGATCAGAACAACCGCCCTTTAGAATTCTCATACAGACAGCGGCTGAATTCGACCTAGCTCTCTAGCTATACTTCGATTTAAACATAGGGTCTGTGGACGTAAATCAGCTGCTACGGCAGCATCCGATCCGGAGGTTGAACGTCACCATGGTGACATCACTGTAGTGACGCTTAAGCTCCTGATTGGAGGACACCGTAACAGCCGATGAACTGTCAAAGGACGCTATAAATAAATCGAAGTGAAGTGTCGAAAATCCTGCCATCGTCGGGAGTGGAACCGTAGGACCTCCCGGTCGCAGGCACTGCTGAGACAACAACTGCCGCCCTGAGCCACCTGTGAGCCGGTTGCGGCGCGGGCAGCTCTCTCCTCCGTCGACGGCGGCGTCAATCGAAAGCCGCTTCCCGCAGCCTCCGCGGGAGAACCCGCTATGGGCGCGGCGCCCGTCCCCGCGGCCGCGGTCAGCGCTTGGCGGCGGCGCCTCCGCGCGTCCCCCGGCGCTTGTCTCCGACACACGCGCTGACACGCGCGCAGCACTGGGCCGCACAGACTGGCGGCGGCGGCGGAGACGCAGATGGAAAGAACCGGGTCACCGGCCGTTCCCACGACGAAGGCGGGCGGCGGCGGCGGAAGGCGCCGGCCTGCACGCCATCTTCGGCGCCCGCGGCGTCGCGCTCTGTGACTCACCACCGCCGTCGTCCCTGCCGCCGCCGCCGCCGCCGCCGCTGGACCGCAAACCCCAGCGCTTTCCTGCGGCGCCCTTGCGGTACCAAGGCCAGCGCTAACAATATCCAGCCTAAGGGTGCGTCTACCTGCTCCGCAATCCGGAATCTTCAAGAGGCTCGGTCCGTCATGCTCAATTTTCGTGTAACCTGTAATTTCGGTTCGTCTTCCCGAGTGTTTTTGGTGTCGTTTTTCTTCTGGGAGTTCAACGTAGTATGCAGAAAGCAAATGGATAAATTACACGTGTGTGTCTGAGTGTGTGCCTGTGTGTGTGCGCGTGTGTAATTGAATACTGTATCCATTCTACATTCCAACTAAACTTTGCTGGAAATTCCAAAACACTTTTGCATATATCAAATGTAATACAAATTTCATCTTATATAGAGTTACTGGGAATGTTTCTAGCAAGACTGTTTTCATTTCAAAGTTTGATGTTTCTCTCGATTTATAAGAAAATACGTTTTTTTTACCACCAAGAGATTTGATTAAAAAATTCGATATTTTTTCTTGCTTCGCTATTTTGATGAGTTTCTGTAATGAATCGCACGATAAACAGACATGTTTCCGGAAAGTTTCATCAAAAGACGTGAGTGACACATTACTACAAAATAATGAGTCAGGAGACCGAAAGTGAGGAAAAGGCCTAACGGGACTTCAGTACGGTATGTGTTCTTACACAGACCTTTAAACTTATGCATACGATTAAACGAAAATTCAAGAAGTCACGTCACCAACTCAAAACACCCTACAATATTTCATAGCTTCAAAAATACATTTCCTAAATAAATAAATTGAAGTTTTCTTCCTAGCAAATACACAGTATCTGAAGAAAGAATTAATTATTGACGTAACCAGAAACATTAAATATTAAAACTGCTTTTAATTTTATTATAAATGTAAATGTTTCAAAAACCTACGTTTGTGAAAATTTGTAAATGGGATTCTTAATAACACCACTTTCTGCGAAAACATTTTTTTTTCACAATTTCCTCCGAAGTTGAGCGAAATTTCTCGACTTAGGCTTAAGACCAGGCAAGTAATACCAACACAAAGCAGAGACATTAAATGAAACCAAGGGTTTCACTAAAGCTTTTATTATTACATTGGGGTCATCTCAAAACATCACTGGAATAATTTCTGAGACTATTATAAAACTTTCTTTCTATTATAAACGTAGTGTTTGACATTATTAAAATAATGTCTGCCAACGATACGACGGTTTCTTCTTAGTGAAGTAAATTGCAAACTAAATAAATTTCGTTCCGAAGCGAATGTGAACAAAATCGATGCATATCAAGGGCAAAGTGATTTCATTGAGGCCAGAATAACATCAACCTTAGCTCCACTACACTAGGCCACATTTGTTAAACCCCGTCGCTCGAAAAAGCTCAACCTCTCGATAAAGAATTGCTTTCTTTTTCCATGATGACTAGTATTTTCAAGCAACTATTGAAAATTAGCTAAGCGAATAACGTGTCTTCTGGCGGTTCATGAGCCCCTCATTTTACCTCTAAATCGTTAGATTTAGCCGGCCTGGAAAGCTGAGATCGTTAAAGCTGAAGGGCCGTAGCTGCCTCTGCTCGAAGGGTCGCGCATTCGAATACTGCCTCGGACATGGATGTTTGTGTGTTTGTGTTGTCCTTACATGTTCTCCCTACAGCAGACCTGCACAACGCCTGCTCCCGCGGGCATTCTGCACTTGGGAGTCGATCGGCTGCCCGTGGCAGCGCCGAAAGTGCAAGTAGTGGGGAGTAGGAAGCTTTGCGGGGAGGGGAGACGTCTGACGTAGCACGACGCGGCGCGTAGATTGAATGCCTGGGCGTCTCATAATGATCCATGCTTCAAGATTAAATGCCAATTTGTTTAAAAGGATTGTCTAGTATTTCAAGTTAACAGGGTCATAATTCACTGTTTACGTTCTGTGCACTACTGTATATCCACCTTTGTATCCACCACTGTATGTATTTTCATTTTCTAATTCTTTTAAAGAAAATAACATGCTCATTGTGACTCTTAAGCAATATTTTAAAGCTATAGCTTTAAAATATATGCTTATATATAAGAAAAAATATTATTTAATTCTATCTAACACAAAATTGCAGTTTAATAATTGACTGTTCACCAGGAATATTATAATCCCCAAATCATAGAAAAATGAACAAAATCATGAGAACAATCTCTCGCATCAAGATTGACATAAAAATAGAATATGTGGCAATTCGAAGAAGGGTAATATTTAATAGCACATTTGTGACCATTTTTCCCCATTGTAAAACTGAATAAAAGAAATCAACGAGCAAACTTCTGTCACGATATGTTACGGACAATCACAAGATAATCATGGGTATCGGTTAAATAGAATGCAAAGGGCTTTATATTTTAATACGATCTCGTATACGACTCTACACTCTTGTCAGAAATTAGAACAGAAAATCATCATTATTTTTTAAGAACAATATGTTTTTGCTTTGAGAGAACCATCTTATTCAATTAAACATAGTTAATAAAAATAGTTTATTGCTGTCATCATCAAACAAAAACAATTCAGTATCAAAATTTTGTGTTTAGCACAACACTAAATTTGTGATTACATCGTAGCAAAGCGGATTACATTATAAGTCCTACAAGCAGTTATAATACTTGGTGTAGAAATCTAATATGTATAATTCGTTGTAGTTTCATATTTCGCCCTGTCATATATCGAGCACAAACATTTGCAATATAATATAAAACACAATATTACTTGAACTGTATATGGCCGTCATGTTCTTGCCGATTGCTCTTTAAATTTACGCGCTAAGTCCGAATTGCGCATTCTGATTGGTGGTCCCCACTCCTAGATTGGGTCTCATCCCCACCCTTCATCGATTTTCTCATTTGCACCCGAGTTGCCCGCACGCAGCTCCTGAGGTCAGTGAAAGTGCAAAATGCTGTGCAGGTCTGCCGTACAGTTTAAAAATCACAGTGGTCGCTGTATGACCATGATGTTGAAAAGTGACCTAAAAAAAAGAAGTAGGAGGATTTGGGGATGGTAGTGGGCAAGTCGCATCTATGTTCCATAACCTCTGCCAATACCGACAGCACATCGCCAATTTCAGCTTAAATGTAGACATGAAGAATGTTGATACAACTAACGCTCCCGCCCGGTACGAGCTGCGTAGTGCTATTCGCTTTCTTCAAGAAGAAGGGAATACTGCAGCAGAAATTCACAAAAGAATAAGCCGTGTATACGATGAAAACTTTTAACAAATGAGGAACGCTGACTTCTGGGGTCTAACTCATCATGACAACGCCGACTCTCATAGAGCTGTTGTAACGAAACATCTAGGGCAGACGGATCATGCTTGATCGTTCGGGGTAGAGGCCTACTTAGATGCGAGTGATTTTCATTTCTTCCTCGAATGGAAGAATTGGCTTCCAGATCAATAATGAACTGCAAAGAAATTAGATTCTTCTCGCATCACTAACGGCAATATTCTACGAAGAGGGAACCGAAAAGCTTGTTCCACAGATAAGGCAAATGCCTGAATCTTTTCTGCGATTGTGTAGAAAAGTAACCGTTTATACAAAATTTTTGCCAATAAATTAATTTTGTTTCATTACTCTTTCTCTTTCCCTTACAGTCCATCGGAAATTGAAAAAAGAACAGCCCTCGCATTTTCCTCATCCATCACGAGAAACATTTTCAAGCAACTACTGGAAATTAACTACGGATAATGTTTCTATCGACGCGGCGGGGCAGTTCGGGAGTAGCTCACTTCATTGAATTATTAAGCACCGCGCCCTCGCTCGTACGTGGAGCGGGGGATCGAGCGGAGATCCCACGCAATCTCGGCTCGCAATCGCTACACGGGCGCGCGCCCTCTGCGCCGCCGCGCCGCGCCGCGCCGCGCCGCCGCGCCGGTCGAGGGCTATTAGCATAGACGCAATGCGCGTATGCGCGGGGCAGCACGGGAGGTCAGCAACCGACACGGCGTGGCGCGGCGCTTGCGAGCTGTGCCGCCCTCCCCCCCCCCCCGTGCTTCCTCATGGCCGCTCAACGCTTATGTGCGACGAGGCCATTAATTTCGGCACCGGCTTTCAAATATAGCGGGAACACGGTGCGTGGACTTACGCAGCTATCTACACCAATAGTGGAGGACGCACGTTCTGGTTACATGAAGCCATGAGCTACGCTCGGCACTCCTATGCTGGTTGCAAAAGCAAACGACCGATTGTGAACTGATGTCGTATTGTGGAGAAACCGGTAATCAAGTATGAAATGAAAGGTATATTAGAATTTTGTATTTAATCCACAAATAAAAGAATGCTGTAGAATGCACAAAGCAAAGAATGTAGAAAATTTATGTTGTAGAATGGTTTAATAATAATTATTTATGACACGAGTGGTGAAAGTGATACTGATTTTGTAAGCAGGAAATGTTGCGACACTGGGTCTATGGAGTGCGTTACAATGTTACCAACACTATTTTCAGACAGTCTTACTGATATTCATTTTATTTTAATTTAAGTATGCAAATCACTTAACGATACATCAGTAGTAGCGGTCAGACGAAAGAATTTTTCCTTTGTTGCATTTACAGATTTATCTTAACGCTTTAGCACCACCTCACGTTTAGGATTAGAGCTTAAAATTGAACTTTTAGGACGCTATGCATGCTCTGAAAGAACCGATTTTACTAGTGGCTGCATAAAAACTAATTTCCTAAATGTTTTAAAAAACATGCAAATCGTTTTCAAATAAATGGATCTCGGAAAGATGTGAATGTTTTTTACTTATTTTTACCAACTTAAAACCCCACCCCATATTTCCCCACTGGCGTTTCAAAATGTTTATTTGAGGGGGGAAGAAGCTCTTTTGATTTCTTGCTGAGCTGTTTTTGAAAGCTAATTTCCTTCATCCACCACACAGAAAATGACCTGGGATCTCGTAGTTTCTACTGTTAACTCGTAGTTTTCACTCGACTTCAACTATTTGCAATATTTCAAGTATAATTCTGCAGACTTAACAGTGAAGATTAATAAAAATCGCTTGAAAGTTGACGAAGAAGAAATCTTGAAACCAACCAGAAGTTTCTGCCTAAGCAAAACATATTCAAACTCATTGAGATTTGAACTCTCAGAACGGTAAATGAAATCCTAATCCTCTTATAAATTTTAATCACGATTTCCATCCAGTTTTTATGAGGAAGTTTTACATGTACCAATTACTTTTAAAGTAAACTCAAGGCTGTTAGAGTTCATGAAATTATTGGATCTTACAAAAAACATTTCATGCTCAAATGATGTGCTTTCATCAGGTGTCATTTTTTCACTTAACCCCTATTAAACTGTCAACTATGCACAACAAATCAATGAGTATTTTCTTGATATTTCGAATTTAAGAATGTATGTCGATCTGATTAGCATTTTACAAAGAAATGTCATTTTTGAGTTTTAATGATGATTCACGCAGCACTAGCAAGTAAACAGTTACCATTATTGGACATCGACTATATTTTGTTTCCATTCTTGCACTTCGTTAGCATAAAGGCATAAACATGTAGATTGCTTCTCGAGGCTGTCAGGAATGGGCTTCGCCTCCAGCGAGAGATGCCGGTTTCCCAGGCGTCATTCCGAGGCAGACATCTGACCTTATGTGCCTACGACCTTATGTTATTACAAGTGGCATTCAACCTCAAAATGTATTCTTTTGTCGATAAAATAACAAAATATGTATTCATTCATTCACATTTTCCCCCTCTGCATTTCATCTCCCCCTGCATATCGTGTGAATTACTGATACTGCTTCCAACATAGCCACACACGAGGTGTATCCAGAAAAGAGGTTTTCCTAGATATTTAACAAATGGAAAACACAATTTTATGGTAAATCTTTATTGTAGCATGTAAATGTTTTTCTATTTTCCCACCATCACCACCAGAATTGGGACATTTGTCATTGCGTACAAGTCTGCTGCCTCGAATAGGTACTGACGTTTGTCAGCCACATGTATCTCTCCATGACTATTATAGGCGTAATGCTAACGAGACAGCAATATATTTAAATGTAAGAATACATGAAAATTACTGAGAGAGAGATCCTGACTAGGGTTGATAGTCAAACAACTTCCAGCAAACTGCTGCACAATAAGCGTTGTGAGGCGAGTTGTGTGTGCGTTATCGTGCAGTAAGATAACGCCTGTCGTGAGCATCACGTGTCAATAGTCTTGATTCTTGGTCCTTCACAAATTCTGCATTGTTTCTCAGTAACGTTCAGCATTCACCGTCTCACCTCTAGCTTATTGCTCAACTCTATGAGCAGAATGCCCTTTCTGTCCCAAAAGACCCTCTACAACACTTGCCGCGTCGATAAAGACTGCTTGAATTTGATGGTGGATGGAGATGCAGTGTAACGCCAATGCTTTGAATGCTGTCTGCTTTCTAGAATAAAATGTGTAACCTCCGTATCATCACCTGTGAATATCCAATCCAGAAACCCGAAGCCATCATCGTGGTTCCTCTCCTCAATTATCAATCCTGATCCCATGCGCTTTGTTTCCTGTTCGGGTGTCAGTTATTTCGGCACCCACCTATATCCTCTTAACCCACTTTATTAAACAACAGATGTTTCGAGACAATTCCGTACAATAAAAATAGGAAATCTGCGGAAAAAGGCAAATGCTGAAGTCTGTATTAGTTTTCGCCGATTGTTTGATTAGTTTCATTAGCGACAACTGCAAAAGTCATAATTCCTGTGAGTGTAGAGCATTTTTTCTTCGGGAGATGCCGGTGATCTTTCCCCGCTAGAAGGTGAGATCCGGCGCTGATCTACCTGTCGACTAGCGGAGTTTTCCCAACCAGCTATCTCCCACAAGCGGGGCACCATGACCCCAGCCTGGACAAACTCCAAGCTCCCAACAGGTCTCCCGGCACGTGTGATAGTGTAGTGCATATAAGTGAGTATGTCCGATAAAGGGATACGATAAGGAAGGGGAAAGAAAGGTCGCGTGCGGTCTATGGCCCGTTTGTTAGGGTACTGGTCCGATATTCGTCTGGTACTGATTGGAGAAACCACGGAAATCTACCGATCAGAACAGAGGGCTGTTAGAATTCTTCTCCAGAGAGCGACTGAATTCGAGCTGTCTAGCGAGTGTCTAAAATCCTGCCACCGTCGGGGCTGGAACACTAAGACGAAGGTTCAGAAGCACTGCAGGTCAGAAGCACTGCCGTGACATCAGTTACTGCCCTGAGCCACATCTCCCAGTTTCTATAATCGTGAAACGACGGTTGTCAACAACGCGCTAATGCACTTGTTCCTCACCATGTCCGTTCATACACTTAACGCAGTTCATGATGGATCCCGATCGATGTGATGTTCTGTTCTTTAAAAACTTTTATCACAGAGCGAAACTCTCGCAAGCGGTGGACGATGGAATTAAAGCCATCTTTATCCGCTATGCTCTTGCTGTGAGGAACCTGGCGCATTCGATTGCAAAATCATTTTTTGGCAACCGTATGCACTTTCTACCCTACTATTACCCTTTCCGTATACATGCCGAGCTACATGTTACCCAGAAGGAAAACTTACTTTCTGGATGCTGTATGTAAATATACTCTAGTGAGAATTTTAGTGATCAGAAACACATCTGGTCGTAAAATTAATAAACGATGTAGGGAAGAAACTATTACGCACAGACAGTTGCCGTTTGTGAAAGATCTTCTCTAAAGCTATTCAATTGCGACTAATTGAATTATCCTTTCAGATATAATCAGGACATGACATGTCATAATCATGGCATGTAGTTACTCTTATAATAATATTTTTTTAAATTGATGATTTTGCGAGAAGCAAAATTTGTTTGAGAGAGTGCGCACAACTTTGCATATTGCCGCTGCCAAATGTGAAGAGAGTTATGTATGGCGTAATAGTGCAAACTTAGCAATATATAGTAAAACCAAAATGAATCATTCTTGGAATTGTCAAACTATGACTTAAGGTAAAAATATCTGACAATTGCCGAGGATGTTGGGAATTGTTAGCAGAATTAGCGTTAATACTATTACACTGATATATAGGTTGTTAGAACTGCGATGTACTATGAATGGTCAGGAATGTTATTTGTCATTCTCTTGAGAATAAAGCCCTGACATTTAACCCCGTTTTACCATGACGAATGAGTCACGACTCTACTCAGATATTTTCTTCTCACGAAAAGTGTGTATTTTAGTAATCTCTCTAATAAAATGTAATGAAGCATTATTGGCATTACTTTAATTTGTTACCTTTCTGAAGCACTTAGCATCTCCACGTAATATGTTTTTTCATTAATCAATTATCGTAGAAAAGTCTGTAACATTTGATGAGCATCAAAATAGATTTTGTTGGAATTCGCAGTTATAGTATTTAGTACTATGGAGATCGGCATATTTGATCAAGAGGTGCTCAGTACTAGAAAAAAGTACTTGTCATTTAAATTGATTTTATTTTATCAGATTTAATCTCTGAAAAGAGCATTATACAAGATTACTTCTGCATCAAATATCAAACAAATGAACGCAGTTTTTATTTCATTGTCACTTTATTGACGATTCTCAATGAAATTTAAAAAACGGAAAATGCAGATTTATATACAGCGATTGCCGTAATATTTTCATTATTATGCAAAACATTAATTTCGGGGAAATTCACAAACCGAAAACATAAATGCATAAAAATGGTTCGGCGAATTTATTCAATTTTTGTTTGTATTTTGACAACTCCTCTTAACAAACAATACGAGAATGCACTTTAAAGGCGCGTGTGTTTTGGGAGCGCCCGGGGCGCAGCTGCAACAACAGCCGCTCCAGAGCTTCCGGGTCGTGGCGTCATCGGGGCGACCCCAGATGGCGGCGCGATAGCAGGGTCGCCCCGAGCAGGTGAGCCGTCGGAATGCGCTGAGTCAGCCGGCCGACACAGCAGGAGGGGGCGCCACAGGAGGGAGTTGCAGGGCGTGACACACAGGGCAGGTGGCGGATGCCAGGGCGACCGACTTCCAACTGCAAGGCGGGGATTTTGACGGTTTGATGGTTCAATTGAAGACGACCTCGGGGCAATAACATTGCCATAGTTTGCATTGTTTTGGGGGTCATTATTTCGTATTTTCTTTACAATTCAATCCAATTTCAATACAATTAATGCGTCCAATATTGAGTTGGACGCATGTGAGCTTGATTTGTAGATATCGTCGTTATTCATCAAGTAATCTAGATAAAATCGATTTAATTACCGTCTCTCCAAATGGATATATAACGCAATCATTTACAAATTGTCCGTATGTTCGCTTCACTGCAACTTTCATTGAGTATTTTGTTTTGCAAATTGAAGGCAGCTCAAAAAAGACTTTTAGGTAATGCTAATACATTATTGTTGGAATGTTAGAATATTGTACAGAACGTTGGTGAGGTAAATAAAACAACCTTCATTCACCAACGTTTCGGAATGTGCATTATTTCTACATAAGGGCATTCTATTCAACTAAAAGATTTCATCAGATGGTCCTGTGGTACAGTGCCAACTATTAAAGTATAAAAACAGCATTCTGTCTTGTGCATCGTCACCCCACAAAAACTTGAAACTGACTTCCGAAAAGATGGCGAGTTTCAGTCATTTATATGCCTGGACAACTTACCTATATTCAACACGAGGTTGTAAAATACAGGAAACAGATATTTCAAATTTCGTACTAACAAGTCGATTGTTCCTTCCAGACTAGGAAATATGACGGAAATGGAAGATGGTGGAGGGGGCAGGGGGCCTAGGAAAACGTTGGAGAGCGGAAGTTTAAGTGTCTCGGGCTCGTGTGCAGCGGGAGCTGTGCGGCAGCGTGGGCAGCAAGCGATGCGGGCCGGGAGCGGGGCGGAGCGGGGGCGGAGCGGGGGCGGAGCGGGGGCGGAGCGGGGGCGGAGCGGGGGCGGAGTGGGAGCGGGCTATGAGGGCAATGTGGCGGCGGAAGCAGCGGCGCGTGGTGACCCAGGCCTATTTCCAAGACTTCGATCGCTGAAGTCATTGGATTGCCGTCGAACAGGATGTTCGCGTCTGAAGTTTATGCTTCTTTCTGAAGGCGAATGCCACTGGCCAGTGCAGATGATGGCAAGAGAACAAGGCATCGTCGTTTTTCCTTCTCCTGTCTTGCCTTTTGTCTCGAGAGCTCGATACGGGACTTGGCCGACCAGCGGTGACCCAGCCTCTCGGTCATGGGATATATTTTGTTATTTATTTATTTATTTTCTTGAAGAAAGTACATAGGTCAGTAAATATAACTACACACACGTATTTACAGACTTACTTACTAAACTTTTAAAATTGATTATTGAAATATGATTTTTCAAATATTTCGAAAAGAGTTGTAAATAAACTGATTGGGCGGTAGCTCACAGGAATTGTTGGGGTTTTGTTTGGCTTTGCTACGGGGATGATGGTTGCGTGTTTCCATTAATGAGGGAAACAGTCCATTCTGAATCATGAATTGAATATGTTAAGTACGCTATTGCGGCCAAAGGATAAGGTGTTCTTATGGTTAGCTCGAAGACATTCCTTCGCCGAATATATTGGTCTTCTTAACCTTAGGGTGGGATTTCTCATCGTCAAACAGCAATAGGTACTGGAACATGTGTAATGAAAACGCAGTTTAATTTACCCAGCCGAGAATCGAACCCGGGGTTGTGCCGATTTCCTTCACTACCCGTCCCAATGCGTTTTATCTCCCAATTAATCGACTGACGACAAATAAAATGGCTTGACATTACGTTTGACTCCGTCAGAGGTATTACGATTAGTTGCCACACGATTAGTTGCGAACATAGCAGAGCCTAGGTTCGCGCAGCCGACGACTAGGGGGGCTGGAATCGTGCGATAGATATGGCTGTTTTCATCAGATAATTATAATTGATACCTTATATCACCGTGTCTCAACTAAACCACTTATCACTCGTCCATCACCCCTAACATTATTCAAAGGCAAACCTCCACTGAGATCATCTACCAAGGAAAGACCGTTATAGTCTCAATCTTATGTTCGATGATTGAGTATAAATGGCACATCTCGCACACATTAGCAGGTTCCATTATAAACTTATTTGTTTAATTCTAGAAAAAAAAGTTTAAAATTTCTAGCAAATAATTACAATAACGGAAGAAACTAGACGGTATAACTCATCACCAGATAGTAAACCAAGTTCTTATGTTTGTACCTTGATACAATACTTCTTTTCTTTTTTGTGCTCCTTTACATTCATCCTCAACCTTCTTAGCATTCTCTAATTATCAGGTGAATGCTAAAACGACATTTCAGGACAACATTCGCATTAATTTGTTTCGATATTTATAAATTAAAAATTACATACAAGTTTACAGTATATCTTTACGTTTGTAAATATACATTGAGACAAAATAAGTTTGCCCACCACACGTTTTAAAATAGGATAATTTAATTTCTCCATCGACTCCATGTCTGTGGCACACATAGCGCAAAAATGTCTTTTTTTTCTGTAAACATAATGATCTCATAGATTTCCTTCATGGAATTCTTGCGAATGAGATAATAATTAAATATCATTTCACTTCAATAAAATCGAATTGATAAACACTTAATAAAGTGTTATAAACAGCTCGAAGCTTGAAGGAGAGTTTTTTTTCTGAATAACAGGCGACCAAATATGTCCGACCGAAAATGGAGATGCAAAGGCCTTCCCGAAAGGAAAACGACGTAATCAACTTCTGATCAATGTCGGGAGGCAATGGTGTTAACGAAGACATAATCGCTTGCTAATGACTAAACCGTTACACGTCGAAGCTGAAAAGACCTTGGTCATGAGAAGCCATGTCCTCCGATTACAGTTCCCCAACATCACGACTCTCGAATACACAAGGCGAGCTCGTCGATCACTTAGGGAAGGGTGAAATTGGACATTTTTTTGGAAAATAATGGATGGCGTAGGTAAAGGTATCTACGTATTAAGATGATGATGATGATGATAATAATAATAATAATAATAATAATAATAATAATAATGATAATAATTACAATAATAATAGTGTGAGAATCATTATTTCAAAGAATCCAAATTTCCTAATTTTTATTTAAATAAATTGTAATTAATTTAAATACTATTTTCTCGAGTTGCTATTTAGTTGCTAACGTATATTAAGATACTTGAAAAATATGCAGCAAATAATTATTATTAAATGTAATTGGTTAATAGTTACTTTTATTTTCAGTGGGTGAAATGTTTTGTTTTTTGGACGATGGAGATTGAGACATTTTTTTAAGACTAGGGGGAAACAAAGGGTATAGTGTTATAATGTAAGGAACAATATTTCGTTCAAGGAATAAAACAATATTTTTCAACAATTGGGTGAATTTAATATACTTACGAGTTGTGATTTGTTTCATCTCTAATCTTCATAGTTTCGTAACAACGCCTTATCTTTGTGATTGATTTTATGTCAAAAGGTTATGGTCTCCAAATGTGTAAGCAACTAGAACGTTTTTGTTTCAAACATATTCCTACTCTGTTATAATAGGTGAGATTTCAATTAGTATTTCTGTTCAAAAATATGATAGTGAATTATCATGCTGAAATCAACACTTCACTGGAGTTTGTTGGACCGTCCAAACGGTGTGTTTATAATCTTAACTCAGTAGTAACTACCGGCCGTCCTATTGGATGTGACGACGTATGTGAGGGATTGTAACAAAGGGATTGAGACAGCTGAGTTAATAAATAATTCGTGATGAGAATGGGTGAGTGAGCAATGAGGTTGTGTGAGCTAAAGTGGGTGATAGGCAGTGATAACTAGCAATGAAGTTGTCCGAAAGAGACTTTCTACATCCTGATAAAATGTCGTTCCAAAGACAAGCGTAAGCGAAATTTACCGGTTCAATTTTACAAGATTGTAGAAAAATATTTCTGTTAATTTTAATTTAAATGTGCTATTTAAAACATGCTTGTCATTAATGTTGTCTGTTTACATATTTTTTAAACATTTTATCTATATTTTTAACATTTATTTCTAGGAGAGGAGTTTTATGCCCGTACAAATCTTGAAATATGCTACTAAAATATTCACATATGACCTAAAAATTCTGAAATATGCACTTTAATATGCTATTAAATTAACAATATTTCATTTCCTATATTTAACCTTTCTTGATAAAATTCAGGAGAAGTAGGCTTGGAATGAAAAGATATGTTTTTTGTGCAAATATAATATTGCCTAGTTACTTCGCGGGAGAAATAATTGAAGTAAATAAGCACCTTAGTGCAGTACATTGTATGTCTTGCTTTTCTTTTTCTGTCTGATTTAAAAATGTATCAATAAATATGCACGAACACGAACATTTATCATCACTAGAAAAGAGAAAATTCAAACTGTGACAAGTTTCTTTCTATCAATGAAAGCTCACAAATAAATAGATTCTATGAAAATATGAAACATCGTACACATGTCTCTATTTAACGAAAATATGCAAAATATGCTACTATAATTACACGAATATGCATCAACAGGAAAATAGGCTAATATGTATAAATTTGCACGAACATATTAATCTACATAGCACCCAATTCTAACCAATGTCAGAAATTTCTATGCCCTGAAGGAACCGAAAAAATAGGCAAAATCATAGAAATCCGCTCTCTGTTTATTTCTATAGTCGATATTTAGTAGTTGAAGGAAGTAGTACAGACTAAACCAG